>CM036588.1:114995805-115465805 GCA_020745705.1 Hemiprocne comata | reverse complement strand
GCTCTAATGATTTTTCTGTTGTTGTTTTTTGTTTTGTTTTGGTTTTTTCACGTCTCGAGATTAAACCCAGAGCGGCAGCCCAGGCTCCCACGCCTTCCGAAACACAAAATAAATAGATAAGGAGCAGAGGCTACAGGAGAGCCACGTTTTCCAAGACAGACCACAACACCCAGCCTCCTTTTTCAAGGTAGCAAAAGGCCACCACTGACCTCTCCACCCGTCTGGAAGCCGCGGACATCTTCCCCCCTCCTTGCTCAAACCCCCCCCTGCCCCCCAAGGCGCTGCCCGGGCCTGGGCTGGGGGACACCGTGTGTACATGACTCTTCCCATGGTTTTAAGCGGGACTAAGCTTAGCGCCGCTCTCCCCTCCGCCACAGGGCCCTGTCGCCCACCAGAGGCCATCGCCTCCCCTCTCCAGACGGGTCACCCGTCCCCAGAGAGACCCCGCACCGACAGCACCGGAACAAAGAGCTGTCAGACCCCCAACCAGGCGGCTTCAGACAGCTCCGAGGCCTGGGCCGGGCAGGGGCAGGCAAACAGGGGAAGAGAGGTTTGCCCCAGCGGAGGGGCAGGAGGAGGGGGCGGCCTCAGGCTGTGGTGTGGAGCCGAGGCCAGGGGCAGGAGGCCGGGAAGGCGCAGACAAGCTGGGCCCGTCTTGCCCTATGCCCGCGGCGCGGGGAACAGGACACTGGAGAAGGGGGGCGGGGGGGGGGGAGGGAACCCCGATATCCTACCAACAAAACCCGAGGGGAGAGAGAGAAAGAGAGAGGGACGACGGGGAGAAACAGTCGAGTCTCCCCCAAGTTGTCCGGACCGAGAGTATCACCTGGCGAGGTATCACCCGGCCTAACCCGCAACCTGGAGAATTTGCCACGTAATATCCCCTTCCCCCTCCTCTCCCTTTCCAAGCCCCGGTTCCCCCTTGCTCGGCCACGGGAGAGCTGGCGGGGCTGGGCGGCGGCGGGAGCTCTCCGAGGCGGGCAGCAGCGGCCGCTGCCTCTCACCCCTGCCGAGCCGGAAACACGGGAGAAGAAAACCACCACTCGAGGGCTTCGAGATGCACTCTCTCTCCTCACGCTTTCCAGTTTCGGCCTCCATCAGAGGAAGCGAGCCGAGGAAAAAGGGCTTTTGTTATCTACATCTGGTCTACGACAGAACGTGCCTGCTAGGAATGAGATTGGAGAGCCCAGGGAGCTGCTGCGCACCCTGACATCCACCTGCTGAAGGTGCATCCTAGGGCTGCTCCGTTTTCCCCTCTTCTTTCTCTTAAAAGAGACAAGAAATCAGGGAAAGAGACCCCACAGCCGGGAGGCCTCCCCGCAACCAGCCGGGAAGGACGAAAGAATCCTCTGCCATCTGGACAGCCTCTCGTTGGGCAAAAAGCCCCCGAGGAGCAGCCCCGGGGCCCTCCACAGCGGGCGGCCGGACCCCAGCAGCTCTCCCCGCCATCGGCTCCCGGCGGCCATCCCCGCGGCTCCGGGCCTGCCAACGAACGGGACATCATCCATCCAAGTCACCTCCTGTCCACCCGACACGGGAGCCCTCGCCGATAGCAGGGCCCTGTCGTCGAAGGCGACATATCCCCTCGGCGCCCACCCGAGTGTCCTGCAGAGGGCAGAGGCTGCTCGCTTTCCGCAGCCGGTTCCGCGGGCTATTGACCAAGGAATTTTAAATCCATACCCGGTTTCAACATTTTACCCGTCAGCACGTCTGCGGTCACAAAACACTTCTTCTTTCTGTCACTTCTCTTCGAAACTATTGATAAGATCATTTAGCTGAATCTGTTCGGGATGAGTGTTATATTGACTAGGAGTTAGAAAAGATGATTAAATCTAATAAGCCTAGAAACTATAGTGAAGCAGGAGAGAAGGGAGGAAGAAGAGCATGCTATTGCACTTAAGATACCGAACCAGCCAAAAAAGGAGATGAACACACCGCCGCATGTGCGAACACCGCTCAGTTTGATGTCGCCCGCCAGCGCGCCAGCCCCGCTGGTCCCCAGCCGGGACCCCTCGGGATAAAACCGACCGTGTGGTTACACACACGGAGCCGCAGACGACTAAGGAGAAAGCCCAGGCCCCACCGGCTCGGTGCCGCAGCCGCGGGGCCCGGCCCGACCTGGGGAGAGCCGCCCGGCCCGGGAGTGCGCAGCCCCGCCGGGCAGCCGTATCCTTCCTTCTTATTTTTAACAGTACTCCCCATAATTAAGCCCCGCCTTTTTGTTTTGCTTTCCTTTTTTTTTTTTTTTTTTTTTTTTTGAGTCAGACTTTCAATTATCAAAAGGGAACGAGGAGAGTCTCTTCTCCTCCACGCCTTCGGCCAGAACATGCAACTAACTTGAGGAGCAGGTCTCCCCACCAGCATCCAAGGCAGGACACCCCTATCCGCACAGAAACCAGTGCTTCCAAACACACCGCTGCGGTTCGTCTGCGGAGAGACACAATGAACACAGCTCCTGAGGCTCTCCTTCAAGACCCTGGAAGTTAAGAGCGTGGAACCTCTCGGTATAGGCATCAAATTTATTCCAAAAATTCCATGAAATATAAAGGAATGGCGGTGGTTCTACAAAGAACCCAACTCAGTTTAAGTCCTGGGGTGTTCTCCCTCCAAATCTTAAGAACTATGCAAATCTGTGCTATCTTTAAAAATAAAATAAAGATATTTCAATAATTAGAACAAACTATGAAGGTATTGTGCATTTCTGTTTTATGTAGATAATAAAATATTACTTTAACATAAATATATAAGGATCTCTGCGTTTTTATTTTTTCCCCACAAGCACATCCAAATGTACCAAAACAAAGTATTTTTAAAGAGACTGAACCAAAAAAAAAATTACATCCCATATAGATTTTGCTCACCTACTCATTTAAAGCTACAGAAAAACAGTTTCCAGAACCTGTTTGCTTTAAAAGAAATAAATATACATTGAGGCAGGCCACTTAAAAATGATATGAAAATATTTCCCTGGGTAGCATTAAAAAAAAAAAAAAAAAAAAAAGACAAAGAAAACATTGAAACTATTTCTGCATTTCAAAGGACAAATATTAAACATATATACATAGCGGTAAGGTTTGCGTGGTAACGTGATGGGTTTTTTTTTTTAAGTAAACCTATTTGGAGTTTGAGGTTTTTCTCAAACATCCTCTCGACTCCGTTTTCTGACCTTACGCACATATTAATAAGTGTCTGAAAGTTCATTTCCTCCCTTTACCACTGGATCTGCCCTGATCTGATTCACTTCACTAGGCGCTAGTCCTCAACACTTTAAATAACAAGCAGCTCAATACATCCAAAAAACCAAACCAAACCAAAACAATAGGAAAAAAAAAAAAAAAAAAGGAAAAGAAAAGAGAAAGCTTAGTGCCCGTATCTTTGTAACAATTGTTGGAAAACTAGGAAAAAGGCTAATGCATGTGCCTCTTAGAAATCATCATCTGTCTTACCAAGAAGAAAGAAAGAGAGAGAGAAAGGGAGAGAGAAAGAAAGAAGGAAAGAAAACCCAATGTCACAGGCGCTTTAAAAGACAATGAGAAACATACTCTAAAGCCTTAGCTACTGAATGTAATATTTATAGGAGAGTTCTGCGAGAGAATGCTTCACTGTTTTTTCTCCATAATTGTCCAACACTCCACTAAGTAAACTTTTAGATTATAAAAATGCTTTGTCTCTATAGCACCCGTTTGTGCTGACTAAATGATCCCTTTATGGATTTATAACTATCATAGTTTAAAGTCCCTCTAATGTATATGCATAGCTGTGTGTGTGCATAAGTACACAAACACACGCACGCAGACACACGCACATACATGCGCTGCTCCGAGGTCCCACTCCTCCGCTTCCCTTTAGAGCTTTTTGTCTTGCCTTCTTTTTTTTTTTTCCCTTTTTTTTTTTTTTTTTTGGTCCCCGTGGGTTTTTATCTTTTTTATCTTTTTTTTTCTTTTTTTGAAAGTTAACCATTTCCCATCGAGATAATGTCACGAAATGCACTTTAAAACTGTTAACGAAGGGGGGGGGAAGATGGATTGAAAATGGCATTTTTTTTCCCCACTTCATTTCATTCCCCAGTGAAGGACACAAGGCTGCTCAAGTTAAAACTGGTCCTTTCCTTCAATAAATTATACCTCAGTCTAACCAAAGGAGGAGGATGGGGGGCTAGATACGAATAGAAAAAGAAATAGGAAAATAAGATAGAAAAAGAAACGCACACGGTCTCTGCGGTGGGGGGGAGAGGGGGGCGCAGCGTGTGTTTACACGCAGGTGTAAGCACCCGGGCACCCCCCCCCCCCCCCCCCCCCTCGGGCCCAGCAGATCCTCGGGGTCTCCCTGGCTCTGCCTTGCTGCGAAACTGCTCACTGAAATAAAGTTTGGGGGCTGACATGGGCACAGGCTGCCAGGGCAGTGGGACCGGGGATGCCAAAGGCACGCACAGGGAGCCTCGGGGGGGAGGAGGGCAAGGGAAGGGGGCTGGAAGTAGGGGTGAAGCTAAATAATCCCGTTTCCCTCTCATGGAAGTGCCACTTTCTCCGGAAAAACTCTGGAAACGTGTTGTTTCATCTCCGCCTTTCCCACACCGGGCCTTGCTCTCCCGCAACTAACACAATCTGGAAGGGCTGCCTTGTTTTTATCTCCCCCTCTGCCTGCGCCTCGGCCCCCGGACACACTGCCTGAAAACGAAGTTTACTTTGTCGATTTGCATTATTCTCCCTTCTCCAAACTCGACTCTTGCCGTTGAAGGCGTATATTAAGCAGTTATGAGAGTCAGGTCTCTGGAGAATGGAAGCTGGTGGTGCATTTATATGTGTATATATAGAGATTATATATATATATGTGTATATATGTACGTCTATGCACGCGTGCATATGTATACATACATACAGATATACACATACTTTTTGCTGCGGTAAAAGGAGAAAATAAGCGTTACACATATCTAAGAAGACTTGTTTATAACAAAAGTTCACATATACACATAAAGCAAAGGCTAAAACACAGTAACATGTTGTATACCGGTCACTGGTTGACTAACGCTCACCATGGAAAATGCAAGTCATTTGCAAAATTAAGGTCAGAAAGGAAGGGGGGAAAAAAGGGGAAAAAAAAGAATTTGTTTATGTAAACTTCGATTTTCTTGCAGTGCAAATTGGTATGTTAAATACTGTCTACATCAAAAGGGATAGCTTTTCCTTTCTCTTCTTTTCTTTTTTCTTTTTTTTTTTTTTTATTTTTTTTTTTTTTTATTTTTCCCATATATTCCTACAGGGGATCCACAGAAAATAAACACAGCAGCATGTGCCAACACCGAGCGACATTCCACAATGCAATCTGCCTTTGTGTGGCGGGAGGGGGCTGCGGAGAGGACCCGAGGTGGCTGCGTCCCCCACCCCCACCCTTTCTCCTTCCCCTCCCGCCCCCCCACCCCCCACCCCCCCTCCCCGGCCGGGCAGCCCCGTATTTTTTTTCGCCAACAAGCAAGGGAGTTCTGTGCGAACCTCTTCGCCCTGCCGCTGCCCTGCCGCTGCCTGCCGCTGCCCTGCCGGTGCCTGCCTGCCTGTGCGCAGTACTCACTCCACTCCGGTGCACGGGCACTCGCCTGGAAAGGTCAAAATACAGCATCGCACCTGCTGCCGTCTAAGAGACAGTCCGGTGCAGGTGCTTTTTGTCTGTCTGTCTGTCTGCTGTGATTCGCGCTCGCCCTCTCGCTCGCTTTTTCCTTTTTTTTTTTTTTTTTTTTTGCGCAGTTTTTTTGTTTGTTTTTTTTTTCTTGTTTTTTTTTTGGTCTTTTTTTTAAGATAGGAGAAAATAATAATAATTAAAAAAAGAAAAACAAAAAGGAAAAAAAGGAGGACAATCAAAAGTTGGGGGAAGGAGGAGAGGAGGAGGAGGACGAGGAGCCGGGCGCCCCCGCCGCGAGTTCACTGCACGGGGGTCTGCACCCCGTGGTGCGGCGGCGTGTCCCTGCTGGCCCCGTACACGTCCTCGGCGCCCGGCAGCGTCCCTCCCGGGGGAGTCATGCGCTTCTCTTTCTGTCTCCTGTTACAAAACCACACTCTCACCACCTCCTTCTCCAGCTGTAGGCTGTCCGCGAGCGAGGTGATCTCCTGGGCGGAGGGCTTGGGGCACTTGAGGAAGTGGCTCTCCAGCGCGCCCTTGACGCTCACCTCGATGGAGGTGCGCTTTTTCCGCTTGCGGCCCTGCGCCGCGATCTTGTCTATGCTGGTGGGGCTGCCCGAGGAGGAGTCCGCCTCCTCCAACCACTTGTTCAACAAAGGCTTCAGCTTGCACATGTTCTTGAAGCTGAGCTGCAGGGCCTCGAAGCGGCAGATGGTGGTCTGCGAGAAGACGTTGCCGTAGAGGGTGCCCAGCGCCAGCCCCACGTCCGCTTGGGTAAATCCCAGTTTGATGCGCCGCTGCTTGAACTGCTTGGCGAACTGCTCCAGGTCGTCCGAGGTCGGCGTGTCCTCGTCCGAGTGCGGGTCGTGGTGCGGCGGCGGCCCGGGGGGCGCGGCGGCGGCGGCGGTGGGCGCCGGCCCTCCCGCTCCGGGGTGGGGGCCGTGGGGCGGCGGCGGATGCTCGGCACCGTGGTGCGGTGGCCCGGGCGGCCCCGGCGGTGGCTCCTCGTGGGCGTCGCGCAGGCCGTGGTGGTGCAGGGCCGGCCTGCGCGGCGCCCAGCATCCCGTTGACGGTGAAGCCGGGCGGCTGGGAGTACAGTAGCCCCGCCTGCGCGCCGTTGGCCGCGGCCATGCCGGGCGGCAGGTGCGCCGCGCCGCCCGCCCGCCACGCCGCCGCCGCTGCCGCCGCCGCTGCCGCCGCGTGGTGCCCGCCGCCGCCGCCGTGGTGCACCAGGTGCGGCGCCCGCCCCGGCGGCGGGTGCTGCGGCGGCGGCGGCGGCGGCAGCTCGTCGCCGCGCCCGCCCGCCTGCACCACCGCCGGCTTGATGTCGGGCTGGCCCAGCGCGCCCGCCGACCAGGGCGCCTCGCCGCCGCCGCCGCCGCCGCCTCCCCCGCCGCCACCACCGCCGCCGCCGCCGGGGCCGCCGTGGGACAGCGCCGCGATCCACTGGTGAGCGTGGCTCAGCGGGTGCCCGTTGCTCTGCAGCGCGTAGTCCGCTTGCACCAGGGCGCCGGCGTCGCGGTAGCCGCCGCCGGGCTGCATGCCGCCGGGCGGCTCGGCGTGCACCATGGGGGAGCCGGAGGCGAGCAGGCTGTAGTGGTTGGAGGCTGCGGTCGCCATGACTCGCCGAGCCGCACTGATCGCGCCGGTTAAAGGCGCGCGCATTTGACAGCTACTTTTTCGCCTCGGGCGCCGCGCGGCGCCCGCGCCCCCCGGCCCGCGCGGCGGGGCCCACTGCGAAGGCACGCGCGGCCGCCCCCCCCCCGCCGCCGCACGCCATTGGCTCCCCGAGCCCTGACGGACGCGGGCGCCCCTGGCAACCGCCGCCGCCACCGCCCACCATTGGCGCGCCCCGCCGCCGGCGCCCCGCCCTCCGCCCCGCCCACTTGCCCGCCCCTCAGGAGCCGAACTCCGAGGGGGAACGGGGCGCGGAGGAGCGGCGGCCACGGGGCGGAGGGCGGTGGTGTCGGGACCAGAGCGGAGCGGAGGGGGACTCGGCCGTCGGCCCCGCCCCGGCCCGCCCCGCGCCGCCGGCGGGAGGTTGCTGCCGCCGCTCCCCCCGCCGGATCCTGTTGCTCGCGCCCTACGGGGCCCCGCGGGTTTGTGAGCGGAGCCCGGCCGCGCTGCCCGGGGGCGGGGGGTGCTCGCACGCCTGCCCCCAGCTTTCCCCGCCGGGCCGAGCGCACGCAGCACCGCCCCGCTGCCAGCCCCGCCGGAGGGGCTGTCCCCGGGGCGCTCCGTGCTTCCCGGCGCACACCGTTCTGCGGGGGAAGTCGGGGCTTCGCATCTAGGCGCTGGGGAGGTGGTATTGCTTCACCTGTCCCGTCTCACAGACACGGGGTGCCTGCGGGTCCGCCTTAGCGGCGCTGGCCGCTCTGCATCGGTACAGAAGATTCTTTAGGGGGGAGGCGGGAGGATGGAGAAGGAAAAAAAAATAGAAAAAGGAGGGAGATAGGGAAGAAGAGAAAGGAAAAGAAAGGAAAAGAAAAGAAAAGAAAGAAAAGAAAAGAAAGAAAAGAAAAGAAAGAAAAGAAAAGAAAAGAAAAGAAAAGAAAAGAAAAGAAAAGAAAGAAAGAGAAAAGAAGAAAGAGAAGTTGCGGCCCGGACAGGAAGGAAGGAGACCCTGGAACTGGATCCGGATTTCCTAGGAATGAGCAGAGTCCGGGCTGGCCACCGCGAAAAGAGTTCACTGCCCGGTTTTGAGCTGGAAGCCATAGCTTTGTCTCGAAAATAAACTGCTCACGGGGGTAGGTGCGCGTCGCAGGCTCCCGCTATCTTAATCGAAATAATACAATGGGGCAGACCGGGGAATTTATTACTACTAACAAGAAACAGCTTTCTTCTGCGAGTTGTTTATAAATCATCGTATTTAACGCGAGCGCTGGAAAGCCTCCTTGACTGGAAATATTCCTTTCCGTGGGGGTGTGGAGGAGCGGGGGGATGGGCTCCTGCACATAAACATATACACACAAGCAGCATAAACAGGATATCCAGTGCCCTGAGACAAGAGGCGCAGCAGGAGTTACCTCGTTTCGTTAGTTTAGCGGCGTATCAAGAGCTCCTTCTGCTGGGGGTGGGGAGGGAGGGAGGAGGAGGAGTTGTGGGGGAAGCAAACTTTATCCATGAAAGAGTGAAGATTCTTCCTAAGGGTTCCCCGCCCCCCCCCCCTCCTCCTTTCTTAGACGTGCAGGCGAAGGGAAGAACAATACTGCCTGTGCTGCGAGTGTCGCGGGAGGGAAGTCATTGCCTCTGAAGTGAAGCTCTGCCTTTTGTTTCCCGTGTGGAAACAACTGGGCACCCAGGAATTTTATAATTTGATGCTCATTTTCTCGTGTCTCTCCTCCCAATTAGGTCTAAAACAGTGAATTGAAACAAAACAACAAGGCAAGTGCACAGCAGGCTTCCGCCAAAGCATCGGGGGAACGTCGTCCCGGCAGAGCCACCCTGCTCCCCGCTCCCGGGCCAGCCCTCCCGCCCCCCTCCCGGGGCGGCCCAGCTTCTGCCGGGGTCGGCTTTCCCTCCAGTCCGCCTCCAAGTCCGCTGCTAAAAGTCCGTGCGTGGAAGCGACACGAGGGGTCACGCCACGTCATTGCCAGGGCCAGAATTTCAGCCGGGTGCCTCCAGTGTGCGGTGCTCGGCCAGCCCGGACCTGCCCCGGTGACTGCCCGATGGAACTCCCTTGTACCCCTGCCCCACGGAGGTGCGCGCCCCACGGACAGCCAGCCGGGCCCGTGGAGTGCCGGCAGCACCGCGCTGCCCGCGGCTCTCCACGGCGAGGAGACGGGACGAAGGGGTCAGAGAGCTCTAGCCATGACTTTTCTTGGGGAAAACCCCTTCAGTCCGCCCTGCCCTGGTCGTGCATCTCTCCCCCTCCCCTCCCCGGCCCGGCGGGTGATGCTTGCGGTCACCGTCCGGCCTTACTTCTTACCCCTGCCCCCCAAGCGGCAGATCTCAAAGGCTAACGATAATCACACCATTACCGAAGTAGCAACACGGCATAAGGAGGCGGGCAAAACCAGAGCCTCGCAGCAAAGCCCCCCGCCGTCCCTCCTGCCCCCTCCCCGGCTGAACGCACGCCTATGGATTCGCAGCTGGGAGCAGCGAGGAGCGCGGCGGGTGCATTCAGAGCCGCCGCAGACTCCACCTCCTCGTCCTCCCCATCATTGTTAGCCCTGTCATTAATACCGCTCCTTAAGCATCCTTGGCTCCCGTCTACCCCTGTGGAGGGGAGCTCCGGGGAGCGAGCGTCCGACCGCCGCGCTTCGCCGCCGCGCGTTCCGGCTCCGGCCGCTGCTCGGGGACCCGCTCGGGTCCGAGGTGCTCGGGATGTGAAAGAGACAGTCATGTGCCCCCTTTCTGGCGGAGCTGACCCCGCGGGATTAGAGGTCTCACCAGCCTTTATTTCCTTTTCTCTGTTCGTATAAAAGCAGGTTGAAGGTGATGCGGTGTCTTGGGCAGACACTGCAGTGTTTTGATTCAGCTCAGCCCTTTTCACTGTTCAAAGCAGCTGTTCAAATACTAGGGCTGCTTACTTTGACGTGAAGAAGATTTTCAAACAACCCCAAAAGCTTTGAACTGACAGGCCTCCTTGATATCTCCTTCATTGCAGTGCAGCTACTCGAGAATATTCGCTATAAAATACACAGAGTGCCACTTAACTGGAGCTCTCTCCTGGCTGGGAAGCGAGGTGCCGCATACACATCAGGTGCGTGCAGAGGGACGCTGGCGGGTCCGGGAGCTCTCCCACCGCCCCACGCCCTGCCACCCCCTCTCCCGGGGGTCCCCCGCCCGCCACCCGCCTAGGGCTGCTTCAGCGGGCTCCGTCTTGCCAGGCGTTGGACACCCTTGGCGTTTCAGCTCCGTGCACGCCGGAGAGAAAGCAGCATTTCCAGCAGGAAAACAGGAGCACGGCTTGTTCCTAGCGAGCTCCGGCTCCTAGCCACTGCTCTTCAGCCTCCCCGGCTCTGGGGGCTGGGGGAGCACCCTTCCGACACACGCTCCTGCCTGCCTTTGAGAGCGTGCGTTTGTAGGGTAGATGATATACATTGCATAAGCCTGTTCTGTATAGAGGTGAAAAGCTTATTTTCAACTCTGGTCTCAAAGCCTTGAGATAGATTCATGCAGCTAAAAGGAAAAGGGGGGGTGGGGGGAATCCCCGCGCCTCTTTCTGCGTCTCTATTATCTTCCCATTAGATGTTGTTTTAGGAGGAAATGCGCCAGGAGTGCAAAGACGCGGCGAGTTGCTCAGAGAATTGCTGGGTGCAATAAACGTGAGGCTCCTGGTGCTCTCTTTAAAGCCCAACTTGGAAGATTTGTGCTTAATGCTGGGGCACATTTAATGCACCTTTTGTGAGATGGGATTGTTTTGATCTCTACTTCCTTTTTAACCTTTCTCTATGAGGTATTCAAGCCTGCACTTTCGTGTGGCTCTTTCCAGTGTTGCTCCAAGAAGTCTAATTCGGCGGAGAGACCCAAGACATGAATGAAACTTCAACTTTAAGGGCCTGCGGAGAGACAAAACTGAAGCCGGGGCTTCACAAGTGATTGCTTAAAAAAAAATCCAATCTACACAAAGAAGCAGCTGGCTGCTTTAATGAAAACTGCTTAAAGCTGCAAGAACTGGAGCCTCAGGGATGTATTTATAAGATGACTCAAAAGCTATACTTTCAAGTTGCTTCTCCTCGGGGTAGATATAACAAACACATTTAACTAAGAAATCTAAACAAAAAGGACAGAAATTGATAACTTTGATTGCACAAGCTCACATCACCCATTGAAATTAAAATACGCCGTCTAAATAGATTTCTTCACCTATCTCTAGAGGAAAGAAAACCTCTCTCCCTGCATATATGGATATACACATACATATGTGTAAAATCATATGCATTTTTTTCCCCTGCTAGAATACTGATTACCCCAGAAGATCGAAAGGTGTAGAATTAAAAAAAAAAAAAAGTTCCTGTAAAGTTTGTATTAACGTTCACTTCCAACATTCCCCCACAACTCTATTCTTCCGGCCACTTCATTCATCTGAGACTCCGCTATTTTATCTGCATCACTGTTTAAACTAGTAGGATATAATGTTCTAACTTCAGTATTTGAAATTAAATTATTTGAATTCAAGGATATTAATCTTTTCCCTTCATCCTCCAGTTCTGAATCTTGTCATTAAAAATGATCCACCCTTTGTAGTCCGCAAGTGAATATTTTATAGACAGATACCGCTATGAAGACTTCTAACACAACGTCAACCAGTCAGACTTAGCTGTTGCAGGGATTACTTTGAGTAATTTATCAAAGGCAGGCTGCTAAATTTCGAGTGGTGAATATGAGGCCTTGGGGGGAAAAGAAGCAGAAGAAGCAGAAAAGAAAAAGACAAATTCCATCAGTCTGCGAGATAAATTCTGGTTGGAGTTAAATACAGCTTGTTTATTGAATTCCCGGAGACAGACCCAGATGCGATTGATGCTGCGGAGTTTACAATTTAGTGTTCAAAAGCCTGGCTGGGAAGTGACCTCCCCGCCATGAGGCTGGACGGGAATTCTTGTGGACTGAAAAGCAGGTGAATTGGTACGAGCGGGGAGAAGGGAGGCGATCCAGCCTCTGGTACGGGAAAGCGGTTGCAGTCGGGACGCCTGCGCTGTCCAGAGAATTATGTAGGACGAAACACAGCAACAGATTAAACAAAACAAAACAACCAACAACAATTACAAAAAACAAAACAGAAGGAAGAGAGAGAGAAAAGTGCCAGGCCTTCATTGACAAAACTAACAGTTGCTTTTTTTGTTTGTTTGTTTCATTCAGTCATCACGTCCAATGGAGACAAGGCGACACCTCGCGAAGAGCTCAGATCCATCGTGTCCCTGCCTCACCGGGAGACACGATCCTTCCTCCCCCCTTCCAGCTTTTGGGGCACTTCTGGGCACAACTCTCGCTCCTTTCCCGAAGAGCCTTCTCAGAGGGCTCTCGGTAGCCACTACCCCACTCTGTCACTCGCGGTGCAAAACAGAAGCCGTACCAGGCCGGAGACGCTCTCTTTCGCCACCAAAGCGGTGAGCCCGGAAGCCGGGAGCCTGCCGGGGCTGAGCACCGGGGGGCTGCGGGCGCCACCGTTACGGCCCCAGCCGGGCAGGGCTGCGCCGCACACGGATAAGGGGCTGGGGGCTGCCCAGGCGGGTCCTGACAGCCCCCTCCCCCATCACCGCCCTTCCAAACCCTAGCCAAATGCACCAGGGGGCAGCTCTCCCCGGCAGGGCAGAATGCTCATGTCCCGCTGGCAGGGCGGATGGGGGAAAAGGGGTCCCCAGCTGGGGGGTGACTTGTGTGTCGCGTCGTCCTTCCCACTCCGGCTCCCACGTGGGGGTCGACCCGCTCCCGGCGGGGACTGGTCGCCCCGCGCCGGGATTTGCTCATGAGCCTGCTCCTGTGTGTGTGTGAGGGGGGAGGTGGGTTGGGGAGGGGGAGCGAGGAGCGGGGAGGGGGGGGCTGGAAACTTTCTTTCGCTAGGCGAGGAAGAAGAGGAGCGAGGCGAGCAAAAAGGCTGGGCCATTGTCCACAGAGGGTGCATTTTTGTCAGGCTGGCGTTGGTTGCTATAGTGAGGAGGGAAGGGGAGAGAGAGAGGAGGGAAAGGGAAAGAAAAAAACACCCAACCCTAAACCAAACAGAGGAACACAGTTCGCCTCCCTCCTCTCTCCCTGCTCCAGCCGGCAGCACTGCCCGCTCCCAACCAAAATAAGAGCGTGCAGCGGGCCGTCCCGGGCTCCCGGCGGAGAGAGGAGCCTCGGCCCCCCGCCCCGGCTCCGCGGAGCGGCCGTGCTCGCCGCCCCGCACCGTCCCGCCCCGCGCATCCTCCGCCTTCCCGCCGGGAGCGGGGAGCAGCGGGGCCGGCCCGGCGGGACCATCTGGCTGCAGAGCAGCAAACACGTAGCGCTGCGGGATGCCCAGAGTCACACAGCCCGACACCACACCTGATCCAGCGCCTACTCACTCGGTCACAGTGGCTTCGCACCCTGCAGAGCGTCCGTGACACTGATCCTGACACGAGCTGCGTGGGGTTTTGTGGGGGGTTTTGTGGTTTGGTGGCGTTCTGTGTATTTTTTTTTTTTGGTGCCTAAATAATTTAAAGGAGGGGGAAAAAATAAGTTTTTCTGATGCAAATTGACAGCTCTTTAATTTTAAAAGAGACTCTTATTTTGCAGCAGTGTTTTTGTTGCCTTGCTATTGAACTTTGAAAACAGTGTGGCGGGGGAAGGCAATAATGAAGGGTCTCGGAGGCTTAAGATTTAGTTAAGTGAGTGACTCAAGATGGCAAGAAGAAAGTTAGTTACTTAGTTAATTGAGAATTATTCACCTTCTGAAATCGGCGCAGCAGTTAGTTCAGATGACAGTGCAGACTCTGGGTGGGGGGAGGCAGGCAGGAAGGCAGGCAGGGGAGGAGGCAGTTTTCGCTTGGTTTGTGTTGTGCTTTTTCTTTTTTTTTTTTCTTTTTTTTTTTTTTTTTTTTTTTTTTTTTTTTTTTCAGGCCAAGTTAAATTGCAGCTGAAGGAGAGAGGTCAGTATCTTTTCAAATCAATCTCTCTGTCTGTCTGCCTATGTCCCCATCTATTCCCTGTAAAGGGAAAAGCTCCAACTTTGTTCCTCCATCTGTTCTGTATCATCTGCAATCGACAGTTCTTTAGATTGCATGCACTTTTGCTCCCGATGAAGAGAAACTTTAAAGGTGTACAGTCACTTATCTGAAATAGGGAAAAAAGGCAAGCAGTCTTTTCTAATCCTATAGGAGAATTGTTCTCTTCCCGTGCAACTGTTATTTTTCCCTCTCTTTTTTATGTGTCTCATTTTCGAATTGTAGTTGACAAGTATTATTTTTTAAAAAAACACCCACTTTACAAGCCACCACTTAATGCATTATTCACATTTTTAAAAAATGCTTGAAAGAAATCACGTTAATGAAGAGAACATTTGTAGTAATTTGGTGATAATTATCAGAATCACCAAATATTCGCAAAGGCTTTAACATTACGTGTTGGAAGAAAAGCAAAACACATTATTTTAATAGTCTGATATGCAAACTATGGACCATTCAATTACATGGCTTAATAATGCATACATGATGTGATCTTGTTATTGGGATAGGAAGGGCTGCAGTAATTCACTCCAAAGACCAAGTGTGCTCTTACATCCAGTAAAATCCATTGCCATGGATCAGGGGGCCCTGCCAAACTACATTTAAGAGAATAAAAATTAATGACTGAGAATTTGAGCGTTAAATTAACATTAATTATATGACCTGCCTGCTGGAAAGATTAAATTTCTTACGCCCTAATTAGATAACGTCTCCTCATACATCAAACAATTTCCATTTCCAGATTTCAGGATTAAAAGGCGGACTGGGGAGACCAGGCTTGTTCGGTCGCCGGCACCCGCCTGCCCCACCGAGTGCTCCCGGACCCGTCCCACTCCCCCCGGCTCCCGGGGCTCACCCGGGGCTCACCTGGGGCTCGCACGGGGCTGGGAGCGGAGCCGAGGAGCAGTTCCCGGTCAACCTCTCCTTTAACTTGAATTTCTCGCACCCACAGCCCCGCAGGTCGGTGGGGGCGGGAGAGCGCGGAGGGTGCGCGGGTACGGATGGGGATGAGGGAGCGCCTTGCCCGAGGATGCTCTGAGGCGGAGCCCGGGCACCCAGCGTGCCCCACTGGCTGCCCCCGCCGTCCGCGCCGGAGGGGCAGGGACAGAGAGACAGGGCTATCTTCCCTCCGCCGGAGTGAAACTAATTTGTATTTAATTGCTTCTCTCAAGAATAAAACCTCAGCCCTTCCTCCTCCCTCCCCCAAGCAGACACGCGGGTTTCTGGCTTTTCCTGCCCCGGGGCGGGGGGGAAACCTCTGAGAACGCCCCTCTCCCTTCCTCCTTTCCTCGTCCAGCTCCGCGGTCACCCCCTTATAACCCAGGGATCACTGTCACCCCAGGCAGCCGCTTACGTTCTCCCGACCCCCCTCACTCCCGCCCGCCTCTATCCTGACGGAGCCCGGGCCAGGGAGCGGACACGGGTGTGAGTGGCGGGGCCGTGCCACTGGCGGGGCCAAGCAGCTCAGTTTCAGGGCTTCGGGTTTCAGGGTTTTAACCTCGACTTCTGCAGGGGAAAAATAAATAAAAAAAGAAAAAAAAAAAAAAAGAAGAGGCGGAAGCGTGAGAGGGCGATGAATGGGTGCTCACCCCGGGGTGAAGGATGCCAGGGGCTACTGGCCTTGGTGGCACCACCCTGCCGGCGGCATCCTCGGCCTGGTGGGGGATGCCTGGTGACACTTCCATGGTTCTTCCTCGGGTCTACGTTTATGCTGTGCTTCCAGGAAAGCTCCCCCCAAAAAACTCCGAGGAAGCCAGGATCAAATGCAGTGTTACTATTCAGAGGCTGTCTTGAGAGAGGAGAGCAGCAGAGCTGCAGTGGCATTTGGTGGCCTCATGCAAAGGTCACGGCAACCCACTCCCCACCTTGAGACAGCTGTGAAAAAGAGGAATCATAATATAAAATCTTACCTTGTTCTCACTTCATTTCATAGTACCAGATAATTGCTTTTTCAACTCAATTGAAACTCAGTTTCTGTTATTGCCATGCTACCACTCCTCCCTGAGCACCAGCATTTGTCTAAAACATCCATGCCTTATCTATTAGTGTCTCTTGCTCACTTTGTGGACTGGATTGATAACCAATTACATTTAATGCTATGTTAAGTAACAGCTTCCAGAAAAGGAGTAGGTGAGGAGGCTGTGGAGGAAATAAGAGGAAATAGTCTTGTTCTTGGGCTGCCTCCCTGAGCTTCAGAAACACCTCTACTTCAGGTATGAAGTCTAGGCCATGCAACCAGACCAATGCTAAAAACAAGTCACTATTCCCCAGGGAGCTTGTCTTTTTAATGAATTACAGATACCTTTTATTTAAAATTTGTTGGCAAATAAAGTCTGGTTGATAGGGGTCAAGACTGCTGAGGACAGTGGAAGTCAGTAGCATGCAAGCAGCCTGTGAACTTGAATAGCATCTCCAGCAACAAACCCACACTCCAGTAACAACAACCTCCCACTAGAAACAGTTGAAAAATTTATGTGAAGGAAGCAGACCCAGAAACAACACAAAATAATATTGTGGCAAGCAGCAAAAAACCATAACAGCCTGCAGAGCTCCCACTGCACTCCCCTCCTTCCAGTTTTATAACAACAGTTTCTTCAGAGTGTTACTTTTCCCCCTGGTCAAGTCAATGCCTGTCCCTCCATCTCCTCCTGCCAGCTTTAGTGGCAGAACTGAAGGGGATGAAAAATGTGTTAAAGCAGGTAGAAGTGAGTGGGTGACATTGTGGCCTTCGACTAAAACACACCTACACTCTTCTAGCTACCCAGTTATCACATTGGGAGTGTAATATCCCAGTCGTTATGATAATCTAATAATTGGCATAGAAGTTTTATATTGAAAGGAGGCTACAGCTGATATAACCATTTTTTTTTGCCTGAAACTACAGATGTGGATGTGGCAGGACGTTCCTCTCTCTTTGCTGTGGAGAGTGACAGCTCAAAGTTTGATTTTAAACATTTGCCATCCAGCTGATTTTCTCACATTTGTGTAAATCAGGTAGTTTGAAACAAGCTAAGTCAATCCCTCGTTTTGAGAGCAGGGTGGGCAGAGACTTTGGCTCCAGCACTGCTAGAGGTGAAACGATGGTCCCAGTTCTGCAGCTATGCTCAATTGTCTGGGGGTGCCAACCCCAGCCAGAACAGCAGGGATTTCTCTGCTGCTCCCACACACAGCCCACGAAAGGCGATCAGTCTTTGTAGGGAACAGCTCAAATAATTAATGTACCATGATAATTGTATATTCCCACTAAAGTGACACTGAACAGTCGATCCTTCAAGAAAAAAGATTTGCCCAGCACCCTAGATAATTGCGAAAGTGTGACATAGCTAAAAATATTCCCTCAAACCCCATGATGGTATGTATGTATGGACAAATTAGTGATGATTCCTGAACCCACAGCTCCCTGACTGAAATGGGAGGCTTTCTGCACGTGCACTGGGTGGCAGAAGCAAGCCTGGATCCCTCTCCTTTGCCTGCTACACCCTTTGCATTGTGAGGACTGGGTTGTACAACCAGCCTGGCACTAACCCCCCCCCCCACACACACACTGTCTGCTGCATGAACATATGGCTGGTGTTTCCTCAGTAGGGAGCCTACAGCTGAGATTACACCTGTGGCATTGTCAACAGTAAACACAACTAAAGAGAGTTAACCTACTTAAGCACACCCAGAGATGTGAGTTTACTCACTTTTATTTACTGCTACGCCACCAGGCTGCGCTTCTGCATAAATTGGTTCAAGGTGCCTTGATTCAGCAGTCCTACAAAGAACTGGCTTCTTAGTTATTCTGTAACTCAAAGGTGTGCAAAATCGCTGCCTAACTGGGAATAAAATTATCATAAGCACAATTATGCCTGTGCTGAAGGGACAAGGTCAGAAGAGTGAGTCCAACATGTCAACAAGACTAGTTCATGATGGATTATCCCAGACAAAGCTGTCCGATGTTATACATCACAAAAAGTTAAAAGATGATGTAATTTGTATCTTAGACTCTTTGTCAGTTCACACCAGAACCCAAGGAATGGCAGAATCAGTTGTAGTACTTTTGGCCATATGGCATGTTTTGGGATGTGTGGTGAGGGTGCTTGGCATGATTTTTATCTTTGGCATGTCAGTAAAGCATTTTCTGAGCTGACAGTGGCTTTTTCATTTGGCACCAATAATCCTGGGGGACCCTGTGTCAGTCTGCTTTCCCTGCCATGGCTTCACAACAACTTGCTCTCTGCTTGAATGTGTAGGTCTTTGTGCAGCCAAAAGGGCCTTTGAGTTAGTCCTTTGCTCCAGAGTTTTGGCTTTGCTGGTTCAAACCTCTTGGGCTTGTGCATCATGGTTAGGCTGGACTACTCAAGGGCAATTCAGTGGCTTTAGTGCCTTCTACCAACCTCAAATGTTTCCTGCAGGGTTTCTTGTGCTCCTCCCCCGTTATTTCCTTACTTCCTTAGAGCCATATTTTACACTTAACCAATGTATTTATTCAATAAACATCCAATAAAATCTGGTCAACATCCAGGGTTCATACATTATTTTGGAAGAGGTCCCTATTTGCTGCTGAAAAAAAGAAATTCATTTAAAAATCTGCACGCTTTGGTTTTAAGGCTGGGAGATGAAAACCTCACTAATTTCATTACCTCATCTCTGAACAAATCCTGGTTATCACAGGAGAACATGGCAGAACTGCCTCTTGGTTTAGTTGCCTGATACTTTCAGATAAAAACTTGTGGTTATAAAGTTGATAGGTTGTATCAACAAGGCCAAATTTTTCTGTTGTGACTCAGAGATTTGGGAGTGAGAACAAAGTACCAGGCTGCAAGGAAAACCTGTTATGCCAATTTGGTCAAGTTAAAAAGAGTTTAAAAAAAAATCTTTAACCAAACAGGGATGAAGCGAAGCAGTGGCAGGTGTCTTTGAAGGTTCTATCCTCTGAAAAAAACCTCACTCCTCAGAATGTATGCATGGACCCAGAGTAACTGAGTGCAAAGCTGCTGGAGATGCAGACAGCCTGCATATTCCCCCTCCTGGCTGCTCTGTCCTGCTTCCTGAGAGACCCATCATTGTCAGGCACACAGCCCAGGCAGCAAAGCTCCCTGGCATGGAAGTGGAGGGGAAGGAACAAGGTGAAAAAGGAAGGAGAATATGGAGACAGAGATTTCGGTTCAGCTCTGGAAACTGGAAGAGGGAGAGAAAATATGACTTGGCCTTGAGGTTAGGAGTGAGAGCTGAAAGTGAGTAAAATGGGGTAGGAATGGTTTGGTGAAGAAACTAGAGTTGGGTGAAGAAGAAACCTAGCTCTGAGGATTGGGAGGAGGATCCTGCTGTCTGAATGACAAAAGGAAAGACAGCTTCCTGAGGGTTCTCTGAGTAAGCAAGAAGCTGTGTGGAGTACCTAGGGCTGGGGTGGTAAAAGCACCTTGGGCTTCTTGAGCCCTGCAGGGAGGATTGGGACATGATGTGAAATCAGGCTCTGGCAGAGTTATCATCTGCAGTGGAGCAAAGAACAAAGTCCATGGATTGAGAGGGACTGGCTTCAGATGGAGGAAGTACCATGGCAGAACTAGCTTTTCCAGACATAGCTGAGGTCTTTCAGCAGGATGCTATGTGTCCTGCAGACATGCTGAGGGTGGAAATTGAGGCCATTTGGAAACTGCGTAGCTTCAGATTGTAAGTGCATTGTCAACACAACGAATACAAATGATTGTTCCTCTTTTCTGAAAATGTAACTCTCCTGGTCTTTGCAGTGGACTGTATCTATTGTCTTAGGATGGACTGCAAAAGACAAGACCATAGACAGGACTTCTTTATTTTAGTGTAACTTGCTATTATGTCCATAAAGAAAGAGGCACATGCTACATATATATATACACATATATATATATATTTATTTATTCAGAGACATGCAAAGAGGGTAGCTGCATGCCAGGTGTTTAATGTGGTGTGGTAAAAACACTAGTTACATTTCTTAGGATAGCCAGAAGCCCTCTTCCTTCCCCTGTGGTTGCTGAAGGTACCAAAAGAGACTAGAAACAGAGTTTAAGCCAGATACCCAGAAGGGGGCTGAAGCTCAGTGTTGCAATGCTTGATTTTTAGATACCCTGCTTTCCAAAGGAATCCTCAGCCTGGAACTTGACTTCAGGTTATTGTAATTGAATCCTGGTAGGTGGGCACCTGGGAAGGGACATGCTGGTTTGCCTAAACCTGCTGATAGAAAATGGTCAGCAGAGGCAGCTGCTCTTCTCTTATCAAGAGTTTTTCTCTTGCTTGGGAGTTTTGGAGAGAAGGATGCAGGCAGTGAGGGTGAGGATCATGTTGCCTAACTTCAGATGAGCCTCTTCAGTCAATGGGAGGCACAGCTCATCGTCTGTTTTTAAGTATCTCCTCTGGGATGAAATGCAGTGCCTGGGGTAAGTAACTCAGAGATAGCTGACTACACCCTGGGTGCCAAAGTTAGGCAAAATTAATATGGCACCCTAGTTAAAAAGCTAGGCATTTCCAGTGACAAATAACAAGCTTTGAGGAGGTAATTTTTGAATGCAATCATCTCCAGGGACAATTCGTGCCCAGCCATGTGTATCTAGAAAGTTGAGGCCATGTAGCTTTCCTTCATATCTGGTTCCGTGGAAGTAAAAGTTAAGAGCTTCTATTGGTGTTTTCCTTGTGTTTCTGCATTTGCGTTGGGGTTGGTAAGTAACCATGTTATGCTCCTTTGAAGAGCTTGAGGTAAAATTGAGTCCAGTTACTTTTGAATGATATTTTTTTGAATTCAGGCATGAGAGCAAGGCTGCAGTTTTCTATGGGTGTCTCTTTGGTGAGGCAGGAAGAACCTACCTCTGTTTCTATTAACTTATTTGAATGGGATCTTGCAAAATATCTACTGAAAAGCAATGTTCACATGATTGGGATAGTTAAAGTGGACTTTGATGAGAGGTAAAATGAAGGAATATGTATAAATGTACAGAGGAATACGTCTCTCCCACACCTGAGATATTTTTCTCTATTAGTTATGGGTGAGGTGTCTTTTCTGCTTGACATTGCTGTCACTTCAGAACATTTTTGGGCAACTGGTCTGTGAGGCATACGGATAAAAAAAAAAAAAAGGCTTTTACAGCTAAATTAAGTGTTGGCATCTCTCACAGGACTTTTATCACAATTTTTTTTCTGCTTAAATCTCCTACTCCTGGATTTATGTAATTAAATGACAATCTTGGTTCTTGTGAAAAATAAAAATATGGTTTCTATACATCATGATTCTAGAGGGATGCTTTAAAAAGTGATTTGAAGGTACCCTGAATGTGCAGCAACCAACAGAGGAATAAAATGAAAACCACATTTATTATTAGGAAAAATCTTGAAACTTTTAACCGTACTTGTCATTTTTAAAGTTGACTTATGTTTTAGATTAGACATTAAGAACAGCTTTCTAACTTTCAGTTGAAAAGCACAAGAATAGATTGCCTAGAGTGGCAGTGGGAGGATTTTGAAAATAGATTGGACAAATGTCTGCTGGGAACGGTTCAGCTGCAGTCGATCCAGCCCAGTGCAAAAGGCTGCACAAGTGACCTCTGATTCTTCTGAGGTGCAGCACGTTGTGCTCTCTGGAAGCTGGCAGTGCCAGCGCAGGAGCCCGGCCGGGTTAGGGTGAGGAGCGAGGGAGCGGACAGGCTGCCGTGCTTCCTGGGATGCGTGCGGCGCCGGGGAAACACCAGCGCTGATGGGAGGGCTGTCCCGGCTGGGATTCGTCCCCCGCCCCACCTGACCTTTCAGCTTGACTTCTCTGAGCATATTTTTAGTTATAAGCAGTTCCTCTGGGCAGCCAGGAGCGAGGTAGGGAGCCACCTTCTCTGCAAATGTTGTACATGAATAAACACCTTCCCAGGCTGACTTAACCCTAGTCTGCTGTGTGTCTGTCTCCCTGCTGACACTCCATTAGCATCTGAAGCATCTATATTTCCGGAATTGCAACAGAGATAACTTATCATTCCAGCTGCTTATCTCAGACCTGCCCTGTGGATCTGGTGGAAAGATTTCCCCTTCAGCACGTAACAACAGGTGCCCGATACTCACTTGGAAATATTCCCCTTTTTAAATAAAGAAGATCTGAGATTCTTGCCCTGTACATTTTGCATCTGTCTTTCCATCTCTATGCCCATACAGCTCAGTTTATTATTATCAGAACACCGACCTGTATCTTTCTGGCAGTGATATCACTTCCATGCAGTATATGATCCAGGAAGGTTCTGGTGTGTTAGGAGCATCCTTCTATTGCAGTTTCCAAAGTTGGTGTGCCATTTAGAAAGTGGGCCAGGAGGGGATAAGGTACATATTCAGGAAACTCTTCTGGAAGCTGCAGGAGTATGGGAACGCAGGAACAAGTGTTCATCTAATTGTCTTCTTCATGTCTCTTTTTTTCTCTTAACAGCTCCTCTGGACATCAAGTCAGCACATACTATGTTATGCATAGATTTGCTTTCTGGGAAAAGAGTCAGCAGAGGCAAAAGTGCTGGTAGCAGCTAGTGTGACAGCCCCCTGAGAGCAGGAGGGTGGGACTGGAGAGGAGCTTACCCAGGAGACATCCCTTTGTAGTCCTTTTCCCAGGGAGTTTCACTCCGCTCCCTGCAGCAGGCAGGTCTGGCATCGCTGGAAGCAGCTTGTCTGGTGAGCTCCTCCTCAGTGTCCTTTCTTGCAAATCTGGGAGACAGAAGTGCTCTCCTTGTTCTTGCTGCAACCTGGAGCTTCCAGCAAGCCCCTGGCATGCTTGGGGCTGCACATAGCTGTGCTTGCTGCTGTATGCACCTCTGTGGGGCCTGGCCCCAAAAAGATGTGACCCCTCTCAGGTGCTGCTGACCTAGGCAGCTGACTCAGCCTTGATCCCTGTGTTTATATGTACACCCATCAGACTTCACTGGGACCTGCTAGGGGAGCTACCAGTTTAGAAATGTTACAACTTTTTAATCATAGCTTTAGGTAAGAAAAGAGACATGCCACAAGGTAGGAAAGAAGCTGAAATCTATTCTTGCTGTACTGAGCACTGCTACCCCTAAATCACTTGCTTTGTCATGCCATGAAATCTTATCCAAAGTTGTGGAAAGGAGCACATAACTAACCACGGAGTCGAGATTCACCGGCTGGAATTTTATCAGAAGAGATACGAGGAGCGTGACAGACACACTGGTACTATCACCTATAGATAAGCTCCTAGATGCTTTTCATCATAAGGTGCTGCTCCCTCTTGCTGATATAGTTTTGCCATCTGTCTTGATTTGAGTGTTTTGGTGCTTGATGTTTTCCTCCAGATCAAGCTCCAGGAGACAAGTGAAAATATAAGCAGCCTATCTCTCATTTCGAACGAAAAGCGTCTTGAGTTTGCAAAGTTACAAAGTTTGCACAGGAAGCCTTGCAAATGCAAAGAGAAAGCTAACCCCCCTTAACTGCAGGTGCCTGCTTTTGCAGCTGTTGGAAAAAATCTTGGGTTTACAGCTAATATATGAGGCTTTCTGTGCATGGCCTGATTTGTAGTTTCTTAATGCTCAGGACTGGTGGTATTTTTTATAGCTTTGCCAAAATCCTAATGATGACAGAGGTTTTTTTTCCAACTAGTCCCTGACTCAAGGCAAACTATCCTGTAAGCAGTTGGTTTTCTGGCTTGATTATTTCAGTGAATGAAATCAAGGCAAAATGATGTATTTGAACATCCTAAAAATTGTCACAATTATTTCATTGGGAAGCTCTAGCACAACATGCTTTGGTACAGAAACTCAGAATTGTGTAGGACAGGAAAGTGTCATTAACCGAACTATGATATTTCTGAAAATATTTACAGCTGCTTCTTTAGCCTGGGCCAGATACAGTTCTTGCAGGCTCCACATGCATTTAACATGCTTCAGCCTCTCCTCTCACCTGGTCATGACCAGATAGTGGATGGAGGAAGAGATCCCAAATGAATGGGTTGGAGGAGGATTTCCCTGAAACCTCTCTGTGGTGACTTCATATTTATGTGTTTCTGGGTAGGGAAACTGTCAGTAAGTAACTGTACAGTAAGTAACTGTCTCCTGTGATCTTGCATGTTTCATCTTATGGGCTGAGGCTGGAGTAAGGAGAGGGGAAACTAGCTCAAGTGCAGAAAGATGGAGGGAGGATGGGGGTTCAGGCAAGGGAGAAGTGGAGAAGGGGAAAGAAGAGCAGGAATGGGCTGAGATTAAGAGAACAAGGGAAGAATCAGGGCCCAAAGTAGGAGGGAATATGAGACTGAAATGGAATGGAAGGAGAGAGGCCAAGAGGTCCTTGTTGCTCCCTAAGGAACCTGGGGCAGAATCCAGGAGTGCCACCTCTCTGCATTCGTGCTCTGACTTGCAAGTAGCAGTGGATGTCCTAGCCTTCCATGTGCTCCCATCCACCTCTGGTGAGCACCACACAAAAGATAACAGCCTGTTACTGCCATTATTTCAAGCAAGCAATGGTGCCACAGAGCTAATTTTGAGTGGAGGACTTAATTCTTCTACCCAGTGATACATTTATTTTAAAACAAGTAATAGTTTTCCTCCTCCTGAATTCCATCTGTTTGAGGGGTATGAAGGTTGAATAATTGAGCCTTCAAAAGTTACTCTGTGCCAGAATTAAGTTTTTTCTCTCGTGTATATAAATGAAAATGTGCTTGTGTGATCACATATCTGGCCCAAGTTGATGAAGACTGGACATCCAAAGTTGAACAATCCCTTATAAATGCCCAAATGCATTTTAAAAGGTTTAATTGCATATGTCAATGATAGATAGTAACCATGTTTTGTGTGTACTTTATTTTCAATCCAAAGCATCCATCATGATGTGGGTGAAACTCTTCATTCATCATTGAACATCAGCCCTCATGAGGGCAGGAAATCTTAGCTGTTTTTGGTGGAGCACAAGATCATTACGCTCAGTCTTCTGGCTGGAAGTGAAAGTAGCCATCCTTGTTTAATTTTATTGGGGAGAAAAGAGAACAGACTCATGCAATGCAACATTGGGTTACTCTCACTGGGTGCCCCCAAAATTTCTCAGTGCAGATGAACCACAGACACCAATTAATGTTATATTGTTCCCTATCATGATGGCAGGGGCTCACCCTGACCTTCCCAGCCCCCCAAGACATGAGGTTGCTGGAACAGGCTGGAGAAGTTTCCAATGGCCCAATTGACTGTGCTGACAGGCACAGAACAGCTGTCTTATAACCAGGACCCAGGATTTGCCTGCTATTTCCCTCCTCCTTCTCAGTTGCTTCTCAGTCAAGCTCCAAAATGACAATTTGAGGTGGGCAGAGAGAGCATAACTCTTGGGAACAGAGGTTTATTATTTTTCTGGCCTTATATGCTTCATAATTTTAAGTGAGGGCACAGCAAAAGCAGAAGCCTTGGTTGCACGCTGAATACTCAACAGACTGTTCTACTAATTCTTAAGTAGACATGAGCCATGGCTGCAAAGAGGAAAATTAGGTTTGTCTGTTCATTCACATTTTAAAAATGATCTTCTGAATCTGCATTCTCCCCATCCTACCTATAGCTCCTCTGTCTCAACCTTGGCACAGCATCAGCCCCAGGTTACCCGGGTTCCTGCAGCACGTGCCGAATGCACAGTGATCTGTTCAATTTTAATGAAGAGCATTTCCAAATTAATTACTTAGAAACAAATATTAAACGACTGCTCTGCATAACATAGGAAGAAGAATTATTGCGGAGGAGCGAAGGCTGTTCTGAATGTTGCTGTTGTGCTCTGGAATGCAGCCCCCACACCCCTCCCCCAATGGAAATGTAATAGCAACTAAATCTCTGCTCTTCTCAAGATTTAGATTTGTGCCTAATTTCCAGCAGGTGGATGATGCTGGTGATCTGATGTGCCCTGAATTAGGCATGTCTGTAAGGTTGTTTTGTTTTTTTTCTTCTGAATTGAGACCTTCAGTTGCATAAAACTGAGGCTGGCAGTGACTTCAATTAGCTCTGGATGTGACTGCAGGACCTGGATCTCTCCAGCCCTCTGGCCCTGAGCTCCCGCGCAGGCTTTGCAGCACTGCTGCCTGAGTCTGATTGCTCTCAAGCTGGAAGAGTCCTTGTTCCTCTCCAGTAATTTTTCAGCATGCTGTTTAGGATTTGAAGCTATAAAAAACCTAAATAATAAGTCAGCGTTAAACAGAACACACTGTTTCCACTGTTTTGTTTTTTTGTTTAGTAAAAAGATACCCCCATAAAATAAAAACCAGTTCACCTCAATATGCTTACGCAGGCAAAACGAGTTTATTATCTTTTACACTGATGGTTTATACATCAGTTAGGGTGGGGATGGTATGTGTGAATCAAAATTAAAAAAGGAAAGGAAGAAATGACAAGAAAAGAAAAATCAAAAGCTGTATATATAGATGGGCTTAGATAACAAGGATTGTATTCCAAAATCTAACATGAAGATGGGTTATATCTAGCCTTTGCCAAACTAAAAAAAGGCAATCTGATCAGCACGGTAGGCAGCTGAGTTTGACTCAAAGACTTATGGAGTAAGGTGCCATTTGCATCCTTTTCCTTTTCTGCAGCCTCAAAGTTGCAATAAATAGTGCAATAGAAAAGAAGTGGCAGTGGAATGCCTCATTTTAAAACTTTTTAACATTAATCTCTTTTCAAAAAGAATAAAATAAGAAAGTGAAGGTAAACAGTTCTGTTTAATATATAAAAAAGCATATAAAATGAGCTTTAAGATTTATGTGTTTATGTATATGTGTTTATACTTCTTTGATGACAGTAAAATACATGAGAATGAAAAAGAGATCTTCATTTTTCCCATTTTATATGCATCTTTTCTTGTTTTCCTGAGGTATCCTGGTGTCAGAAATCACTTGCAATATACATGATACAGGGGTTTGCTGTGATACAGTTTTATCAAATAACAAAGTAAATAGGAGACTGTACATGCTGTAAATGGAACCCAAGTATTATATTATGTAGTGAAGGAAAAAATATAAGGCAGCTCATCTCCTTCTGACTGCAGTGTCTGCCTTCCACAGCAGAAAGCCTGGTTACCTTCTACCTGCCACACAGACTGCAGAGAAGCAGTGGGTCCAAACTGATGGTTCTGTGCTGGCTCCCCCTGCTCCAGCACCCAGCACAGCCTCCCAGGGCAGCAGTTCAGGAGGGACTGGCCAACTGGGATGGATTTAAAACAAAAAAGACTTTTCGATCTATCTATCTATCTATCTATCTATCTATCTATCTATCTATCTATCTATCTATCTATCTACTATCTATCTATCTATCTATCTATCTCTCTCTCTATCTATCTCTACTCTATCTATCTATCTATCTATCTATGTAATAGGGGATAATAAGATTAGACATTAGGATGAAATTCTTCACTATGAGGGTGGTGAGACACTGGAACAAGTTGCCCGGGGAAGTAGTGGAAGCCCATGCCTGGAAGTATTCAAGATCAGGTTGAATGGGGCTCTGAGGGACCTGATCTAGTGGGAGGTGTCCCTGCCCACGGCAGGGGATTGGATCTAGATGATCTTTAAGGTCCCTTTCAACCCAAACCATTCTATGATTATATAATATATAATATATATATATATATGTATGTGTGTATATGTATACATGCACACATATATGTATATGCCCTTAAGGACACTTGCAGGGTGTACAATGCTATGTGGAAGCTTTTATTACATTGATTCAAACACTTTCCACAGGTTATGTAAAGTAATCTCTCTGAATCTCATGGAATTTGCATCCTGGGAGTGATTGATACTTTAGGTGTGATGAAGCTGACTTCCATTCCCTACCACCCAGGTGTGTGATGAATCCCGGTTGGAGGTGTGCTATTATTTACTGCCAAGGTTATTTCATAAATTCAGTTTCACACTTCTAATTCAGACCTGCATGCATTCTGTGAGGAGGCCTCTTATTAAGTCATCATTTCCCCAGAAAACTAAACCAAACTAAAAGGCACCAGCAATAGATTGGTTTTATTCGACTCCATAAATGTGTGAAGTATTGTTTTATTATACATTATACAGTGTGATTATGTGTGATGGCATCTCTGGATGATGTCAATGGCTGAGTGCCACTATTCATTGCTAGCTATAATCTGGCTGTAGATCACTTTGAATTTTCTGGGAGATTTGTTAATGAGATTGTGAAAACATTTAACACAAGCTGGAAAGGGAAAAATTTCTCTTAAGATGCCCAAAGGGTTAGTACTAATTTTTAGACTAGCTGAATATTGGCATATTTATATAAGTTGCCCTTAAAAAGCCAGCCCTCCCATGCAGCAATTTTTTCCATTCTAGGGACAGGGAAACACAAAGTTTCTTGGAGAGCACACAGTTACTGCTGGCTATTCAACAGCAACCACTGGATCCCCTGCCTTTGCCTTACCACAGAAAAGGTCTTTGGGGTTGGCCAGGTAGTTGCAGAATTCAGCTACCTCACCTCTGCCAAGCACAAAAACAGGGCAGAACTTCCAGAAGCAGGAAGGATTTCTGGTCTTTTTTTTTTTTTTTTTTTTTTTTTTTTAGCCTAGAAGCAGGTTAGAAAGGATGAGAACATGCTTGTTGGGTAGACTCAATCATGACACAGCTCTTTTTGCACATTCCCTTCAAGCTCAGCTTGGAATAGGCTGCCTACTTACTTGTTCTTGATTGATTTGAAGTCTTTCAGGCATCTGAAGAACAGAATCATCCCCATCTTTTTGTTCTCTAAGATATAAATTATACAGTATTTTTTTTTTCTTTTAAACCTTTATTTAGAGCACTCAAAATGTTTTGTGCCATGAATCTGTGCTCTGCAACAATTTTATTCCTGTGTTCTTGTTCCTCCTGCAACTGTCTCCATCTATGTGGGAGACAGCTGGGCAGCTCTAGGGCTCTGGCTGTGCCATGTGAGCCAAGCAGGCACTGCATTGGCTGGATGCTCAAGACAGGAATGCACATGAAGTTCATAGGTACTTTTGTCCTTCTGCTAAGTCAGGCTTCATCCAGCATATTTTATCCCTTGAGAAGCTGTATTACATGCACTGACTCCTAGGTACATCTTCCACACATTTTATTTGGATGCTTAAGGCTCTTCCTTAAGTCACTGCCCCAAAATTTTCCCTGAGAAGAATTAGTCCACTGCTTTAAAAGATAGGAACAGTTAAGATTTCACTTGGTCTTCTCTCCTCTCTTCCTCTTTTCCTGCACTCTGCTTCAGGTGTAACTCCCTTTGAACACATCTCACCTATTTTCCATACCACAATCAGTCTGATTTCTTTCTGTATGAGTGCATGAAATGTGTATTTCCAGCAGCTCTGGCTCACTGGGCATCTCTTCTCCAGACTTATTATGTGGGTAACCTTTGGTAAGAGTTTCTTTCTTTCAGCTTTAGTTGTCTCCTGGCCCTCTGCAATCTGGCTTTTGTCATGGGAAATTGCTGCCCATTGAGCTTGGAGCATGGTGGAGAACACGAGTACCATACACCATGGTCCTTTGTGTCAGGAGAAGCTGTAACATGATGTGAGGTCAAGAAAGGAATTTGTGTGGACCAAACAGTATGACTTCATAGGTGGGTTAACACTGGTACTTCTCTTCTCTGATCTCCTCCTTCTTTATAGCCTCAGGTGCACTTTTGCTTTTGCTCTTCCTGTTAAATGCTTCTGTGTTTCATAGTGTCCCTTGCACGCTGCTTTCTCCTAGAGAGAGGTAACCCAGAAAGAGAAATGGCCAGAGACACAAAGGTGCACCTTACCTGGAGCTGGTAATGGACCAGGTTAAATGTGCTCAGGGCTGCCTTCAAGTGCTTCACAACAACATAAGAAAATATTTTTGTGTGTTATACTTGGTTTGGAGGAGAGGTAGTAGGTAGTGGTAGAGCAGGCAAAATAAGAACTTGGCTGGTGCCAGGTGTGTAATTCACTGGCCTCTGCTGCAGAGAATGGGTGATGAGGTATGAGGAGCAAGGAAGCTACTGAGGGGGGGAAGATCTAAGCAGGGACTAATCAGGTCTGCCCTGCCACTGTTTCTTTTCCATTGAGGGAAACAAAATGAGAGTTCTAAAATGACTTTGCCATGGTCCTCTAAGACCTGTATAATTAACTTTCCAGCTGATATATGAACCATATTTTCCTCTCTTGCCCTTTACTTTTGTAGGTAATTATCTCACCATGTGCACATCTTACTTTAGTTTCCGCCTTCTTGAGAAGGAATCTACCAGTGTCTGAATGCCCATTTGTCCTGATGGCAGGGACATTCAGTGCAGCCCTTCAAATTAATCTGTTTGCAGCACAAAAGCCTGGAGTGTGGAAGTGTTTGTTATGTGAATCCAAACCAGCTTCTATTACAATAAAGTATCTTGCTCTACTTAAGTCAGAAGTAGTTAATTTTTCTCCTGGTTTGATGCAGATCTTGAACAATTCTTCCACATCTGTCTCTCCAGAAAGGACAATTCATATCGGTAATGAAGTAAGAGGTGGGGTCAGATGCAGAAATTAATTTTCTGTACAGATAGTGGGAAATCACATAGAAAAATGAGTGCAAAGACCACTTATTCTGAAGAGGTGAATGTATTTAATTTTCTGTGTATTTTACCCCTTTTAAAGAAAGACCATGTGTGGCACTTGCTTAGAATGGATGCTTGGCATCCCTGTCAGAGTAAATCCATATACTTCCTTTATATTAGATCACTGTTTTATTTCAAGAGTTACATGCATACAGGATGACAGCAAGCTGATTTTCCAAATTGCTCTGCTTTGTCACTGTTCGCTTCTGGCATTAGGCCATCCAGATACTCAGTTTCTGAGATGTGCTCTGCCAGTTCCTGAGCTGTTTCTCCAACTGTATCACCTTTCTGAAGGTCAGTTATGCTCCTAGAGTAAGTGGTACATTATAACTTTCTTTTTTTTTTTTTTTCATAAATAATAATTCTGTAGCAGCATAAAGAAATAAAAACAGTCTCTCTCCCAACATGGTGCTCTATTGAGAAACCATTGAAAACAACATATAGAGGACACGGGGCTCATTGTTCTTCCATCTCTTGACTCCCTTGAATATTGTCTACCACAAGGAACTTATTAAATAAAAGAGGCGTTTTGAATAAAATACTTCTCAGAATCTTTTGTTTCTCAGTGTGAGCTGCCTGGCATACCAGGAATCACCTATCAAGGTCCAAGCAACAGAGTGGAAGGACTGGAAGCACTGAGGAGGCAGAAGTACCCAGGAGGGGAAAAATTGGCTTTCGGTTTTGCCACTATTTTCTTGGCTGCCTGTTTCCACCCAGAGCTGCAAATGCTACACAGCAGTGGAAACTTTCAGATAGTGTCACACAACTCTTGAGAGTCACTGCCACTGAAAATGTAATTACAGATCTGGTTATCCAGCTAGAGGTCAGGAAGCTAGAGTTAATTGCTAACCTGTTTATCCTACTCAAGGGATAAAGCACGTAAATACAGTTAGAAAATGCTTAAAGCCTAAGAGACCTCTGCTGAAAGCCCGCTGCAAGCTTAAGGTAACAGTTTGGAAAATGCCTGAGGGAATGAAAAAGGTAGGATAGTGTGCAGGTCTCAGAATGCCACCCACACTGGTACAGCCAGCTCCACACTGGCAGTCTGCAGGGGTCCTGCTTTGACCACAGCCCCCTTGTTCCTCCCTCTGCTAGGGATGCAAGCTCCACTATTAACCAAGGCTCTTCTGGAAAAGGGTAGATATATCCTAAATGGCTTAAGAGGGGAAGGTCCTTTTGAAAACCAGATTTAGGTACTCTTGAAAAAGGTGCCCCAGACCTTTGTTTAAGGGGCTGCAGTTTACAAGCCCAGTCCTCCAAAGCCTTGCTTGTGTGAATAGTCCTCATCCTTCAGCCTAGTGTGGCTGAAATCAATGCCTCTTCACGTGCCCCTTTCATGCTTAAATGGCAGGAACCACAAGTTGTTTGTTTCCTATCCTTTCACCACCTGATTTCCTACATGAAAACCCCCACATCTATCTATTCTGAGTAGGTAATGAAATCCTTTATGCCAGTACAATGCAGCCCATTTTCAATGGGAAGATTTTTTTGTTACCCCTTGTTCTTATTAAAATAACTCCTGTGCACATAAAGACTTTGATTATCAAACCCACATAATACAGCCAAATCTGAACAGGACTTCCACGGGGCTGGGGAAAGTCACTCCACCACTCCCCAAAGGCAATCTTCATCTCCTCTCTCCTCCGGAATATTTCTGGGCTAGAGCACTTGAAAGAAGCCAGAAGAATTATTTTTATATCAGGGAAATGTCATTTTTATTTTTACTCTCCTCACAGTGGAAAAATAATCCTTTTTTTATCAAAGTTTTCAGAAACGTTTTCCTCCAGCGCAGCTGAGGATGGTGTTCCTCTTCCTCATTTGCACCACTTAAAAGCAAGCAGCCTCATTCAAGCTGCTCTCCTGGGCTCCATCAGCATCTTGGAGGTATCCTCGGAGGGAACTGCCCTCATTCCAGGGAGAGGTGTTAGAGGCAGGGGATGCCAGGGGCTCCCTGGACTCTGCCCTGCTGTGGATGACCGGTGAGCTGGAGAGATGAGCCTCACCTGAGCTGTGAGGATTAGAAGCAAAGTGGGAAAGGTTTTGATGGCTTAAATGGTCCCTCAGCTGGGGAAAAACTTCTGCCCCTGCAGTCAGGGTAGGTATATGCTAAACTTTAAGTATGTGCCCATTGACTCAGAAGAAAATTAAGAGCATACTTCGGCCTTGTCCTCTCCCTGGCACGCTCACCCTAATACACTATCTGGAGCCCATTATTGCCTGTTGCTTAATACAAACATGCTGGAGTAGTTGATTCATGTTATTTAATAAGAAGTTGACTGACTGTTCTGCATTGTCTGTTTGCATCTTAGGAGCAGTAAAATGAATCCATTAACTTATAAACTTTTATTTTGAAATCTTTCATGGAACTGTCATGCTATTTTGATTTGAGTAAGCGATTCATCTTTTTTAACAACTATTTTTTTGGTCCAGGGAGACTCATGTACGTCTGTTAATAGGTCAGAATTATGAGACGTATCACTCATGTTCAGAATCTTTTTGTAGTGTATAGCTTATTAATAATAGATTTGAATATCAAAAATAATGATATGCTGTTTCAGCATTTAATTTTGGGGAAACATTCAGAAGATTTCCCCCTTGTACTGGCACAGTCGGTGATGAAGATAGAGGGAGACGAACTGTACTGTAGGTGGAGCAGAGACACTGCAGCAGCTAATGTGGTTGAGCTTTACATTTTTATGACAATTCATAAACTATTTTTCTAGCCAAGACCCTGGCTAATCGCAGCCTTTCCCTGACAATTTCCTTGTTCTGATTCTCATGGATTTAATTGTGTTCGTGGGGGGTGAGCTGGGTGAGATAGCTCACCCTTGTAAGCTGCTTACACTTGTGTACATTTTTCTTCAGGAATGTCATGTCTCCAGCAAGCTGTTTGCAGGCGACTGATTCTTCTCCTCTTTAATTCGTGTCTGTCTAATGGCTTTACTAGCAGAGGGTGGACGTGTGGATTCAAAGTGATGGCTCAGAAGCCTTTATTCTTGGCAAAATTGTATTGGGGTGTTATCTTTTAAATGGGGTATCTCTCCATGCCTCTTGTCTCATCTCCTTTCCACCCTTGGCCCCACCATCTTGGGGCTCTCTCCAGCACTTGCCATATCCTTCTTTTCAGATTTACTATGTGGGCACTGGCAAAACTCTTCTCATCTCCCATCTTGACTAACACTGTCTTTTTCTGTGTACAATCCACACAGCAAGTCTCAACACCTGGCATCTCCTCACCTTGCCCCCCAATTAACATTCCTACCATGCAGGGAGAAAGAAAAGCCACAACGAATATGGTTTCACTAGTTTGAAACTTTAATTTCCTCATCTATAAGCTGGCCAGCAATGGCTCTTACACTGCAGGTGAAGACCCTTTTCTAGCCCATTTCACTGGTGACAGTCTTTGTGCTTCCCTTTGGAGGGCAGAAGGGACCTCTCTCCTCACCTTTGGAGGAGGGTTGTGTGACACAAGGGCTCATCTCTTTCAGTGTTAGACAGTTTTTGGCTCAATTTTTCCTTAATCGCAGTTCAAACTCTGCTTTATCCTGGAACTGGTGCCTGGTGTGAGGTGGTTTGATGTTGTACCCCCGGGGTTTCATGTTTCTTTCTCTACTATATGTCATGAAGATGGAGAAGATGGTGGAGCAGAACCTAATTTTATAATGAACATAGATTTTCACCTTGTGTGGTGACAGTGACCTCTGCCTTTGGCAACACATCCCACTTACCCCCGTCAGGATCATCTTTCTGGCTGGTCATCCACATCATGTTTCTCCCTTTTAGCTCACACCTTGAATCTCTCTGCCAAAGCCTCACTCTCCACCTTATTGAATACACCTTTCCTCTCCTCCTCAGTAAGATACAGAGCATCTCCAGTCTCTTCCTGACAGCTCCACTTTTGCCAATGTGAGCAGCCTGATGGTTCTGTCTCTGTGCATGGGCTGTCTTTTCTGAACCAGCTAGTTCAGATGTTACCACCTCATCCCTACAATTCCTTCTCAATGCCGTTTCAGCTGAAAAGCCTGAAAAAATTGCCACCCACTCACTGCCAGGTACAGGACCAAGAAATACTTAAAAACCTCTTTTATTTGGATGTGCCTTTTAAAGATTGGATATATCTCTGACTCAGTCAGAGTCTGTCCAGGGGAGTCTGTCCAGCCCCAGGTCCTGCTGCTCATCCTTGCATCCTTCTCTCTCCCATCGTTCAGGCTGGTTTGTTGCACACAGGTATTGGGTTCGTGTGGTAAGGTTTTGATAGTGGGGGGGGTTACAGGTGTGGCTTCTCTGAGAAGCTGCTAGAAGCTTTACCTCTGCCTGGCAGAGCCAATGCTGGTCAGCTCCAAGATGGACCCACCGCTGGCCAAGGCTGAGCCCATCAGCAATGCTGGTAGCAACTGTGGGATAACATATTTAAGAAGGGGGGAAAAAACCCAAAACAGTGCAACTGCAACCAAAGAGAGGACTGAGACTATGTGAGAGGAACAACCCTGGAGACACCAAGGTCAGTGAAGAAGGAGGGGGAAGAGGTGTTCCAGGCACCGGAGCAGAGATTTTGCTGCAGCCTAGGAGAAGACTATGGTGAGGCAGGCCATCTCCTTGCAACCAATGGAGGTCCACGGTGGAGCAGATATCCACCTGCAGCCCATGGAGGACCCCACCCTGCAGCAGGTGGATTCCAGGAAGGGGGCTGTGACTCTGTGGGAAGCCCATGCTGGAGCAGGCTCCTAGCAGGACCTGGGGCTCCATGGAGAGAGGAGTCCATGCTGGAGCAGGTTTGCTGGCAGGACTTGTGACCCCATGGGGGAGCCAAGCTATAGCAGTCTGGTCCTGAAGGACTGCACCTCGTGGAAAGGACCCACACTGGAGCAGTTCACAAAGAACTGCAGCCTGTGGGAAGGACTCACATTGGAGAGGTTCCTCCTCCCAATCTCCCTCTTGCCCAAGGTTAGGATGCACCTTCTCTTCAACACGATCTGTTATGGGGGCATTCAATGCTGGGAGATGGACTGGGAGAAGTCCTTCTTAAAACGTCACAGATTGACATTGTCAGAAGGTGCCTGTTAGCTCTCTCACCTTCTGCAGGGCCCAGGCAAGCAGGATCTCACTCGGGGAGCACATTCACCCTGGGACAGTGGCATAGATGGTCATCCAACTCACACAGACCAATAACTGTCTCCCCAGTGAACACTGGTGGTCCTGGGACTCTGGTATGCCCACTTTAGTAGGAGTCATCTGCAATTTAGAACACTTCTTCCTTGGAGCAAGGGATTTTGGTGTGGACAGGAATTTAGAAGCAAAATGCTTTAGTGCAGGGATTTTTAGTGAATTTATGCTCTGCTCCCACTGTGGAGCTTCAGGTTTGATTGCTGTGTTGCCTACACAGTGCAAAACACACAAGAACAAAAACTTGATGTGTGCATAAAGCCCATATAACTAATACTGCTGGTGGTCCCATGGTAGCAAAGTGGATTTAAAGGCAGGCAGAGCTTGTCCTTCCAGCTTTTTCACCCCCCACTGCCCCTTTCCTCCCACTGCAATTCTGCCCTGTGCAGGCACTGTGCCCAGGACTCTCAATGCTTTCCCTCCCCATGTTTTACATGTATCACATACATGCCTTACAGCGGGGAGCAGCTTTAAAATTTTCACCTGGCTTACCTCACCCTCTCAACCAGGAATTTCATAAATAAATCACTGTCTTTCAAACCTTTTTTTTTTTGCAGGTTGCATCTGTCTAAAGCGTGTGCGCTTCAATAAGTGTGCCTGACAGAGAAATTAAAAAGAAAAATCATCTCCCAAACAGAAACTGTAAGAGGCATGTTGAGCTAAACACTCGCTGCACATTATTACAAGGGGAATATGATTTGAGAAAGAGTGTTTAGAAAGTAAAGGTGACATTTTGTTTCCCTGAGCTCAGTGGCCAGAACTTCACCTGGGGTAAACTGATGTAGCTTCATTGAAACTAATAGCTGATCTGCCCTTGCTGGGACCACTTCTGCTGAATTTTAGCTATTGGTTATAGAAGTGCTTGTTGTTTTCCTGGGGAACTAAATATTTCTTCATAGTAGGTCTCACTGTTGGGATTTATTCAGTTTTCTGTGAGTAATTCAAAGAGAGTGTCAATTGAGACTATTTTTCAGTAGAAATGTGGATTCTTAACTAAACAGATTAAAAAAATAATATATATGCTCTTCCTGGAAAAATTTGTCATGTAAATGGATGTTTATTAAAAAAAAAAGGTGTTTTTTTGTTAAAATTGAAAAATTTCAGCTGAAAGTGACCCCACCTTTGATCTGGAACTGCTGTACCAATGCCTGATGGGGAGTGTAGTTTGGGGACGTAAAGCCTCTATTTCTTTCTCTGTGTTGTATTTCCCTGCTTTGCAGCTGCACAGTGTCCAGGACAGGAGTCTGTGAAGCTCCTCAGGAGATCATGGTCTATAAGACCAGCCCGTGGGGGAGCATGCATGCATGAGGCACTGCCACGCCCAAGAGGCTTTGCACTGATATGTTTACTTTGAAGGTTTTGGCCATTTTCACTTTACCTAAGAGTCACTGACTTTGGAAATCTCAGAAAAAACCCCAAAACAACCAAAAGCTCATCCCGTCTTCTTTTTCATCAACAGTTTTGAGGCATGGAGGGTGATGGGAGGAAGAAGGAGACAGTCCCTTCCCCATCTCTCAGCCATTCTCAGAGAGAATCCCTCACCTGTCTGTTGAGTGCTTTCTTCCTGAGAGCACTTAGGAAAGGATTAAAAGTCCTGGTGGACACCCTGTTTCTTCACAGTCTCCAAATACCTCTCTGCTGGGGAGCAGGAGACATGCCACATCCAATGGGAACATCCACAGAACTCCTAGGAGGGAATTGTGATGGTGGGAAACGTGGGGTGGTGGTAAAGTGTAAGGGGTAATTGGCATGTCTTCTCAACTTCAGAGTTGTCACCTTTGGGATACACAGGTGAGCAGTGTACATGAGCCAAAGAACAGGTTTTATGTGTCTTTTGGTGAATAATAAGCCTTTACACCATTCTTGTTCCAGCTGGAAAGCACTGTGGATAATCTGAGTGATGCTTCTTTGCAGTAAGACCATTTTACATGGGACCTTAAAATGGCAACCATTAAATTTGCCCTCTTTTCTTAAGACTTCTGTTTATTGTCAGAAGGGGTTAAAGTCACCCTCGTGGAAAGGAAAGGAGAATTTATTTATTCCAAAGGCAGTTTTACTTGCATCCTGCAGGAAGGCTGATTTTTCTGTGTACAGTTTTATGTTTGGGTTGTGCTCAGAAACAGCAGCATAAATACTAAATGCAAACCTAAAAGGTACCTACAGCCTTCTCTTATTTTTCCTAGCAAATGCAACGTGGGATGGTCCTGCCTACTTCCCACGGGACTCAGCATCCCTCTCTGCCTCTCACCTTGCTCCAGCTGTGGTGAAAAACTATTCACTGCAATGGCCTCAGGATCACCAGAAAAAAAGGTGCTGTTTAAAGAGGGCGTGTTCATACTTTGATGGAGCTTTATTGCATTTTCATCTCTATACCTTTAAACCTATAAATATATGCTAATGCTAAAATAGATTTTGAACTTTTAAACTTGACTTTAAGGCCATCTTTTTTTTCCCTTTCCTTAACTGAATTGGGAAAAAAAAACCCCTAAACAAAAGTCTGCATAGTGATTGTGCACTCTAAGTTGCTGTGCTCTTTTGCATAAAAGATTTTCTGTGTTACAGCAGGGGGCCTTCCCGTGGTATGTCAGTAAGAAGAAGAAAATTCTTTTCTTACACCTGCCTGTCATTTGCCCTTGTATGATTGAGCCATCTACCATCAGACAACCACAGGAATGACAAAAGCTTTTGCTATTGAATACATCTGATAATTGCAATGTTTGGCTAAATTTAGGACTCCAGTGGTTGGTACTGCCGCGTCCGATGGAGAAAAGAAAAGAAGAAACGGTGTGTAATCCTATTTTACAGTCTGAGACTTTAGTGATTACCTTACATGATTCATCACCTTAAATAGTGTTTCTATTTCATTAATCTTCTAGATTTTAAGGATTTTTTTTATTGTAAGGATTAAAAAAAAAATGCAAACCAAGCCTCAAAAAACTTTAAAGAAGCAGATACACAAGGGGTTGCCTTTCCAGTTTATGAATTTTGAGGTTAAAATGATTCACCTTTGCAGAGTGCTTGCAAAGCATGTACAAGCCCTGGGGTCTGTGCATGCTTTGAGGTATGAGGTCTTCCTGAGAAGCACATTTTCTCTACTGATACTTTAGGAAGTTATGGGAAAGTGAGGGAGGTTTTGTAAATGGAAACCCCCCTCAGCAATTTTCCTTTATACAATGGAGACAATGATTCTGTGCTGCCTTTGGAAGCATCCTGTGTAAGCAGGTTCCAGGTGAATGTGTTCCTGTTAACCAAGAATATTGTATTTAAACCAACTGGACTCAGCAACTGATGAGTTTTAAAATCCAGGTGGGAGCCATATGGTCTAGGTGACTATTAAAGGTCCCTTCCAACACAAATGAATCTCTGGTCTCTTCCAAAGCTTATTGGTATCAATGGGAAGATTCCACCGAGGATCTTTTTCTAAAGGGTATCAGTTAAAAGCAGGTTCTGGTTTTGACTTTGGCTAAATTGTGTTGAAATTGCATTCCTGAGAATATGAGGATAGTATGAGAAATAGAATTGTAGGACAGTTCAAGGAAACATGCTGAAGATTTTGATGTATCGGTAAAGCTATTTCAACAAATCAAGATAATTTAAAGCAATATAAGCACTCACTGTTAATCTATAGTAATCATTGCATGACTTGATTAAACATAACCTGGCAAAATATACACCACTTGGGGGACCCTGCTCTGCACCTTGCCCAGGCAAAAGCTCCAGTGAGAGGTTTTCATCAGCTGTGCAATGTTAAGGCTTTGAAAACTTCACCAGTCTATAGCACAACATGAATCGATATAACTAATAGTATTAGACTGATATTACAAACAAATAATTTTCTTCCAGAGCAGAAAAATCTTCCCATCAGATCATGAGAGGATACTGAAGTGAGAAATATTTCTATATGAAGCTCTTTCCAGTGGTTATCATTCCTAGATGCAGCTATTTAGGGTATTCTGAGAGTATTTTGAAGTTCTTGTTATTGATTTGATGCATTTTAATGTATTTTCATGACTTTTCAAAACACATTGTTAAAAATTCTTTATTTACTTTGTTGCTGGGTAAAGACATTGATATAATTAATATTTTACCTTTGTATCTCCAGTATGAATCCCCCCTTCCTCACCCACTTCGTAGACATAGCAGGAGCACAGTCCCCTTCTTTTTCTTTGGAACTGGAGAGGAACCCCATGATCAAACAGGGGAAAATAAAGAAAGGGGTGATGGAGTTGGCAGTCACCTATCTCATTAGAGGAAGGTGTTTAAAAATATTTCTCATGTTCCAGATAGATTTTAGTTTCATTATTATTATTTATTGTGGAACTTGGGTCTGGAGGACAATGAAAAATATCTATATTTGTGTAGGGTGGGGGAGAAGCAAATGAATCCAGAGCCTGGTGGGTGAGTGATGGGGTTAGTCTGGGCCAAATTCAATGGCACCAAGAAGGGATCAGGGACAGCTTCAGGGCGTTTGTGTCAGTGGGACCTGGTGGGATGTCAAGGTTTTCAGCCCCCCTCTAACACTTCCAGCATTTAGGTCCCTATGAAAAGAAATGATGAAGTGGACCAAAATATTAATTGACGAAAATAAAGATCTTCAGTGCATTTGTCAGGACAAAGCTATTAACAAGACTGTAAATGTGATGAAAACTCAAGTCTTTGACTTTAATAATGGCTGATGATAATATTATTAATACGGACATTTCACACTTCATTTTTATTTCAGATTATATTTTTAAATATTTAAAATGGGCTTTAAAATATGGCTATTATTAGAACTTATCTAATGTTATACTAGATTGCCATGTCCTTTGGATATAGTACATACATACAGGAGCTGTGGCACACACTCCATCAAACATCCTCCCTGGAATTCAATATGCAAATCGTGGGATACTAAGATTTGAAGTATGATATTCTCAATGTAGTGTGTGTAAGAATTATTGTTTGTGCTGATACACAGCATTTATGAAGGATGGATGATATTGACTATTCCCATGTTAAGATTTTGCTGCATTGGTACTAGAAGGCTGGGGTGCCTCTCGTTTCTAACAAGGCTTAGTCCTCTGCATGCTGAGAGCTCTCCTGCCCCACGAGCTACTGAGCAAAGTGCTGCAGCACAGGATGAATCCCCATGACTGAATGCACAAGGGCCTTGCTGAACTGAAGTTTTAACCTTGCCAGAGGTGACATACATTATGGAACAGGTTGATTCCCACCATTTGTTTGTGGTTTCGTGAATGCCTGTGTATAAAGGAGAGACAGGCAAGGACTGAGCAGGCAGTCCCAGCAGCTGCAAGGAGCCTGTGGGCCTGCAGGAGCTGGAGGACTGGACTGTGGAGCTGGGGAAAGAGGTGCAACCTGGTCCTGAGGATCCCAGCCCATCCTTAGAGCAGTCACACTATGGTTTTGCATTCCTCGTGTTCACAAGCTTGTGAAGCTGTTGGGAGCCTCATGCCAGTTTGAATTTGTGGGAGGAGAAAGACCAACTCCTATGAGCTGGCTGAAATAAACCTTGACGTAGTTTGTAGGCATCAAAGGGGTCACCAGCTGCTGTGGCTTCGGCAAGCTAGACTTTAAATTCAGCATCTCTGCAGTAGAGTAACTTCTGCTTCTCTTGCAGTCAGCCTGAGCAGGGCAGACAGAGGGCACGTGTCTTGCTGGAGGTCAGACAGTAAGTCAATAGTTTTACCAAGCTGAGATACCAGGACCTATTATTTTCTCAACACCATATGCTCCTTTCTTTTACATCTTTTGGGGGTGGCAGATGGGTAGAAGCCACCTCTTTTCAGAGTGAATGGGTCTGGCAACAGGATAAATGTCACTACACCTTCCCAGAGGGTGCTGTGTTGTCTGTGCCACTTACATGATAAAGAGAGGTCTGGGGAAGATGAGAGTCATTGGGAACATCCATTTAGCTTCTCTTCTAGCCCTGCTGGAACTGCTTAGCCTAATGCAACTCAGACTCCTGCTTTTTACATGGTTAAGTTTTCTGGATGGCTGGTTTAAGTCCATGGGTCAGTTAAACTAGTGGACACCAGCCACTCCTCTGGAGATCCTAGGGGATATTCAGGGAGTAACCAGAAAATTTTACACTGTCAGATCAACAAATCTTAGTCTGGATGAACAAAGTCTCTGCCTTTCTCTGGCTGACACTTAGTCCTCTTGCTGCAGCCATGGAATGAAACATCGGCAGATAGTTACCCAGAAGTTTTGCATGACTGGGGAGAGGAGTTTTCCCTTTGAACCAAAACTTTGTGCCTCGATTAGCCCAGCTCCTGCACTCCTTCATCTCCATCTGCATCCTGCTGGCTGCCCTGCTCCTGTTCCCTTCCCTGAATGCTGGTTCTGCTCCTACCAACTCTGTGTCCTCTGCGACCTCTTCAGTGCTTGCAAGTCACTGGAGCCCTGTGGGTTTATGGAACTGGTGTAATGACTGTCCCCAGCACAGTGTTTGGGGACACCTAAGATAACTTAAGCAGGGTCTGGAGGGGTTCCTGGGTTTGCTCAGAAGCCCTCTGCCAACCCCATGACCTGCTGGCATGTCCTGGCTAAGGCAGCAAGCACAAATTGTTTGTACAGAGACCAGAAAGTGGGACTTAATACTGTGGCACAACAGGGTGTTACACCTCTAAAGAAGCAGGAACCCTCTTGCCTCCTGAAACTTTCCCTAAGAGGTTTGTATTTTACAGGAGGCATGTCAAGTTGCTGTCCTGATTATACGGCTGCTAGCCTAGTTCTGGGAAATGAGTGCATGAAAATGAGTGCAGAAAATGAGCCTTCTAATAAGGCTCACAGACTTTGAACTTCCCCTATTGTCACTGTAGGTCTTCCCCTACTTGCTTAGCAGAGGGAGAACTATTCAGCTACGATCAAATAATGCAAATGACCTGAAGGAAATTCATCCTAGAGACACTTGCTGGATACACTGCTAATATGGTTTCCTCTCTTTCGCTATTCAACCAGAATCTAGGATGACCTTTCCAATGAAACATAAAACCTACAATGTGCACCCTTACTAATGTATTCTAATGCAATTAGTTCATACAAAAGGCTTGTTAAATTTGCAGTATCTGCTTTCACCTTTACAATAATTGCTAGTGATCCCAAACCATAAGTGTGTGTCATTCTGCAGGGCTCCTGAACTGTAAATAAAATGGAAAGTTTATTTCATAACTCTCCTGCCTGTCTCCTTAACAGCCCTGCTTTACTCACAGAGGTGTTTGCATGAAGCCCACCAGAGGCTTAAATCTGGCTCAAGAAGGAGGGTCCAAAGAAAAGATATAAGCTGTAGTCAGGTACTAGGGCAGGAACAATACTGCCAGTCTACCTGACTGTGCTTTTATTTGGGGGGAGGGGAGGCAAGAGACAATGTTAAGGTTAATGAGAAATATGGAGGCTTACAACATTGCTGGGTAGCAGCTCCATAAATGTCCACTGTGCCATTAAACTGCTGTGTGACTGAGCTCTAAAGTCTTCTGGAGGAATGGGACACCTGGGGAGGTGGGATGGTGTCATCAGCAGGTCTGCTCTGTCAACAAAAGTCAGCTCCTCAAGCTCACAAGGATCAAGCCAGCATCACTGGCTGAGGCAGCCCTGGCTGGCTTCTCCCTGGTGGTAGAAAATCCACGTGGAGTGGGATGACAGAACTGCAAAGTACCCTGAGTACACTGAGTACTTCAGAAGGATTTGAGACAATAATTTTGGCTCATGAAATGAATGAAAGCAATATTAGTTCAGTGATCCTGCTCCACAATTTGTCTTGTTGGTGAATGTTCATCTAAGTGTAAGGGACAGAAACAGGTATGATATTGCACTTTTACTGTGAATTGTTACTATTATACGAATCACTGCTGTTATTTTGGTAAACCTTACTTATCCTGGAGTATTTTTTTTTCTCCTCAAAATAACTTTGCTACAAGCAAAGAGTCACTGCAATGCATTGAAACAATTCTGTATTTCCATTCCCCCACTCTGGCATGTAAAGTCACAGGAAATGACCTTTTCTAAGGGACTGAGATGAGGTCAGGGAGAAATAATTCTCTTTTTCAATCTAGTAGCTTTATGTGCTCAGGTAGGGTGGAACCAGGGTTTCCTACCACCCTTCTGTGAGACCAAACTAGAGCATCCCCAAATGTGGTTGGGGAGTTCTTTGGCACTTTTTGGAGCTAGGAAATCTGAGAGGAGGTACCTAACTCCAGGAGTGGACTCCCACAAGGATGTAAGTTTGCACAAAGATGGTTAGAATCATAGAATGGTTAAGGTTGAAAGGGACCTTAAAGATCATCAGGTTTCAACATCCCTGCTATGAGCAGGGACACCTCACACTAGACCAGGCTGCACAAAGTCTCATCCAACCTGGCCTTAAACACCTCCAGGGAGGGGGCATCCACAGCCTTCCCTGAGCAACCTATTCCAGCACTTTACTACCCTCATGGTGAAGAATTTCTTCCTGATGTCTAACCTAAATCTACCCTCTTTCCGTTTAAAACCATCACCCTGTGTCCTATCACTTTCCTCTCCAGGATTTGTTCCCCTTTTCTACCTAGAAAATTTTTTAAGGAGAATTTTGAGCTTTTCTATATTTGCCTAGGATTTCCAGCCACCTGTCAGCCCCACCAAAACACTACCAGGGCTGCAAGCAGGCTGTGGGCACATACATGTGTACATGAGCATTCTCTGTGGCAGAGGCTTGGGGAGTCCAACACCAGCCTGAGTGATGGCCCTGCAGATTCCGAGTCCTGCCATGTGCACTGAAGACAGGCCTAGGAGCTTCTTGTTCAGGTGTTTTTTTTCTCCAGATACTAAAACTACCTCATGCATGCTGCTGGCAGCTCTGCAATCAAAGATCCATCCCACATGCAGCAGGATACCCAGGAATTTCAGTGATGAAGGTTTTGGTATTGCTGCTGGTGTAGCCATAAAAGGATTCACCCATGGTCAGTTATGGTCTCAAGTGAAGTCTGAGGCTGAGGAAGGAGCTGAGGTGAAACACTGCTAGACCCAGGCAAGTGGTTTTGTTAGTGCTGAACTTGTCCTACTGCAGCTGTAAGAGCTGAGGAGCAGTTTTGTTGAGACAAGAGTTGACTCGGTGTGCCTGTTGTAAATCTTGCCCCTTTCCTTTGTGTTCCAGCAGGTTTGGTTGAAGAACAATGTATACCTTGATATGTTGGCTTTTTATCACATTTATTTGTATAGGTTCTCAGTTACAGAGCAGTAAATGAATCCAGTAAGCACACAAAGAAGATTTTATCCTTCTTTGTTGTGAGCGTTTTACTATTCACAATCTCATGTGTCCTGTGTTTTCTGAAGCAAAGCCTTCTCACTGTCTAAACAGGGAAGTGCTGGTATTTATTTATTTTTTAACCTCAATATTTAATTGTGGGCAGTTCCTAATTATCTACTGCTAATTTTAAATGGGAAGATGAAGTCCTTGATTTGACAAACTGCCTTCTGAAGCCAAGGGGTAATGCTGCTGTGCAAGAACTGTGACCTGCAGAGGAGAAGAAATAGGGTTTTTTTTCCCCATTTTCTTTAAGTATATCATCTGCAATGGCTGACTTGAAAATAGCTCCTCAAATATATATCCTCAAACTGCAGTAACACCAAAGTATTTGACTTGGCTTTCTGTGGTTGTTATAAAAAGGGAGGGAGGAGCAGGTTTTTGGCAGGTATAAAAGGGTGAAATCAATGCAGCCACACAGCTGGAGATCCAGTCCTTTAGTGTCTGATGAGGAAGAAACTAACTCCTTACTTTTTATCCCTGAGACAGGTCAAGCACTGCCTGTCGCTACAACCTACACGGTGCCATTAGTTCAGGCTCTACTTTCCCAAACTGCCTGTGCCTGTGCCAGCAGTGGGAATTGTGGGCACGCTGTGCCCAGCCCCATGCCTGAGTTCCCCACTTGGCAATTTGATCATCTCATCCTGATCTAGAGCTGAAGCATTAGCCAAAATGCAGGCAATCTAGGACTCTGACCTGGAATACCGGTCAGAGCTTGCAGGACCGTGTTGGCCATGAACGCATCTTTATTCTTGATCTGCAGGAAAGGTTTTCTTGTGCTGTTTTCTGTGCAGAACTGATGGGATCGGGATTACTGTTTATCAGGAGACAAGGGAACCTGTCAGCTTGCAGAGGGTATGTGATTAGAGAGGACCTCAGGATAAGGTGATCCCCAGCGGGGCTTATGAGGGAGCGTGTACTGCTGAAGCAGCACACAGTACTCACTTCCACTGCCGGGAAGCTGGGGCTGGCATCACTGCAGACACTCCCCACCAGTGGATGTTGCTGCAGGCACATCAGAATTTCCTAATGTGGTGAAGAAGAAAGGGGGAAGAGGACAGCAGGGAAGAGAAATCAGGGGAAAAATGTATAAAAAATTCACTACATAAATTAGCTGCGCTTCTCGCAGCAAAACTAACAGTTTCTTTTGAATGTGAATTCTGTTGCTTCTCTTAACTAAATGCCTAAAGGAATTGTATCACATAATATACAAGGGTAATTATTAAAAATGCATAAATAGTCTTGTAGGTACAAAAAGTTGCAACTTGTCTCCAGCAAAACATTAAAAGGTTTGCATATGTCAATGAATTACAGGCTGTTTGCTTTTAATCGCTGCTATTTTGGGAGTTCCTGTAAGGATGTTTTTAGAAGAAATACATTTGGTAATTGGAGGAGGCTGTCCCATTGTAATGGGCAGTTGAAACCCAAAGGAGGCCTAGTGAGGATTATTCAGGGTGTCTAACGGTTTTGGCTCTGGCTTTGGGTGTTAAGTATCGGCTAACATGTTTATGCCTGGCCTTCAGATGTCCAAGCACAAAGGCTCTTTTCTTCTGCTCCTGGCAAGAATCCAGGCCAATCTTAGAATATTTGCCCATCCTCCTCTTCTGTATCCGACCCATCATTGAGGACAGTGTTTCTCTTGGAGTTTCATCTGAAAAACACTACAGCAAAGGAATGCTCACTGACCCAGAAGCCCAGTGACAAGAGGAGGGAATTATATGTGTATGAATGTCTGCCTTTGGGGAAAAAAAAGTGCACGGAAAGAGAACTACAACAAATCCAAAGTTTCTTTCCAAATTGAGCCACCTGGATTTTTCTTTTTAAAAGTCAGATCTGATGGAACATGCTTGGATAATTTTTTTTAAGGCAGAATTACGTTAAGACAGTCTGCTTACTATTACAGCTATGAAATTCAAGAACTAGAAAATGTACACTTGTGTCCAAGAGCACAGGCATCAGTTAAGATTGATACTTGGAGATTATCCTGAGCTAGAATAATGTATTTATGACTAGGGTCAAAGGGATTACCCACATGAATACTGCCTAGCAGGATCAGGCTCTGCTGCTTACAGCCAGCCAGGAATGGAAAATGTGATATGAAAACAGACCTTTTGGGATTGTTTTCTTCAAGCTCATAAATCTAATTCCAGTCTTTGTGTTTGGAGTTACTGAAAGCATTTGATGCAGTCCCTAATATTTATCAATATTTCCTTTTTGATTCCATATTTGTGACCCCAGTCCTGGAGTTCCAGCTGATGGAAAAAAGGTGAGTGCTTCTTGCAAGTAGGTAGAAGCCAGTTTCTAAGAACTTGCATTCTTTGTAAGAGAACAGATTGCCAATATGAACATTGCAGGATCAGTCCAAGGGTTTGTCATTCGAATGATCCAATGTTTATGCTAGAAAAGATCAGACAGAGAAAACCTGCATTCAGCTAAGTCCTCACATTTCTCAGTTTCTACAGATATGCACAATATCTGTAACATATCTTCTCAGTTTAAAGTCTGATGCACTACAATGAATGGCAATGGTAGAATACAATAAATGCATTTCACTAGCTAACAAGATGGGAAAGAAAATGAAAGATATTGTGAAGTCTTAATCATTGGCTTCTGTATTCAGACTTTGTTTCAATAAGCACAATTAATCAGCTGCTTACAAGAAGTATTTAGTTATTGAGAGTATTTGCACGCTGCATTGATGCCATCATGTCCTTCTAGTGTAGTTAATGTGTTTGGTTTTATGACTTGCAGAAGAACCCTGAATCTCTTGATGTTGATCCAACTCCTTCTCTGCTGGAAGAGCCTCTCCTTTCCTTAATCTGGATCACCCACCTCCAATTTGTCAGCAAAGAAGAGCAATGGAAGAGAAGTTAGGTGAAAGAAAAGAGCCGGAGGGCAGGTTGCTCTAATTATGCAGGTAGCGTTTCCAGTGCTGTTGTGTCTGCCTGTGAAAGAGTGATTTGGATGGAAAGACTGAAGGACCAACCATCTTTAATGCCCTGGCAAAAGTTGCTTCCTCTCCCTCTGCTGCTGAAGCAAAGGCAAAAACTCCAACTGATTTCAAAAGGAGCAGGATTGGGCCTTTAGGCTGTACATAAGTGTCTGTGTTGGAAAAAGGAATGTACAATGTTGGATGCTTCTTATAATATAAGATTAGATCAAATCCTTTCAGTGCCCTCAAGCTTTAGACCGTAATGCTGGGCTACCTGTGGCAGATAGTGAATAAATGCCTGTCAGCATGGATCATCCTCTCAGCATTTACTAAAAATGTACAATTCTCGTTTTGCAGTATTTGAGATCTTTTAAAAAATAGAGTCTAGTGGGAATAGAATGTAACATCAAGACAAGTAGCTTCAATTTTTACCTGATCATTGACATATTCAAGGTGTTTTATATATAGTGATGCCTGACAAGCAATCAATGGACAGCCAGAAAATCAGTTAGTCTTCTCATTGAGGCACATGAAAATTATATGCAGCTAGTCTTCACCAGGCAAAAAACCTGGTATTTTCAACGAAGGTAAAAATATGCTGATTCTTATTAAGTAAAAGGAGTTTCCTCTCTCTCATCTCTAATCTGTCTGTGAGGGAAATGTTCTTACTGAGGTGTGGCCCTGTCTTGTGAGCACTCAGTGGCCACAGCTGCATGGATCTCCATAACATGTCCCCTTGCTTTTGGTCTTCAGGCTGAGTGACCAACTCTAGTGCATCCTGCACACCTGGGCTCCTGGGTGATGGTGAGCACTCATGCTCTGTGCCAACTCCAGTGAGGGCACAGGTATGCTAGGAAACTGGGAAATATGGGGATTAGACCAGATTAGAACAAGAGAGAGCACAGCAACATAACTACACATTAGCATGAGTTGTAGCAACCTCTCTAGGAGTGTTTGAATGCTTAGATCCTGCTGACTTTGGATAGTTGACTGGAGCTTCCCCAGGTGGACTTCTGTCTCTGAAGACAGAGCTTTGTGTTTCACACACCTTCTCACCTGAACAGCCATGCTGCAGGTTTCCCAGGAAGCAGGCATGCCTTTGTACCAAACCCCAAGCCAAACCCAGTACCAAGTGCAATGGGCTTGGGCAGGTGGCACAGGGTGGCTTAAGAAAGCTGCTCTTTCTCCTTCCCCAAACTAGTGTGACTTCAGCCATCTTGCCTTCACATGCCAGGCTGCCCCTGGGCATCAGGTAGAGGGTGTGTTGCTGTCTGCAGAACTGGATGGTGCCCTGGGGCATGCTTATGCCAACAGCAAACACTGCAGAGACCTGCCCAGCAGCATCCAGGCTTTGCCCTCACCTAATTTGCAGGTATAGGCACATCACTGAATGATGCCCAGATATCCTCACCAGCCCTTCACCTTCCAGCAGAGGACAAATCTTCTCAAGGCTGACGGCACACAGGCTGGGGTTATGGAGGTGAACTCTGAAGACCTTTGACTTTCTCTCTGCCCTGCATTTTACACAGGAGTTGGACAGAGATGAAATGGGACAAAGCATTTCCACCCCACACTTTCATGACTGGAATTCTGAGCTATTAATTTTTTTTTTTAATTAAAAGCTGCTTTTTACATAAGTAATATACAATAAGTCGGTGAATACCAATTAAAAGCAAATTTCACAAAATTAGACTTTCAGTTGCCTGTTCTATTGAGTATCTGTTGGTAATAAGCTTTCTTCATTTCCCTGAGCATGTAATTTTTCCCATGAATTCTGGAGTCACTGCTTTGATCACTTCTTGGTTGCTTAAAGGCTGTGAGTCAGTAATATTTCCCAGTTTTGTTGTCACATCAAAGGTCTTTGTGGGGCTTTCTCCAATAGAAGGCAGCCAAGGTTGCTGGTTGACATAGTTCATCACCATGCCGAAGCTATGCTGCACAAATGAAAATAGGGAATAATGCATCACCTTTAGCCATTCGTGTAATCATTTGAATAATATGTATCACCTCCTTAAATGGGCCAGCTGCTACACAGCATTTTTTTTTCCTTGAATTTTTACACTTGAAAATATGGAGGGCAAACATTAAACAGGAAAGGTGATTTTTATCCAGACATGCTGATGAATGGAAGCAAAGGCAGTTGCTTTCCTCTGTTTGCAGATTTTTGCTGTTGCTTTAGTCAGACATTTATGACATGAACAATTCTGGCATTGAAAAGCCTCACATTTTTACAGAAACATCATTTAGTGTGATAATATGCAAATTGTGACAAAAGTCCTGAACGATATAACCAATTTGCACAGGATTCAGACTTTCAGTTTGGTACAGCAATTCATATCCCACTGTGGCAGTTTTGATCAGCTTAAATCGTTGACATGCCTCACCACAACATGCCAGATCCTGACATCCTCCCTCCCTTCGCTTTGGTTTGGGCTCCTCTTCGGCAAAACTTGGGCAGATTTCCAAAGAAGCTGAGTCTGAGTAAAATGACGGCCAAATTACCCTCCAGACAGACATCCAGGCAGGGTTTTTCTTGGCTTTTGGGAAGGGGGAAGGTCTATTTCCCCACCAGCTGCTGTGAGCCAGGTGGCCTGTAGGGGCTGTGCCACCAAAGCCTCTGGGCTTTCCCCTTTGGATGGGAAACCCTGCAATGCTGAAAGAAGGGCATCATGCCCAGCCCCACCTGAGCTGCCTGAATCTCCGTTTTCTACCCTTGGTGGAAGGAAAATCCTCAGTGAGTGCTCTAGTATCCCTTTGAGGTTGTGCTGGGAGTTCCACCTTCCACAGAGGGAGAAATGGGTGGGGGAAGAGACTTGCTTTGGTATTACCTGAAAGAAAAAGGTCTCTCTGACCAACGATCAGAAGCTTGTGCCAAATTCAACTTCTTGGGGAGCTGCAAGTATTTCCAGGGTGAACTTCACTGCCATCATTCCTGAGCCAAATAAATTGCAACGGGAAGGTATTTAAAGGAACACCGTCACCTTACAGCTCCTGTGTTGCAAACAAACAAATGCCTTTACTTCTGTTACAAATCCCACCTTAACATTATTATAAGTGAAAGAATTTTTAAAAATTCAATTTACTTGTCACTCTTTCCACTTTGTTTACTGGTTTTGTTTTCTCACCATGGACAACAGAAATCAATGAAGTCAGGTTCGCCTCCCTTTGAGTCACATTCACTTTTAGGTTCTCAGATTTAGGGTGGAAAGTTCAGGCAAATGGTTATTTCATCAAATACGACTGTTTTCACTTGCAATTAAGAAAATCAATGGCAAGGTTTCTATTCAGACATATGTTTTGTAGAAGTCTGCTTCTGTGAGGTTTAAACTTTGGCCCAACCTTGGCAATGTCCTTTGAAAGATGTAGCTAAGTAAAGCCTTGGGGCAATAAAAATAATACTTTTCATTATTGTGGCAGATGGGAGACCAGCTATGCAGCAGGACTCCATTTTTATAGGTATTGCATAAATAAGGGATAAAATACAGTTACAGCCTCTGAAACAAGGGGTAGATACAACCCTAACAGGAGCAAGGATAATAAGATACTAATATTCAGCACTATGAGACATGATTTCAGCAACCCGAGAAACCACAGTCCTTGTAGATAATATGGCAAAGGCTGTTCTGTGAAGGAATATGAAAGCAGATAAAGGAGTAACTTTTCAGATATTTATATGAGATTCTCATAAGCACAGGGGGCGGCTTTTGATCAAAGGATATAAATCTGGATGAATCTAAATGTGTTTTTTTTTCCTGCTCTGGAGTTCCCTATTCTGTGTTACTGCAGGAGGGCTCAATTAAGGTCCTCATAATGGTATGCAAAACTTGGAAAATGTGTCCCAGGTGAGGCATGCTCTCTAGGTAGGGCTTCCTTCCTGCTCTGGCAGAACTTCAATTCAGGAAGTTACTGAAAGAGTGAAACACAGAAAAGCAAGTCCTGTTTGCATTCTGAAAAGTAGCTCTAACCTTCTGCTGCTACCCAGGTCAGGAAGGATTTCAGGATTGGACCTTGCACTTCTATTTTCTGTTTATTTCAGCCTAGGGTGTTCCAATGAGATATTGTCATTAAAGCCTAAATTTTAGTAAAAGTACATAATTTGAATAATTAATAATCGGTTTATTTATTTAAAAATGTAGAGTCAACTCAAAGAATTTACAATGTAAAATATTTTTTTCGTTCATCACACTTTCGTGGAAGTGTCATTGATTGCAAGAAACAGGTTTTGTGATTTAGTATTGACCAAGATGACTAACCAGGGTGCCTCTGGTGACCTAAAAAACTCACCCTTCTTCCTTACTGAAGGGGGAGAAGTGGTTGGACAAAGAGGACTCTACTCAGCATGACTAGGCACTGTTAATAGGATGGCCAGCAGCAATATATGGACTACTCATTTATACTGTGTTTGGAGTGTACTGCATAATGCTGCAAAAAGCAAAACAGCAAAAGTCATTGATCTGGGGCGGATCAGTTATTTTCTACTTAGAGAAATGATGAAACCCCCATATCCAGGCTCAAAACAATAGAAGATGGTAGCTCCAGGTTTCAGACCCCACGTATTGGAATGTGCCTGGATCAGAGTCCTGAATTGTGCTCATTCTAGACCAGGCACTGGAGGTCTCACCTGAAAGGGGCTGTTTTTTGTTTGAAAATGCTGAGAGTACAGATTTAATCAAGTGAACACTGCTTCATCAAGCAGCTGCCTGCATGCCTTTCACTCACCCTCCTCGCCACGAGCTCATGTTCTTACAGGCAGCATCTAATTGCTATAAATACCTGCAATGTATCATTCACTTCTCCTCCTTAACATAAAACTTTGGCTTTAGAGGAAAATGGCACCTGTTATTCCTGACATTTCTAAGTCTCCCACTGTTGCTAGATGACACCAGGCAGGGTGGCAGGAGAAGAAGATCAGGTTGCTTCCAGGTAAGCTGGCAAATCACTCTGCAGACCCTGTGGGGCCACCAGGTCCCCTCTAAGGCTATAGGTATCATGGGCAGGAAACTTGCAGACAGTGAACCTTCTTGTACTGGCAGACTGGGAGTTGCTTTTAAAAGGGGGAGAAATGGGGGATAAGAAAAGAAGACCTTGTAGAAAATTCCAGTCTCTATTCATAAGACTTGTGATAAAAATGACCTCATGAGTTTCATAATGCAGCAAACAGAGTTGAAGAATGTGATCTTGTGGCCAAGAGGAGGGTGTTTCAGTGACCACTTAGGAATATTTTAATCACTCAGTGGCTTTTTTCGTTGTTCTCTCTTATTCTTGACAGCACAGGGTTTAGACAGGCTCTTTGAGTGGGATGGAAACACTGAGGTTTTAGTATGGATAACACAGCTGCACTCTTTCATTCATACACAGTTTTGCAGAAGGAAGGATCAGATTTTTGGCCTTCCAAGACATCTCAGAAACTATCTGTGTCAGCCTGTCATAGATTTAATCCTTTGAGCTATGATCCTAAAAGCCCTCCGGGCCAAAATTCTAGGGGAATGTAGCACTTACAAACAGTCTTCTGCAATTTATACTAGAAAAGCTTTTAAAATACTTTTATTTCCTTAAAAGAAAAAAGAACTTGTAAAGATGAAACGTACTCACCCCCAACATTGCTGCTATCACACACAGTTGCTCCAGAGCTTAGAGTGGCCAACGATATTTCTCCACTTTAGCTGACGTGCTTAGAAACTTCTCTGTTCTCCCCTTTTCACCATATAGCACCAGTTATTTTGTCTTTCCAACATACCCTAAAAGTTTCATACATACACCTAAGTTTCACCTGGATTGCCCAGTTTCTCAGTCCCACCCCCATCCAAACCTCTCCAAGCAAAACAAGTCTATGGGTTCTTAAGACCTGTTTCAGACTCTGAGGCATGAGATGACCATTTTCTTGGCTCCTTATGGATCTGGGGATCCAAAACCTTTATCAACAGCGTTATGCTTAGGACAGAGCAGACATAGCTTCTGGCCCTGACATGTCATCAGTTTCTCAGTCCACGGGGATGTTTCGAACTCCTGTATTTTTGACTTTTTCTGCATTGGGATGGAAGTGAGTGGAAATTGCAAATCTCCTCTCTTGCAATGAAAGCTCTCAAAACTATCTGATTCTGGCTCTTTGCTTTTTGGAGAGGCCCTTCCCTCCTGTGTAGACACAAGAGATTTAAGCTGAAATACAGGTCTCCCCTTTGCTGTCACCTCCCTCTTCCTGAGCCTTAAGAGGAAATCGAATGCTGCAATATAAGCATGTGGGCTACACTTGCATTTAGTTCAATGGCCTCTTCTTTCTAACAGTTTACTTTGTCTCTTCTAATTCAAGCATGTCAGTAGCAAGTCTCATATCTGTGACATCGATAATAAAAATCCCATTGTAAATGCCGGGGTGTCATTTTCCATTCTGCCTAAACAATCCCGAGCTTTGTACTTTCTGGAGTGGCCTCTGTCTTTCACAGGTGACATTTGCAAATGGGGATCTGCATGTGTAAACCGTGCAGCTAACCATCTCATTTCCATACGTACAGGCTGGCACAGGGCACACTTTGTGTCAGTGAAGAGGCTTGACTGTGGCGGGTGGAAATTTGGCTATACTGGGTTTACTGTGAGGGAGCTGTTCCTTCTGTCTTCGCCGGGATGTCAGCCTGGTGGAGGCACACTGCGTGGTACCCCACAACTTCTAAAGTCTTTGTTTAGAAGAAAGTATCCACAAGCTTGTGTGCTTTGACTCTGAAATGTTTTTCTTGACATGCTTTGGCCCAGGGTGCCAAGGGAAGTTGATAGTGGACTTGTGTGGAAAGTGGCTGATGGTGGCACTTCCAGTGCTCTGAAGCAGCTGGACCTCTTTGAAGGCTCTCAAAGATGTGGAAGACACAACTACTGGTTGGGCAGAGCCGATTTTGAGCCAGCCAGGACCTTTTACTCATCACCATTCTGGTTCCTTCTGCAGCTCTGCCAGTACTGGTAATGTGGAGGGACTATGCTCCCTTCTCAGAAGAAAAGAAGTGGTTCATTTTCAGAAAATGTGGCCCTTGGGAAGGCTTAGTTTACTGAGTAGGGGTAGCAGTTGTGTAGTTTTGTGATCTTGTCCTTCTTAGATTTGCACCATTGTTTATATACTCTCATAAAGCACACCCATTACTCTAAATATGTACTGACATATACCAAAGTAGCTAAAAAGGAACAATTATGAGACTATTTGGCATGGTTACAGCATCTGTGAAAAAGACATCTTTTATGTGTAACACAATTTGTCCAGAATTAATGAAAATATCCCGAGCTGTTTTTATGAAGTAATTTGTCACATTAAACTAAAAAAACCTGAGGTTATGTTGGACATGAAAAGAAACTCCCCAAAGGTCAAAGCAATTAAACATTGGAACAACCCGTCAACCCAGAGGTCACTGAGGCCTCATCTAATGAGAACGTTCAAACGGGAGGAAATCCTGCAATCGTCTCTACTAATTTCTTCGCCAGGTTAAATACCCATTTGAAGTCCTGGCACAGCACAGCCAATGAAAAAATTCCCATGGGCTTGATTGGAACAGCTTTACTCTTTTTTTCCCCTTGGAATTAAAGAAAACCTTTGTATTTCAAACAGATCTGGAATAGTCGTGAATTTGCATCTTCTATGAATTCTTGTAAACCAACAGACTTGCAAGGAAACTAGCACTAGCACCTGCAATGGGTTTTCCTTTCTTCCTCTGTATTAAAATTAATAGCTAACATTTGGCTCTTGTGGACAGATTCACATTTAATTGTTTCTGAAGGAATGTGTGTGCTCACAATCAAAAAGAGCTACTGCCAAATGCAACTTTAGAAGAGGGTGGTCCAACAGGAGGAGAGTGATTACACAAGTCAGGCAAGACTATAGCATGCTTTTAGCAGTCAGTGATATTTTTTCATAGTTTGGAACTCTTGGTAATAAAAAGGACTAGTCACTAATAATGTGAGAATTTGTGTGCTGCCCTAACCTTCTGGAAGTTGATATAATACAATTGATAAATACCTCTTCTTTTGAACTAATTTAGAAAAATGCCAGGTAAGCTCACACAGATTTTTGGGAAGAGCTATGTGGGTCAAGTGCTCCAATTTTTCTGTGAGCCTCAAATGGGTGAACTGTTTTAGAGCTGGTAGTGACAGCAAATCACAGAGCAGGTTCTTGCTGTTTCTTCCCTTTGGTGCTTTACTGCCTTAGTGTTTTCATTAACACTGCTCCCTCTTGTTTTCCACTCCTCCCTTCTCTTTTTTTTTTGGGGTGTATGGATATTTGATGTGTTGTACAATACTATGTTGTCAGGAAATTATGTTCTATAGGTTATAGTTTCCATTGGCATTTCTCTGCTTTAGGCTTTTTTTTTTTTTACTGCAAACAAAAAAAAAGAAATGAACCCATGTCTTTGTGAAATGTCGACGTATTCAACAAGTTTTTATATTAGACAGAAGGATAAAAGCCAAAATAAGTGCTTGGGACTCTGTATAATCATCTGTCCATGTGATTTCGTGCAGGCAATGGGAGTTAAACCAATACAACAGGTTGGAGTTCATTATGTAGTGATGAAACACTTCATTTGGAGCAGCCTAAGTCTAGATCCAGTTAGGTTAGGAACATGCATCGTTTGAAAAGAAAAATTTGATGTTTTGTGCTTTTTGGCTAAGTGGGATATAATGTATTCCTGTTTTCTACACTTGACTTCTCATCAACTTTTAATTCATATTGAACAATAATGTTATTCTGCAGTGTGGAGATGGTGTTGCAAGTAAAGATTGCAGTAATCCCTGATGCAGAAATTTTATCAGCAATCGCCATATACAAATGGGAAATGGCTCAAAATACACACTTCATAATGATTCATCCATAACCTCACTGGTAAATAGTGATATCATTGCTCTAACCATGTCAGACATCACTCAAGTCTTGCTTTCCTTCCACAGTTGTTGAGTTTGAGGGTTCATTTTAATGTGCTTCTTCCAGCAGAGCAGCAGACACATGGAGCTGGCAGTGACAATAGGGATGAATTGAAAGTTTTCCCTTTCTTTGCCAGCCAAAATGCACCTTGATATAGTGTTCATACTTACCATGAAGAGGAGAAAAAACATTTGGTGTTCTGAAATGTAGTGGTTACAAGACATGGAAGAACGTTTTGGAGAAGGAAAATAAAAAATCTACATGCAGTGTTTTACTCACTGTCAAAAGCTTCACAGAAAATCAGCTTGAGATACTGATTTTCTTAAAGGAATCAGGATTCAGACATGACACAACCATTAGTATTGTCAGTGTATAAAACACTTCAGCAGCTTTTTATTTCTGAGAAGTTTTTTGTGTCCTGCCAGTGCTTTTATATGATACATCTTTCAGCCAGGTTTCTGGCAGTTTTTGCAGGGGAGGGTAGAAGATGGGGCACTTCTGAACACTTGTTCAGGTGTTTAGCTTGAAAGTTAGGATTTTTAAGGCTAAATGGATGCCTTTCAAAAAAGAATAAATCAGAAGATTCCAGCAGATTAAAAACCAGTGCTTCAAACATTAATTTAAAAATGATTTTAAAAGATACTAATGAGCAATTTGCAGAACACAGGCAAAGACAATGGCAAAAGGGCTCCTGCCCAAGAACAGTAGAAGACAATCAGAGAATGTTTTTTTCCCCATAAAACTGCTTTCTGCCCCAGATACTGCTTCTTGAAAATGTGTCAAGAGCTGGTATTGAAATTTTGTGTAATTTCCCCCTTCAATGTCTGCAAGTTATACATCTTCCTGTGAGCTAGTTTTCATTGTCTGCTTCTCCTGGCAGAAAAATAAGCACTTCTAGGGCATGATTCCTCTTATCTACTGCTGCTTGAGGAGAAGCATTGTTTTTTTGGTAGATAAGTCCCACCTCAAAAGCTTTGTGGAGATCTGTTTTCTGGGGCTCCCTATATTGATCCATAAGGCCTTCTCCTTATCCTCTTTCAGATCTTTCCTTCAGAGCTTCATTTCTAAGATTGCAAAGCCATGCATCCTGACAGGCCAAGTTTTAAATGAACACACAGCAACAGCTGATTGAAACCTGGTCCAGGTTCTGTGACCAGGTGGTTGTTCTGCATGAACCAGAGAGGAGGAGATGCCTCATGAACTCAGTCTCAGCCACACAGTCCTGGGAAGAAGTCTCATGTTCTGGCTTTCGTTTTCAGTGGTTGGCTATGGAAACGGGAGTGATTTTTAATAGTTTTTTTCTACTCCCACCAGCACAGCCCAGTTTCTTCCAGCTCTTGCCTTTTTTTCCACTTGGTTCATAAAGTCCTCTTTAAAGGGTATTGAATTTTGCAGGTATTTGTAGACAGAGCTGATAGCAATGTTGGAACTAGTTAAAAAAGAGCACAAGGCACTTATCAGATAATGACAGACAACAGGGAGTGGTGGGCACTGAGCCCTCAGGGGTTTCCAGCAGTTTCCAGGGGTTTCCAGAGGTTTCCAGGAGTAACTGGGGTACCTGTCTCCTTTCAAATCTCTCCTCCAGTCAGTAAATGGAGGAAGATAATGAGCTTTTGTAATAGGCATGGGACTGCTAATAAAAGCTTGTCTTGCTGACATCCCGTTATTGAAATTATTACATGTTCCTCTTCATGTTGAAGCAAGATTAAAAAAATCCTAGGATATTACTGTTTTATTGGAGCCAGGAATCTACACGATGTCAGGAAAAAGACAAAAATCTAACCCCAATTCTTATCTACAAGTTGGAGGTGAGGACTAAATAATCTTTTCCAGCAGATGCCTTCAGACAAAAATGATCTTTTAAGACTAAGTTGACTTTCTGTTGACAGAGATGGACACAGACATTGAATGATCTCAGGGCCAAAACTGAAAGAAGGATGTAGCTGGATCAGCAAAATGTCATTGCTAATAGTATCAAAAGCAACCAAAATAATTGAAAAGCAATAGGTCAGTCACATTGCCACACTCTGATGACTGTAATAAATAATTAAAAATTCAAAACAATGCAGCCTCAGTATTATGGAAATCAAACTGGACTTTGGGGAAATTTTTTGTGACTAGATGGTCAGACACATGATCATCTTTCCCTTCATCCCTCACTCCCACAACCATTTTCCAAGGTCTTAGGGATGGGAGGTGAAAGAGAAGGTGTTAATTCAAGATGGTTAGGAGACAATGATAACTTACTTACGACAACTGAATAATAGCAGCACAATTCAAAACAGATAAAACATAATCACAAACAAGCTGCAGGATTACCCATGTTGAGATAAAAGGATCAAACACTCACAGAGGCATTGATTGCACTTGGGGGTATTTTGGATCTGGATCATATAAAGGTTTTGCATGAACTTAATTTACTCCGATTACCTCTGAGGATGTCAATGGAGAGACTCCAGCAGATCAAATTATATGTCTGCCTAGATTGTTGCAGTATCAAACTGTAGGGTGAATCTAACCAAGACAAGTCCAAATAATCAGCTAGGAGACAGTCAGAGAAGAGAGATGGGATATACAAATAACTAAAAGGCAACAGAAAAAGGAAGCAAAAATTTCTGCAGAAGTTTCAAAAAGGAGTTTTGCTGAGTAATGAACAGAGCTCTTGATTAACTTGAAACAACTTAATAGGACTTGAAGGCTGGCTAGGCTTTTGCTTTCTTAAAGTGACACTGCCAAACAGTTTGGGTCCATTGACATCTTTTTACATTTGATCTAACAACATAGAAATTTCATTTTGATTTATTTTCCCTCATTCAGTACCTACAGAAATACAAGTGTCCCATGAAGATGAAATACCGAGTCACCAACATCAGAGTGAATGTTCCCATTGGCTTGAGTTTCCAGCCCCCTGGTTCCTGAGGGCAGAAGGAGCAACCATATCTGTCCTGTGGGTCAGAGCAGTTGTTGGGATGATGCACGTTACCTCAACAGCTTGTTCTACCTCCTGAGCCTCCCTAAGCTAAATGGGCATTCCTGGCCACTTTGCTGTCCATGGCAATGTATAACCCTGTTAATTTTACATGATCAGGTGAAACTGCATACCAAAATACAGAGAGAAAAACATGTTATAAGTCATTACTCTAGTAAGGAGGTTGTACCCTACAACAGGGCTTATCAACTATTAGCAGGTATGCAAGAAAGCAAAAGATGCATTTTGGCATGTACCTGATCTTCTCCCATTAAGACTGTAAAAGGAAAATACATCAAAATCCTTTCTGATCTAGAAGGCACATTAATCAGTACTTTTCTTGACAAATCATGCATTAAACAGAATGATCCATTTCCAGATTGGTGCATAAATCCAATTTAACAATTTGTCAGTAGAATGGTGGAGTTAAAAAATCTCTTAGCAAAAATCATGAGTTATATTGCTATTAGTTTTGAATTAAAGTTTAAACATGGTAGAATACAGGAAGACGTGGGCCCAGATTTCATGATTCTTGCAATGGCATCCATTCCAGTTATTACATCGAATTCCATTGAGTTTCTGACAATTCATACTTCCTCCTGAAGCTGAATATGGTTAATAATCTGGTTGCTGGTAGGCAGCACAACATATTATTCTTCCTGAGATCTTGCACCACTTTTCAGCTGTAGATCCCAAAATGCATACTTGAAGCTGAAGATCCTGGTTGTGGCTTTGATATCAGCAAATCTGTAAAAAAATACCAAGACTCCTACAAAAAATGTGAGATGTTAGTAGAAATATGTATGTCTCAAAGCCATAAGTGACAGGAGTCGTAATAAACATGGTGAGTAAAGTTCACTTCTCATATTGATGATGGTATAAATGGCAGCTCAGATAAGAAAGGGACTTGAGGGTATTAGTGGAGAATTGCTGGTCATGAGCAAACAATGTGCACTTGCAGTCCAGAGGGCTAATCACATCCTGGGCTGCATCAAGAGAAATATGACCAACAGGTCAAGGGAGGTGATTCTGCCCCTTTACTTGGCTCTCATGAGACCTCACCTGGAGCACTGTGTCAGCTCTGGAGCCCTCGACACAAGAGGGACATGGACCTGCTGGAACAAGTCCAGAGAAGGGCCACAAAAATGACCAGAGGGCTGGAGCACCTCTCCTATGAAGACAGGCTGAGAGAGTTGGGGCTGTTCAGCCTGGAGAAGAGAAGGCTCTGGGGAGACCTTACAGTGGCCTTCCAGTGTCTGAAGAAGCTACAGGAAAGCTGGGGAGGGACTGTTTACAAGGGTGTGCAGTGATAGGATGAGGGGCAATGGGCTTAAACTGGAGCAGGGTAGATTTAGATTAGACATTAGGAAGAAGTTCTTTACAATGAGGGTGGTGAAGCACAGGAACAGAGAGGTGGTGGAGGCCCCATCCCTGGAAACATCCAAAGTCAGGCTTGATGAGGCTCCGAGCAACCTGATCTAGTTAAAAAGGTCCCTGTGCACTGCAGGGTGGGCTGGACTAGATGACCTTTAGAAGTCCCTTCCAAGCCCACACATTCTATGTTCCTATGATTCTATGATTCTAAGGTCACATACTGGTATAAGTGATTAAAAAGATAACATACTCATTCTGAGCCAAAGAATCCTGTGGAGCTGAAGATAACAATTATCAGTGGAAGAGGACAATACACAGATATCAACTAGCCAAAACAATCCCTTCACCAAGATCTTTTTGTGTTGCAATCTTCAAATGCCACCACTTGTGCAGGATGACAGCATCTATTAATATCAAATACAAAAAGTTGTTGTTGGATTTTGTGCTGTAAAACAGAAAAAGCCCAGAGGAAAAGCAGGATGTTGTTAGTTTCAAAACATCTGGAGAGGTCATGATTCTGCTCTTCCACACACATCCCTTGGTCCTCCAGTCTTCTCTAAGTTACTTACTTATATAATTTACTCTGGCAGCTACATGATGCCTTCTTGCTTACCTATATCTAACCAGTTTACAGTTGCTGTAGAAATTATGCTGGATCTTAGATTTTTGTTCTGAGATTTAGTTGTTTAATTTTTTTTTATTTTGCCCAAGAAATTGATTAATAGGAAAATTTCTCCACACCTTTTTCCCCAGTCTAGCAATCTTATCCACAAATCAATTCTCCTAATCTGTGATTGCATGTTTTTAAAGCAAAAAAATGATTGGTTGGAGTTTTGATTCAAGGAGAAGTAGCAAGATAGGGAGAAATCTGATGTCTTGCCAATAAACATCAAGTAATGTTGTGACAATAGAATAGAATAGCAATAGCAGTGCTACCACTGCTCCAGTTTGTCCTGAAACAGATATAGGAAGATACAGTCACCCTCAAAAAAAACCTGGCTTTGCAACTTCTTTTTTTTGCTGTTCAGAAAAGGTTTTCAGAAAAGGTACTTGCTGCAAGCAAAGCTAACAAGTTGCTTTGTCAGCACTGAGATGTACAAAATTGATTTTATATTGCACTGTGTCTTCTGGCTGGATCCTCTGGTAGGAGGGCTCAAGCAATGAGCAGAGCATATGTGGGGACTGGGGTGTTTTGCCTTCTCAGGTAACTCCTCTGGCATCTCTTGGTGGGTAAGGACATCTTGTAGCCACCTTCTCAGATACGGAACCGGAGAGATCTGTCTCTTTTACCATTTGCCTCTCTTAATGAAACATTTAGGAAGTAGGTTGGCTTTGAAGATTGTGCACTTCTGCTGGGTTGAGCAGAAAATGCCAATGAATTCAGAAGGAAGGTGTGGAAGAGGCGAATCAGTACCTGTCACAAACGCATGCACACTCATACACACCTGTATGGACAAAACCAGCATGGCCAGGAAAACCTTATTTTCTTAAGAAAACAAGATTCAGAAATCCTCATTGACTTTGCAGGGATCTAAGCCAGGAGATATTATGGATGGATCAGCCAGGTTCATACTAGAGTTACATTGAGAGTTTGCAAAATATGTTGAGGTCCACTTTACACAGGGTGTCATCCATATGAATTATAATGAGTATTTCCTGGCTATGCAGGGCAAATCTACAGGGCACTGCAGGGACGCAAGGGATAGAGGGGCCAGGGCAGGTGCAGGGCAGGAGTCTGGTGTAGAGAAAAGCATCCCAGTTGTAGTTTTGATGTCACATTACTCAGCTGACAGCAGGACCAGGGACCAAAGAATCTGGCTGGGTCAGCAGGCAGAGAAAAAATGCCTGACCCAATGGGTTAAATACTAGGCAAGCATTAACCTTGCCCAGAGGGTGATGAAAGAATGAACGTTGTACCCCCTCTGTTTCAGCAGTGACCAGGATTCCTATCCCAGCCTGCCCCCAGGATTCCTCCTGCAGGAGGAAAAGGGAGAAAAGCAAATCCTTTCTCTCAGCTGGGGGCAGCAGGGCATGGAGCAGCGATCCCCGCCCGCACTTCCCCTCCTCACCCCCGTGCTGCCATGTGGCTGCTGCAGAAGTTGTGAGCTGCTGTTATGAAATGCAAATACTTTTGCAAGGCTTTTACTTTCATTGAGGAGAACAGAATCTAAGAGAGGGAGAGCACACGGATGAGATTTGCTATGTAACAGTGACTGTCCAAACAAAGACAAATTGAGATCCCTTTGAAAACGTGGTCCTTCTCGTTCTTTGAGCAGAATAAGTAAGAATGTGACTGCAGCTAATAATACTCTTCTCACCCTGTCACCTGGGGGTTTCAGCACATGTTGTGGACTTTCCTCACTTACCTCTTTTGAAACCCACCTCAGCAGATAGTAAGTACTGCTTTCCTTATTTTAGAGTGGGGAGCATTTAGTGCTCACGAAGGTTTTTGCCCAAATCCTCCGGTAAACCTGTAGCAGAGAGAGGAAGGAGAATGATTTCCTTAGTTAATCTGCCCTTTCACATTAGTGCAATTGTTTTGTTTTAGGCCAAATAACTTCAGAGGTTTGCATTGTAACAGACACTTTCTAGGGCAGTTTCTAATATCCTGAGTCCACTGAAGTGTACCAAACCTATTGAAGTCAAAAGACCATCCTCAGACTAAGGTTCTGTGTGAAGTTGTCTTCATTTGGTTTATGATCACTAGCCCACAATAAAATCTGGGCCAAGAAACTATAAACTTTAATCTTGCCTCAGAACTATGTAGATCATTAACCAACCCAACAGAAAGTCAGTGTATGTCTCTGTAAATTGAAATTAACTTAAAAACTTAATTTTCTTCTTGACATATTTTAAAATCTCCTTTACCCCTTCCTGGGGAATAATGAGGGCTTAACATAGCGAACATGTTTGGAAATGCATTTCTTTCTGGTTTAGTCCATCATCTTTGTCAGTAAATCCTGCTGTTGCCCACAATTCCTCCTAAAACAGACCTTGGTTGGCTTTTTCTTCTTTTTTTTTCATTTGGAGGACCTTAGTAGATTCTGGTGATTGACAGAGTTGCATGCTGGCCAGAAGCAGTCATACAAAACAGACTTTACTGGTTGCAGTGTTGTTTCAACACTGATATACAAGTTGGACACAAACTAGAAGACTAAGTATGAGCAGAGTCCCATGTTTGGCCTTTGTGGATCCTACAGTGAAAGTGCAGCTGTATGTGAGCGTTTGTTATTTTTCCAAGAGTTTGCAGTGCTGTTGCATACACTTTTCAATTTAAAGATAGGTGATAGGCCAGTATCTCCCCAGCAGCATACCCAGGTCTTATCTGGAGATGCATCTCTGTCCCTCAGCTGGAATCAGGCATACAGGTTTACAGAAGACAATTTTGGATCAAAATATCCCAAAAGACCAGCTTGGACCAGCTTCTGCCTGTCAGTCAGAAAACAATCTTCTTCCTTCCCTTCCTCTTCTTTTTCCCCTCATTTTCCCTTTCCCTTCCCCCCTCCCCTCCCTCCTTCCCTTTCCAATAGCTTATTCTGTACAAAATTGGTGCCGAGGCTTATGTGGGAAAAAAGAAAGAAAAAGGATAAAAATAGTAATTTGGGTAATAACTGGGTAGCAACTTCTCTTGCTGCAGGCATCCCACTATATTGGCTGGGCTTGGTATCACTTTGTCTTCAGCTGGTTCTGCTGAAGAAGCTGTTGTTACCAGACTCACAGAAAACTTTTTCGGGACTTCTGAGATGCCTTCTTCCTCCCATGTGGGACACCATCCTGTCAGGCACATGACAATATGGGTCAACATGGACTGCCAGGTGGTGAGGGACCCAAGCATTGGGGCAAGGTGTCACAGCTCACCTTCTGATCTGCACCTTGCATCAGCAACCAGGGTCAGTGCAGGGAGCAGGGCAGAGGAGAGCCTGCTCTGAGCTGCAGGTATGGAAGGAAGGAGGTGACTGCAGGGGATGCATTCCCTAAATGTCTGGCTTGTGTAGGACCAGCTTTGTGGAAGATGAGACAACTGCACCTGCTTACACCAGAGATGGACTTGGACTGAAAGGCACAAAGAAGCAAATCTCAGAGAGGCAGAAATCTAGAGACAGAATTATAGGTACTCCTGAATCCCCAGTGTATTTTTAAATTTCATTCTAAAAGAAAAACAATGGGAAAACAAGCTTCAAAGGCACATATTTAAGTGCTATTTTCACAGTAATACCTCCTCAGAGAGCTGACTTTATCACTACTGAAAGGAGAAAGCAGAAAATGGAATTGTTTTTGTTGTTCTATCATGTTTGTGACATGACGAAAACGTGGAGTTCTTCTGCCTTTTGCTTTTCACCTTGTTGAACTGCTGTCAGACTTCTGTAAATCGTTTGCACCATAAACAAGCTTTGTAAGTGAAAGGGCAAGTGTTGAGAAAAGCCAAAGGCAGAGATTTTATATTGAATCTTTTCTTACAGAGATAACTGACTTCACTGTGAACCAGCTTCACCCAGATCTGGGAAGCAAAGCCAAACAAGATGCAATAGACAAAAGAAGCTGAAACAACAGCAAATGGTCTAAGACTCTGGAAGTGTTTGGTTTATTTTTAGGCAAAGAGTAAGATAATTGCATCTGAGGGGATTTGCTTTTGAGCAAGAGCTATTGCCTTGTTTCTCCACAGCATTTCAGCCACAGGTGTGTGGTAGACAAGCTCCTGGAAAGACAGGCATCCCTTACTCAGTAGTGCTACCTGGAAACTGCCTGCTGTTGTGAATCAACAACTGCTACTGATCGCAAGGTAAAGTGTGCAACACTGTCTGCCCCTGCATACCACTGATGGCATATCAAAACAGGAAGAGAAGAGGATGTTTTTTTGCTTGCATACCTGACTATTACAGGGAGCCAGTGTTCAAGCAAAAGGCATCAGCACGGTGGAGAGCATGGCAATGCCAGGCTGGGATCACCAGGTACCCCTTGGGAGGGGTGCTGGGATCAGTGCAAGGCAAGAGGCTTAATGAGGGAATCTGCTCCTGTTTTATGGTGCTAGGTGTTGCTGTAGAAGCACAGAAAGATCAGAGATAGGGCCACATAAATAAGTGCATCTTTAGCTCACTGAAGATTGCACAAACTCAGGTACAGTCAGTGTGTGCCCACACTGTCCTCTTTGCAAACATGATACACCTGATAGATGGGGAATAGTATTTAAGGAGCTTTACAGCCATTACTGATCTTATGTTTTTGCATAAACTCATATCCACTTATGCTGGAGCCCAGTGAGTCCAGACAGCCTGACATACCTCAGGGGAATACCTGCAGACTAAGGCCAACTTGGGACTCCGAGGGAGAAATCTGTGTCACTGGTCTTGTCAGTAGTTCAGGGTGCACAAGCTGTTCTGTCTTACCTAGGTCTGCTTTGGTGGTTACATCTGGTATCTTTTTAGAAAGTCATGTAACACAGTTCAGTACTAATTAATTTTCTTTAAACTTCCTTTCTTTTTTTTTTTTTCCCCCATTTAATTATTACCCTTTCACCATTGTTTTTATATCTCTACATGACTTATGGCAACTTGCATTTTAAAGCTACAAGGAATTCTTAAAAATGTTACAGACGTCAAAACCAGAATTTAAAAAGCACAAACCCATATCTTAGAAAATAATAAAAAAGACATAGAAGCTACAGGTAGTATAAACTCTTCACAAACTTGCCCTCATACCTCAACAAGATTTTGACCACATGTAATTTCCAACCAGCAATGATTAATGAGGAACACAGAGCCCCTTCTGCTGATGGGGCATGCAAATGAAGCCTATTGGCCAAAAGGATGGATTCTGCCTAGAACAAACCCATTTTTCTTATCTAGTCCAGAAAGGGGAGATAAATAAATAGTAGAGATCAGCTGTGTCTGGTGAAGCTGATCAAAAGGTAACACAATTAAAGGACATGCAGGGTATAGAAGAAAGGATTTCTCAGCAGCTGTTGGGAACACACAGGTGAAAGACTGACTGAGCACGTGTCATCTGCCCACCAACCAACGAGGCACCATGATCTGGAAGATGTCATGTGCAGGAGCAGAGAAAAGGGACATAAGGATCTGGTTTATAGCAGAATGTCTCTCTAAAACAATGGAAAAATTGAGCGGGAGAGAAATGAGAAGAAGAGGAGAGAGGGATCACAAGAATTTATTTTCTCTATATCTGTACATTTCTGTGTCACTACAGACAAGACAGTGTGGTTATGGAACTTCTGATTATTTAATCCCAGATGCCTATCTAAGGTAAGTGACATGAACTCCTCTCCAGAGACTTTTTGCCATGGACTATATATGGAGCCTAGGTATGCTTAGACAATTAAAGCTTTGCAGAAGAAACTTCCCCTTTAATATTTCTAATTTTTCCCTCTGACTAACAAGCTTGTAGCTTCCCTAAGTGACACTGGCAGTCCAAATCTTGTCCCCAGTGTGTTTCTTAACAACATCATAGCCGTTAAGCTGTAGTGATGTTCCTTGAACAACAGTCTGATATTAAAGCCAAGAATAAACTCAGATGCCTTGCTGAACTAGATCCTAAATACTACATTTTAAGGGCAAAAAGACAAACAACTTTGACTGAGGCTCTAGCTGGTAGGGTTAGAATGAAGAGTGTAATGATGATGAGATAGAAATAGTATGCGTTTATAGGGTAAGAAGCTAAATTATGACTGTCAGTAGTTACTTTTGGATCCCATGTGGCTTGAGGATGCTCTGATGCAGTGTACTGATGTCTACTTCATTCAAACAGGTGTCACAAGTGCCCTTACATCTTGTTTCCAGAAGTTGCAACTTACTCTAAAGGGAAAGCTCAGCTCAAGCCCAGGGTCAATGCTGCAGCCATCGTTACTGCTAAGGAGAGGCTGGCAGGAGAGTAGGCAGAAATGTACATTCGACAAAATCAAAAGGATTTTGTCTCCCTAAAGGTTTGGCAGAAATGAGTTTATAGATAACTCGACCAGTGTTTGCCCTATGGACATCATTCTTTATCTTTCACTGAGAAAGCACAGGCTGTTATCCTGTAGATGCCCAGCAATGCAGACATGAAGGAACAGATGATTTTCCTGGCTAGCTCTGTAGCACAATTAATACTTTTTTTTTTTTTTTTTTTAGTAGAGATCTTCTATAAAAATAATATCAGATTCAAGGCTATTTTTAATGGTAGCTTTACTGTTTGCCAGCTACTAATGGTATTTCTTTGGAAGCCTCTAAAACCATCCCAAACCATCATTTTCAGCCAGTCATTTAATTGTCTAAGAGACTGTAGCTTTGAAGACAAACTCCTGCAGCTTTGAATCTTCTTGATCCTTCTTTGACTTAGCTTGACATTTGGATATTTCTGTCTCAACTTTATGCAACTGAATTACATGCATTTCCTTTTAGAATCAATATCTTTGATAATTTTCTACATGGCTTAAAACTCAGAAATACATTGATTACCCAGTGTTTTTAAAGCCAAATTGAAGATTAAAAGTTAGAAGGATTCTTAGTGAGGAATAGAGTAATTCCTAAGATAATTTTCCTTGCCTTGCCTAGCCTTGCTTTCTTCCCTTGCATCTCCCTCTCCTAGACAAGATGTACTGAACCAGTTTCCTTAACAGAAAGATATCACAAGAGCAAGTAGGTGTTTTCCATTAATTTTTTTTTCTCAGGGATTTTTCAGGACTCAGATTTGAAAGTAGATCTGCAAATTGTATTTTGGGTTAGAAATGCCAAACAGACATACAAAAAATCCCCATTTATCTATACCAAGACTCTATTACTTAACCATCTTTTGAGAAGACATTTCTTGTCCCCAGGTTCTGATAATCTGCATTACTTTCAGTAAGAGATTTCATGATCCCTTTGCTGTCTGAATGTCATCTTCATTGCAAGAGGACAGAATAGAAGACCTACAATGAACGGTGTATTTGGTGAATTTAGACCTCTTTTTTTTTCTGTTGAGACTACTTGCAAAGAAAGCTATCAGAGAGGGGGGGAAAAAAGTTTATTCATAGAATCATATCATAGAATCATGAAGGTTAGAAAAGACCTTCAAGATCATCAAGTCCAACCGTCTGCCCTACCCCCCCTAACCACCAAGCCATCTCCCAAAGCACCACATCCACCCATTTTTTGAACACCTTCAGGGACAGTGCCTCCACCACCTCCCTGGGCAGCCTGTTCCAATGCCTCACCACTATTTCTGTGAATAATTTTTTCCCAATATCCAATCTGAACCTCCCCTGGTGCAACTTGACCCCATTTCCTCTTGTCCTATTGCTGGTCACCAGGGATATGATGTAAACACCCACCTCACTACAACCTCCTTTCAGGTAGTTGTAGAGAGCAATGAGATCTCACCTCAGCCTCCTCTTCTACAGGCTGAACAGCCCCAGCTCCCTCAGCCTCTCCTTATAAGTCCTGTTCTCCAGATCCCTAATCAGCCTAGTTGACCTTCCTGTGGTACCACATCTCATGGGGCCACCAGCACAAACCAGCTGGTGCTTTACAGTGAGTTTCTAATGGGAACAGTGGACAGTTATCCCAGGTGGATCTATTTGTCCTGCAGCTGAGAGGTATATCAAGGCTGTCAAGAGAGCTCACCTCTGAGGGTGTTTGGTGTGGAGGGAACAAGATCCAAGCCTGTTCTGAGCATCTGAGCCACAGGGCTGTGCACACGCTGAACTTTGTGAACTTGTCTTCTACTGCTGCCCAGGGTAATGATGGGGTAGATTGTGGAAACCTTGTGTGAGCTATTTCTTTATTAAGGGTGAGATGCTGACACAGTGGAGCAGTATTTATACAGTGGAGCATCCTATGGTTGCTCCTTGGGGGACATTTCCTGAGACACAGGACGCAGCAGGATGTAGGTGACTGATTTACAGCAGACTTGGACTGACATGGTGAAATACTGCTGTGATGCTCCATGGTGGAGGCAGAGAAAATAATAGGGTGAGGTTAATGCATATCATCTCACAGAGCTGGAATAGAAGCACCAGGATTTGCAAATGAGGAAAGGGGCCTTTGTGGCACTGCCTGGTGTGCAGAGTTTGCCCTGAATCTGTCCCCAAAAAGCTGGCTGAAGAAATAGATGCAGCAAGATATTGGCACTTGCATTAATATTTGTGATCCTTAAATTGCTTATTAGCTGTATCTCAAGGGCTTCTCTGCTACCAGGAAGAAGGTTGGTCTACATGCACTAGCAGTTTTGGAGGAGAAGAGGGCACTGAAAGCAAGAAGGTGTTGTTGGCAGCCATCTAACATGGCCAGTGTCACATCTGTGCTTTTGATGGTGTGCCCTGCACATTTACTAGGTTCAAGCAGCATATTTTTATTTGGCATGGTCTCTGAACACAGTCAGTTATTGATTTGAAGGTCTGCTACAGGTAAGCAGAACTTGTCTCCCCCCATCATTGTGGGTGTGTATGAAGAGGCAAGGAAAGAAAAGGACTTCTTGCAAATCAGGGTAGTGTAAACACCATGTGATGCATGAAGGTGAGACCTACATAGTTTGAACCGTTTTAATCAATTTTTAATCAGCTTTTACTACACAACAGCAATTCATTATAGGTTTCATGTGATTATAGGTTTACTGTGATTTTACTTGTTCACTTACCATAGTTTTTATGGGTTTATGGTGATTTCAGGTTTTATGTGCTAATGGCATTCTGCAACTTTGCTGAAAGCTTACCTGTACAACTACCCCACTCCTCCTTCCTTGACAGAAGAGAATGTTGCTACAGCCCATCCCATTTATTAACCAGCCTGTTCAAATCAGAAAAAAAACCAAACCCTAATGTAACTGATCCATTACAGGCTTTTTATAAATGCAGAGTAAATGATGTGTGTTACAAAGAGTGTGCAAATGCATGCACCTGTATCTGCATGTAAACATTTGATATTGTGAAAGGACAGGGCACAGCTGGAAGCCTTAAGCTCTGAACAACAAAGAGCTCCATCTCCAAAGAGCTCCATCTCCAAAGTGCTCTTGTTCCTGGCATATTTGCCAGGCCAGGGAGGCTTATACAGTGGTGGGGCAGTCCCTAGGTGCTGGGGTTGTCCTCTGCCGTTCCTGTTTTCCTCCTTTCACAGCAGCTTCTCCAGCCAAAGAGAAATGAAGAAGAGGTCCCACTTGCTCAGGGACAATTTCTGAGGTTTTGCAGACTGAGCAATCTATCAGGGATTTGGCAACACTTGGGATGTCACCAGTGTCATCCTGGCATGGGTGAACTGCCCAGGAGCTTCACTAACAGCCTGTGGAGACCATCGGGCACAGAGCTTTGCAAGCCTTATCCCAGCAGCAGAGGAAAACTGAAGAAAAAGTGGTGCTGTCTTTAACATGTGGACATTTCTGGAGGTCTTGCCATAATTGCAGGACCAGTAGTATTCACATCACAGTACCTTGAGTCCTGGTGTGCTCCTACAGCAGGCTAATGGCTTGCTAAATGGCAAGCACCTTTCCAGTCTGGTTGGAGCTGATCAGGGACAGGCTCTGGCAGGGGCAGGATGAAGGGAATACTGGTTAGCATGGGGGACAGAGCCATAGTATAGTACAGAGAACTGCAGGTATAGTCCTTAATGACTTTACAGTCTAATTACCCCTAATGACTTTCTCCACACTGCAGAGGTTGGCTCACAGTTTAGCATGTAGACACTTCCTGTCCCACAAAACAAACCTGCTGGTTTGGGTACAATGGTCTCCTCCCTGCACCCTGCAGAGCATGCTTAAAAGTTTTGAGGGGAGGTTGGGGGCCCCTCTGCATGCCTCAACACACTAAGAACTGGCAGTTTGATTTGAAGATCAATGTTATAATGGGACCAGTGTCAGCAGGAGGATGGCACAGTGCGTCTGAGGACAGCGTGGAACGATCTTGCAATTCAGGTCCTTATCTATTCCAGGCTTCCCTTGTGCTAGTCTAGATACAGGAAAAGATGCTGTGGGCTGTTTTGAGCAGCAAAGGTTATCCTGGCTCTGCTGCTTGTTTGCCTGTGTCGCAGCCAGAGAGAAGCCAGCAGGCTGCTGCTGAGCCTGAGGTCAAATAGCCACGGCCACGGTGGGGAGTGGCAGCAGCCAGCCCAGCTCTGCAGATCTTCCCCCAGGCTCCTTGTCAGAGCTCCAGCCCTTCTTCCTTGCCTCCCTGTCCTGGAGCAAGGGCTGCCCTAGATGTCCTTTGCCTGGTCGGGAAACCACTGTGCCAGCAGTGCTACGACCCTTTGGGCTGGTTTTGGCTCTGGGTTTCTCTACACTTTGCTGGGTGAAAGGCTCCCAAAAAGCAGTTCAAAGACCCTGTAAATAAGCCTCAAACAAACAAATCTTCTTTACCTGTTAGCACTGTGTTTTTGTCTTCTGTTTCTCCATTCAGGATCATAAGGAAATAAAATGTGAATTAATCTTGTAAGCCAGCATTGATATGAACTCTGTCATCTGTTTCAGTCACCCAGACTACTAAGGTTGGCTTTTAGGCTGATTCTTGTGTTGGAGACAAGAAAGTTGCACAATAGACATTAGAGAATCACTTAAAAAAGCCTTCACAATCCTGCATTGAAATCCCATCCAGCAAGGGAGAGAACCAGCCCTGGCCTGGATGAGAGGCAGTCACATGAGTGTCCAAAACAATGAACACACAGTGTCAAAAGCCAAGGCCATTGAACTTTATGTCACTTCCCAACTGCAGCATTACTCATAATTTATGGTTATACTCGCCTTTCAACCTTTAAAACCTTTTCCCAAGTATTTGCAGCATTCTCACATAAATATTGCTACAATAAGTAACATCAACATTTAGTAGCTGTTTTTCAAGAATAACCGTGTGACACTATTATGGCATTCCATTAAACCAGCTGCAATGTGGGGAAGGTCTAAATCAAATCATGCCAGCTAAAGGTAACGTTTACACATATACAACAGGACAATGGATGGGAAAAGTTTATTCTGTGTTTCAAGACTTAAATGACAGTTTTGTCTCCTTTCATGGTTATGCAAGACATCTCTCTCTGGTGAAATGACCCAGAGTGGACACAGACTGCAGCTTACATTCCAGTGCTATTTGTTACCTTCTAAAAAAAAGAAAAAAAGGAAAAAAAAAAAGGGGGCAATTATAAAATCCACAGTTTGGTTTATTTATTTTTATTTAGGGAGAAAATCTTTTTTTCAAAGGAACAGGGAATGTTGTCTTTTCATTAAAGCTATCAAATGTTGTGAAATGATTAGTCAAAAACTCCTTGCCAGAGTTGTTCACTGTCCAAAATGCATTACAATGACTAAACGTAAATGACAGATAGTTAGCTTGCATATAGAAATGTGCTTAATTGCCCTCATCCCTCCTGTCTGAAGAATGCACTTAAGCATATGTTCATTTAAAAACATATGCTTCATCTCTGTTTAGGTTAACAGGATTTGAGCATGTGCTTTAACATAAGCAAATGGTTAAGTGCTCCTCTTGAATAGGGATGCTTTTCTGAGGAAAAGCCAAAGAAATACTCTCTTGGAATTTTTCTTCTTTACTCTGGCCTACCTTTGCTCCAGCTCCTTGAGGAAGAGCTCCTTCTGCTCCTTCCTGAAACCCAGCTGACCCCTCTCTCCTCATGTCCTCCGGGGCTGATGTCAGACACACACCCCATCACCCTGCCAGCTCACCTTGCACAATGAGATTTGCAAAACCCGCCCGTAGTGAGGGGAGATGGAGGGGAGGGAAGAGGAGGAGAAGGGGAGCTGCGCCGAGGAATTTGCACCCTTCCCTGAACAGGGCAAACACTGGCAGTGCATGAGGCTGCTGGGAGGGAGAGAGAAGCCAGCAGCACCTCACTCGCACCCAGCCTGTTGCCTGCTTGAGCAGGGAAGGAAGGGATACTGTGCCGGTCTCTCCCCCTGCGCCTGGGCAGAGTGCTGTGCTGCAGCCTTCCCCTCTGCATTCAGCAGCGCTGGCTGGTTTCCAATCGTTTTGCTATAACTTTTGCCTACGTCCTGCCCCAATTCCTCCTCACCGCTCATCGCCGTCCCTGTGCCAGCCTTCTCAGCTCTCCCTGGACTGCGGCAGTGCCTGGTTTTCCCAGAGTGCCCCTGCTTGGAGGTGTAGGAGGGTACTTTGCTGCTGACACCTGCAGCTGAGCTGCATGGCTGTGTGGGCTCCCTGTGGGAGAAGCATCAAACCACACAGCAGTGTCAAAACCTTCCCAGCAAACTGCAGAGCAATGCAGGGCTTGGTTTCTGCACTCTGGTCAGGCTGCAGATCCTGCCCGGCTGCCCGACTGCTGCAGGTGACCTCCGGCTGTGTGGTAAAAACCCCACACAAATAGAGAGCTGGCCGTGCTCAGTGAGGCTTTCAGATACGCTTGGGAGCTGTATCTGTTGTGCCTTATCAGTTTAATTAAGATAAGGATGTGGAGTTTATGCTATACTCCCAGAAACAACAGGGCAGGGATATGAATGATTTATACGGTATTAATTGCGAAGCACCGGTCTGTCCACATGCATAAACGAAACCATCATTTGAATCCAAGTAAGGGAATGAAAGCACACAATTATTTTTTTCCTTAGCAAGGTTAGCAAATTTCCCATTGTTTGCAAAAAAACACGACATGTATTGGGCAAAAAGTTAGAAGGGGCAGAGTCCGGACTGCCTGGGCACTAATTAATAAAGACACTTCCAAGGCAACTTTGGGGAGTGAATTTGATTCAGTGAAAGAAGACTGGCCCCTCTCCCTGCCCTGCAGGTAACGTGTTTGCGTGTGACGGCAGCAGATTATTTGTTCTTTTTTTTTCTTTTCCCTCTGACACCGAACTAAAGAATGCATTGTGGGAAAACCATCCTGACACATGACACTGTGCAAAGAAGGATCACAGCGTGAGGCAGCATCAAGGGGCTTACTTGGCCTTGATGCACTCTTGCACAGCATGGGGCTCCAGAGATGAGTGTCTCTTCCAACTGAAGCACTGGTGCAATTTGCACAACTCTCATGAGAGCGCACGGTGAAGCTGCTCTCAAAGCCCTCATGTAAACAGGGCCGGGGAAAGAAAAGGGAGAGTAAAAGAGCCTGCACCATCCACGGGAAAAGCACAAAAGGAGATGGTTCAAAAGAGGCTGAGCTAAGGAGGAGGGGAGTCGGGAGGGAAAAGGAAGGGGGGAGTCGGGAGGGGGTGGAAAGGGGCAGAAAATGAAATCCAAATATTAGAAGCAGAAGGGAAAGTCTTAGCACTGTAATGGGATGGTTACTGCTGCCACAGGAGAGGTCAGAAGAAATGAAGTATGGGAAGACACTGGATGGCAATGCGCAACTAGAGATTTAGCTTTCAAGGCAAAACTGTAGCTGAGATGTGCTCTGAAGACTCTGTGCCTCAGATATGCAGCCCTTAAACTTCTTCAAAACCTCCTAAGTTCAGATAATAAGTTTGCATAAAGAGAGAGAGGGAGGAGAGGAGAAAAAATAAAACTGGCTGTAAGTGTTCCTTGCTAGCCTGTCTCTGAGCAACAGGCCCTCCTGTACTCACTCTCCCTTGTTGCTCCTGCTTATCATAATATGCCACTTTTGCGCATCAAATTTACATTTCAAAAAATGCTGTATCGCTGCTCTAAAATTAATTATTAATCTTTCATCAGTCCCTTCCATAGATACATTTTTAACTTTGATTTTGCTACCCGTTCGGGGGAGGGATGGGAGAGGGGGGCGGGGGAGAGAAGATCCTTTAATCTTGTCACTTTTCTGTGGGGTTCTCCTCTCGTGTGCTGCTACTTCCAGCCCTGTGCGTCCCCTAAGCACTCTGGAGGTACAACTTCAACTTTTCTACTTGCTTGGAAAAGAAGTTTCCCACACTTTTGAGAGCAGGAAATTTTTACCCTGCAGGATGCAACGCAGAGAAGTGACTTCTCCTCTTGTTTGACCTGGCATTTCAGTCTCAGTAAAGTGAAGTTCTACTGATAAATGGAGCCCCCAGCTAAATAGCAATGTGGATTATATGCCTATACAGGGGAAAAAGACCTGTGTGGGATTTATATGGCCTACCCAGAGTGCACTATGGGCTTGTTCACCAATGGGCTCATCACAGTGACTTCTAGGTAATGGTCTGAATATTGGTTATTTACTGTTAAAGGTAAGCGGGAACTGGAAATGCAGCCATTTGCTATTAGTCTATGCAAAGAATAAATCATTCTCTTGCCTGCAGTGGAAAAAAAAAAAGAGGAGCAAGGAGAGACCTGTGTGTCAGATGGATGATACTGGAGACATGGGAGCTGCTGGCAAACTCTGTAGCTGTCCCAGCTTTGGCCTGGGGTTGTGCCAAATGGTATAGTCTACCTCAAGTAGGGTGAAAGGGCTCAGACAAGATACAGTTATGATAAGAGATGCTTTTATGGATTACAGAAGAAACATATTCCTTTTTACCAGTACGCTATAAACTTACCAATCACTGGTTCCATAGCCAAATGCACACGTATGTATTGTCCACACACACTATGGGTGTGTTCTCATCCCCTTCCCCCAGAATGTACAATCTGGATGTTTGTGAAACTGATGTGTGTAGGCTGCTTCCTTGAATTAAGGTGGAAAAACTTGCTGGGCTCCATCATACTCACTGTATTCTGCTCAAAAGGGACAGAAAAATTGTCTTGTCAGAAGACAGATGTCAACACAACATAGCATCTAATTAATGGCCAGTCTCACAATTATAGGGAACCATACTTTACATTGCACTTTTTATCTTTCTATTCATATGTGTAGTCTAAGAAACATGTAGTCTTTCCAGCAGCTCCTTTGTTGTTATTTGTTGGGTGTATGTATGGTTGAACATCTCTCAGGATGTTGGACTTAATCAGAGGTGATTTTGGATCAATAGACTATCACTTACTAGAAAATCAGATAAAGTACAAGGGAAAAATAAAGCTGAAAATGCAGAGCAAACCACATCATGCTTGTTTTCCAGACCCATCCCCCTGCATGTTCCTTTCCAAACCTGTACTTCCCCAGGTTATAAATTTATCCCTGTGGTCATTCCCTCTGCTGCCCAGGTTATGCAGCCCTGCTTTTTATCTGCAGCGCCAATCAGCAGATGCACTGCCAAGGGTGCATACGGTAGCACCTTCATCTAGGCTGCACTTCCCCACCGATAAATTAGCATCTGTATGGACACAGCCAATGTAGCTCTCACAACACAGCTCTAGATAAGCATTATCCTCCTTTCGCAGCTGGAGAAACTGAGCCAGCAAAGTTGCTTGAGGTGAGAGGGAGTCAGCAGCAGCCGCGGATCAAAACTGAAGCCTTGCTCAATCCAAAGCTTTCCTCTCTATCTTCCAGACAGCAAGCTGAATACAGCCACACATCCACTCTCTGTGATTTATTCTGTATAACAACACTGATTTTTTTTTCAAAGCAGGCTTTGATTTCAGTTTGTTGACACCAGTTGTGCGTGTATGTGTAATTAGGTAGGATCATCAATGTGCTGCAGAAGGCCCATTTTGTATAATATGCCTGCACAAACCACTGGAAATGAAGTGCTGTGATTCTCCTTGCACATTCACATTTGGAGGATGCAAAGCATGAGCAAGTAACTGTAAGTGTAGGTCTTGTTTCATAAAAATAAACAATGCTGATGTGGATGGGTGGCAGATGTTACACCCTGTCGAGTGCATTGAATTCCTTATAGCCAAATAAAAATAGCTAGATCACGTAGGCTTCAGAGTAAGTGTGGTTTCAGCAGGAATGCAGCTCATGCAAAAATCCAATATTGGCCTTGGGAAATGTCCCTTTTTTGTCCACATAAGAGCTGAATGATGTTTGTGGCTGAAAATGCTATGGATTCTTAATCATGCACAAACTCTCCTTAATCAACATACAGGCTCCACTTTTCGACAAGTTACCCTCTCTGCCTGCCCAGCTCACCAACTTAGCTGAGGAGCTGTGTGTGTCAGAAAGTGGAAGTAGAAAGCCTTTTCTTATCTCTCAGAGCACTTTCTTTCCTTTTGCAATGCTACAGTATTTTTTGTTTTTGTTTTTCTACCCAGAACCTTTTGAAGGCTAGTCTTAGGCAAGCTTTTAAACAGGCCTAGGGTATTCCCTTGATTTTTTTTTGCTTTGTTGCTTGGGGCAGGTCTTTTCAATAGAGTGGGGCCTTAAAAAACATTTCCTGATGAAAAGAGGTATGCATTGCTGGGGTGGCCAGGAGAAATGAGTGAAGGTACTAGGTCTTCAGCATTTGAGATGCAGTTCTCCTGGGAAAACATAAACAGCCCAGCAGCACTTAACCCCTATGTCCTAGCTACACCACACCCCTCTCACTAGCTACATGTGTGCTGCTGGTCCAGGACCAGGGTGCCCTTATCCTTCCCCACCCACTGTCCCCTTCATGCACCATGGGCATGTGTAAAGACTTTTGACCAGCGCTATGTTTCCTCACCCACTGCTTTTCCTTCCAATGTGTGCTGCAAAGAGATCTTTTACCCCCTCCATAGGGAAAAGACAAAGACCAAGGCTACAAGTAGATTTTCTCACCTGTGGGAGGCTCTGTGGCCACCCCTGAGCCCCATTCCTTGGGCAAAGGAGACACTGACCTCATGCTCACGGAACCCAGACTTCACTGATGGCTGTTCACCAGCCCCACAACGGTTTCCATTGAGAGCTTGGTACTGGAGGAGCTCCCAATTTTTCACATGGAGTAGAAGGGCAGACGGTCGAAGCTGGCCACCTGAAGCACTGCAACGTGCTGTCCTGCTCTGCACCCTGCTGCACAGGGAGCTCAGCAGCTGCAGGGAGCCTCATGGTGTCAGCAGCTGCCTCTCCACAGGAGAGCGGGTAGTGAAAGGCACATCCTCCTGCAGCCGCTTGCTGCTTTATCCTCCCCATCCTTCACCACACACTGCGCTGTGCTCTGCAGCACTTCTAATTACAAACCTGGACTGAAATGGAGCTGTGGAAGTCGCAGATGCTGGTTAAAGGAGGGCAACTGGCTTAGGAAATGCAGGGGTGCAGGGGCGAGCTCTTGGAAGTTGGAGTGCAAAACTTGCAGTGTGCCTCTCCTCTCAGTGACTATGAATGTGCACTCCCAGCCAAGTTTTCCCTCCCCAATGGGCATCAGATGTCTTAAATGAAAGCCCAGTGAGTTACCTAAGAGTTTCTGTCTGTAGATAATTTCAAAATAGCTGACATATTGCAAGCTCACATCCTGGCTGATAAGGTCAGCATCTTCCTTGGCTTACACACTTGCCAAGCTATTTATAAAGGTGTGCTCATATACTGAGGTTAAACAGATGTATTAATTAGCAGGCCAGATCTTGACCTGGGGATTAAAGAGCATTGGCAATCTCACATGCCCCCTTTGGTGCAGTTGGCCTTGGCAAATGATGTCCAACTGGATTTAAAGGGATCCAGAAGCACAGACAAACACCTTGCACCTGATTCTCCTTTCAGGCTTGGGACTAAGGTCATTATTGCACATCAGCATCACTGGAAGAGGCCTATGGCCTTTTCCCTCATCCTACAAGCATCTTTAGGATTAGGGTTATTATTTTTTTATTCCCACCATGAAGAAGTAAGAAGAGGAAATGCTCCTTAATTTTGAAATTCATACCTGTAAGTGAGTTATTGGATGCTTGGAGAAAAACAGAAAAGGCACCAAAGACATTTCGCATCTGTACATCCCAACCCAGTGAAAGTTAAGCTCTCTGCATCCCAATTCTCTCTTAGTTTGGGCCCCATTTGCCCCATACTGCAGGAAATGCTGCTGTGAGCCCAAGAGCTGTGAAAGCTTTGGTGGTGTGCTGTTGTGGGCTGACTCCCCTGGGAACAAGATTGTCTGCCGTGTTGGTGAGCTTGGTCCTGTGAGTGCTTTGTGGGATTGGGCCAGGGGGCTGCAGCCTGCAGAGCATCTCGGGGTGGCATAGGCTGCCTCTGGGTTTGAGCAGGACCCAAAGACACAGAGCTGAGAAATGCAGTGGTCTGTCCTCTGGTTCTTCTCCCTGCAGGGGTCAGGATGGGGCCATGAAGGACCTGTAAAACTGCAGACTTGCTCCAACACACCTGGCATTAGACTTCTAGTATTAGACAAGCGCAATCTTTATTTTGTTTTGACTGACAATTTGTTTATTGATCATTCCTTCTGTTTTAAAGCCATGCTTTATATTACATAAAAATATTATCTGAAGAAGAAAATAATTTGAAAGTTGAAGAAAAATATTAGATCATGTGAAAGAAAAACATTTAAAATTTTCTTGGTAAAAGAAATAAAAATGTAGAAGGGGGCAGGACAGAAAGAAAGGGAGAAGGAAAGATTAAAAATAGACCTTTTGCAAAATGTATCTAAACATTTTGTTAAGTGCTGTGTTTCCCTCTTGCCCACACAGGCCTGAAGAAGATGGTTTTGTAATTCAGGCACAGCAGTACCCTGTGGGTTGGAAAGCAATGTGCTTTGGTGATTGGGAACTAGGTGGGAAGGTGGGCACTCCTCCGTGCTCAGTGCTTCTCTGCTTAGACTCTGCTGATCAAGTCTAAGACTTGAGGCAACTTCCTTCCACCTTTCTGAAAGCAAAAGAAGGACAGTTGCAAGCTACTCCACTTTTTATCCCTTTTCTTCCACTAGGAATGAATCATGTACAGTGGGATTCATCTCTGAAGATGGCCTCAATCCCCACCTGGAGATGCCTGTCTGCCTCCACACTTTGTAGAAAGAGGTCAGAAGCCAAATCTAGAGAAAGCTAAAATCAAATGAGATAAAGCCTATTCTCCTTAATGTTGGTAAGAAGCAACACCTGAAGCACAGTAAATGAGTATAAACCTGTGATGGTCAGACAGGGACAGCTGAACCCTTGTTCTGGCAGCAGTGGTGGGAGGAGGAGCAGACAGACAGACTTGTGGGGGCTCAGGAAAGACCCCCTGGATGGAGGTGACTGTGTACAAGTCTCCAGTGGACATTAATAGTACAAGGATGGTAATAAACACATTCTCAACAAGGTACCTGTTCCAGAGCTTCTCTAAGAATAGTCTGAATGTCCTTGCCAGAGTGTCTAAAAGAGGAACTTGAACTCCTCAGGGAAAAATCTGCATGATATCCACCATCAGATCTATGTGCTGGTCACTCTCAAAGATCTTTGTGAGTTGGTATCTACACATTTACAGATAGCTATGAGACACCTAACTAGGTGCCATCAAGCATGGCTGTGCTAGCACACTGGCCATTAGGCAGCAGAGAAGAACCTATCAGCAGAGGCAGGGCAGTTGATCTTAGGGCTGTATTGCAGCTGGGAACATCAACAAGGAACGAAGAGCTGCCTGCTCTCTATGCCACTAGCAAGGGAAGAGCAAAATGTCCAATCACAAGGACATCTCACTTCTACTGAAGAGTCCATCAGGAGAATGGCAGCAATTATGAAATAAAATATAATAATAAATATCCAAAATCAAAAGCAAACTAAATAATGTCTGAGACTAGCTGGAACTTGTCTAGACACAGGACAATGTCTCTCTATGTAGGCCACCACCACCTCCAGACTGTTTTGCTTTTTCCTGAAGCATGAAGACAATCTGTCTGTTTGCTTTTTTTTTTTTTTTTTTAATGTGTGTTGAATGGCTTGGCCAATGGCTGTGAAACAATATTTAACTGTTGGCCAATGGCTGTGAAACAATATTTAACTGTTGGAAAAAGCAGCTTTTGTTTACTCTGGTAACTCTAGTTTAATATACTGCATTTTTCTGCTTTTGTATTTTGAGCAAGTCATCTTCCTGGGGGGTCACAGTTCTTACCCACTCGAACTCTCAAGTCCACTGCACCTGCACATGGCATGGAGACAGTCACCCTGTGAGCTGGTGGATTAAACTACACCAGCATTTTCTTCTGCAGAATAAACTTCTCTCATCCTCTTTTGTCCCCGCTCTCTACCATGACACATTTGTACTAATTACTTTACTTCAGTGGTCTTAGGAGTCCTTTGGAAAACAAGAAGTGCCAATGTTCATGGGACAAAGGCATTTATGCTTTATTGGCCACTATTTTCCATGGGCATAATGCTAAAGCTGAACAAATAGGTCAGTCCTAAGTGCACACAAATCCTACCATCAGCAGCTTAGAGGTGCCAGGCTTGGTTGTGCCTTGAGCAAGCATCATGGGAAGGTTTTCAGGGTAACCCCTGGGTGCAATGAGAGGGCTGCATCCCAGTGCAAGCCCAAATGTCTTGGCAAAGGCATTTATGACAAGCACAATCTTTGCACACTGCATGGATCAAGGGATTTACATTGGAAATGGAGTGATCCTAGGCAGAGTGTTCTTCTCCCTGTGTCCAGTGAACCGTTCCTGTGAGATGGACCCTCCTGGAGACTTTGAAACCAGCAGATGAACACTACAGTGCAAGTGTTTGCATCCAAAAGAGTGTATGAGGAACACAGCTGCTTCCTTTTAGCTACATTAGAAAATCAATACCTAGAACCCATATTTTCCTTCAGTACTCCACCTAGTAAGAGACAATACTTAATTCCTGTATAGCACTTCTCAGACTCCCAAGTATTTTGCAAAAGGGATCACTGTCAGATGAAGAAATGAAAGCAAAAAGCGCAGAATGACATGGATCACTGAGCTCCCCTATTTCAGCTTTAGCCACTAGGACCCAGTTATTTAGCAGGGTAGGAGGATTTCTGCAAGACTGTGGGGGACCTGGTGCTCTTTCAAGTGTGATTTCAGCTGTCCTGAATAGTCCTAGCCTGTGCCCAGTCCGTGGAACTGGGAAATGCCAGAGACACCTCTGGTGCTGAGTATAAGGGCATGGAAACTTCAGAGGAACACTTGAATGTTTAATTATCTTTAGCATCTTATAATAACCTATGTATTTATTCTTTGACTTCCCTTATCCAGAGAATGTTATTCTTTAGTGTTTTATGGATGAGAAATGGCAGCTTTCTTGCCTCCAGAAGGGCTCATGATGGAGGCATATTGGGGAAAGAGGCTTGTGCTTGCTACCCCCACCCTAGCAGCCGTTCTCCCTCCAGCCCTGCTTGCCTCACTTTGTAAGCAAACCCATACATGGTTACCTGCAGAAGGGCTCTCAGTGGCTATGGAACAGGCATCATTACTTGCCCCTTAAAGCAGTAATGGAAAGCTAAGAATGGCAAGTGAATTGTACAAAAGAGGAGGGAAAAAAAAAACCCAGAAAGGAGTGAAAATGGAGTTTTGTTTGACCATACAAATAGACAAGGAGGTAAAACCTGGATAGCAGCAGAGGGGTTTGAAGCAGCTTTTGGTGTATTCAATCTATTGCCTCTTCACTCCTGATGGAAAAGATTGCATATATCATCTTACAGTGTTTATTGTTCTAAATAAAGACCTACACCAATGGAGTTCTGACACTGACTTAATACTCCATTGTATTGGCTTCTTGCTAACACTTATCAGCTGAAACAACATTATAACAGCACAGAGTCCAGAAAAGAGTATTTTACAATGCCACTAGAAGACCCCGTGTGCGTCGGAGAAATACGCTATTTTTTTTTCTTAAAAAAAAGTTGCAGCCTAGCTGAGTTTTATATATGTTATCCAGTAAACAAAAACAGTTGGTCAAAAGCCACAAATACTTGTTAGCTTGTGCTTAATTTAAAACATATGGTTAGTCTCTCATATGATGAGACGTTTTCTTGGATCAGGGTCAAGATATCCTTCTGAGGCAGCACTAAGACACACTATAGATCTATAGAAGGGATGTACAGAATAAAGAGGATTTACCTAAAAATGTTGCTTAAGGATCAAGATACCTGTAAGAAAGCATGTCATCCCTCTTTTCAGTCTTACAAACACTCAGCTTGCTCATAATAGAATAAACGGTGTGTTCAGCTGAGAAAAGCAGCTATTTGAGATTCTCTGTATATATCACACATTATCAGCAGCAGGGAGACCTAAGCATGGGTTTAAAAACCTGCAAATTTGGTTCAGTCCAGAGTAAGGAGGTGTGCTACTGATCCTTCCTAGGTTCCTTTCTCTTTCAAATGTTTCCCAATTACACATAAAATTTCCCAATTACATATAATTTTCCCATTAAATATCACAAGTGTTTTATTATGTGCCCTTGTGGCCAAGAAGGCCAATGGCATCCTGGGGTGCATTAGAAAGGGTGTGGTTAGTAGGTCAAGAGAGGTTCTCCTCCCTCTCTATTCTGCATTGGTGAGGCTGCATCTGGAGTATTGTGTCCAGTTCTGGGCCCCTCAGTTCAAGAAGGACAGGGAACTGCTTGAAAGAGTCCAGCACAGAGCCACAAAGATGATTAAGGGAGTGGAACATCTCCCTTATGAGGAAAGGCTGAGGGAGCTGGGTCTCTTTAGCTTGGAAAAAAGGAGGCTGAGGGGTGACCTCATCAATGTTTACAAATATGTAAGGGGTGAGTGTCAGGGAGATGGAGTTAGGCTCTTCTCAGTGATGACCAGTGATAGGACAAGGGGTAATGGGTGCAAATTGGAGCATAGGAGGTTCAAGGTGAATATCAGAAAAAACTTTTTTACTGTGAGAGTGACAGAGCACTGGAACAGGCTGCCCAGGGAGGTTGTGGAGTCTCCTTCACTGGAGACATTCAAAACCCACCTGGATGCGTTCCTGTGTGATGTGCTCTAGGTGACCCTGCTCTGGCAGGGGGGGTTGGACTAGATGATCTTTCGAGGTCCCTTCCAACCCCTATGATTCTATGATTCTATGATTCTATGATTATGGGCTCTGAAAACTGACCCTAAAGGAATTATTTGACATTTTTTCCTTAAATGAAATGAAATGAATTTTCTTTTGTGAAATGAAAAGTAGGTTTCTGATGGACTCTTCCATAAACAAATCTAAGCTGAATTAATTGCTCTTGAATAAGATAAGACAAACTCCGTTTCTGGTTTAGTTGTAATCAGAGTTAATAAACAAAATAAGAAGGCAGAACTGGAACGGGTCTCTAGGTCACTGATCCAGGTCCTTTGGCATGGACTTCGATGCTGTGTTTTCCCTTTCATTAACTCATCAGGCTCTGACAACTTGGTGGCTTTCACCCCCAAATGAAAGTCCCTTCCTCAAGGCTATTCCAAGACAACAGCAGGATAAAATCCAAGTAGTCTGAGTCTCAGTCACTTTCTCTGTTATACCAAAAAAACCCCAACATGTCCAAAATAATGTTGAAGGTGGATCATGCTCGTAGGCTCTATAGGGGAAGAAAACTGCATTTTCTTTTTCCAGTTCACTGGAATTCTCAGGAGACTACAATGACCAAGATAAAAGCTCATCAAAGCCAAATAAAGCAAGAACTCCACCTCTTCCTCAAAGATGTGAAACCAGTGTTAACTGCAGAGGGCTTTGTTTTGCTTTTGCTTTCTCTGCAACACAGAGAATGTTAATGAATTACACTGTTAACTGGGACATAATCGTGTCTGTAAAGGATCAGGGGAAATTTAGATGTGGGACTATTTCAGATAATGAGAGGCAACTGGGAGTTTTTGGAAGAGCTGAGGAATTGTCATGTGGAAATAATAATTATAGATTTTACAGTATTTACTGAGAAATGCTATGGAAGAAATCTCTTTGTTTTTAACTGTGAACCTTGGTAGAAAGGGAACTAGGATACCTGGTGTTAAAATCTCCCCAAATCCCTCAAAGCTTTACTGAAGATCTGATGCTTTGGCTGGTACACTGGAGTTTGCTTAGCTGATACAAATCATATTTCCAGGAAAATTTGTACATTACACTCCCAGATGTCAGCCAGATGATACAAGGGTATTTTGGCTTGGAAGCTTCTTTTCTCCTTTTCTGTTTTGTTTAAGAAGAAAAAAATTGCTTGTGTGCTGTTTACAAAGATTTCAGCATGATATCTACTGTTTTAGCCACTAACACAAACAACCTTGACAATCAGAATGTATTTTTTTCATCCTTCTTCATCCAGACAAGTAAGCAGTCATCAATTACAATCCCACACATGAAATACAAATTTAGCACTACGGAAATGAAAACTAAAGCAATTTGTATCTTTACTATTCCAAGGGGATTAATTCTTGCTCTGTTTACTATGAAATATTTCCTCTCTTGAAGTCAAAGTTATATCAATGTCACCGACCTTAAGTTGAATCATAGAAAGAAGATGATATCCTGGCATTCCTGGCATCATCTCCTCATTACTGAGCTTGGTAGTTACCATGTGTTTTAAAACAATGCTCAAGTATTTGTTTTCCTTAGGTTTCAGTCAAGCTTGATTTGAGTTGATAACATGAAATTTAACAGTAAAAAAAATGCATTTTAGAAAACCTGATTTTCAATTACTGTCAAGTAAACAAATTACTTTATCAATAAAACAGTTAAAAATGTTTCCTTACGCACCACCTAAACTTTCTTAATAATAGTTGTCATGACACTAACAGAAAAAAAATAGGCTAAACCACAAAAGCATATGTATGTCTACAGAAGCATAGGTTTCACAGAATCACAGAATCATCAAGGCTGGAAAAGACCTTTAAGACCATCAAGTCCAACCTATGACCAACACCACCACACCATCTAGACCATGGCACTAAGTGCCACATCCAGCCTTGCCTTGAACACATCCAGGGATGGTGCCTCCACCACTTCCCTGGGCAGTCCATTCCAGGGTCTAATCACCCTCTCCATGAGGAAGTGCTTCCTAATATCCAACCTAAACCTCCCCTGGAGCAGCTTCAGGCTGTGCCCTCTTGTCTTGTCACTAGTTGCCTGGGAGAAGAGCCCAGCCCCCACCTGACTACAACCTCCCTTCAGGTAGTTGTACAGAGTGATTATGTCCCCCCTGAGTGTCCTCTTCTCCAGGCTAAACAATCCCAGTTCCCTCAGCCTATCTCTATAAGTTTCTGTGCACATTGTTGTGAACAACCTGGAAAACAGAAAGTTCTGATTGGAAAATCATGATCACTTCCAGTTCTTATCCTTTTTTTGCCACAGAGACAACCAGAATACCAATATGTGTGTTCATTCTTCTGCTGTACTGGTCTGTTATTTTGCCTATTGATATGATTATTGGTTCCCAGTAACACAGCATTTCACACACACACATGCACATTGACCACAGTGCATTATAGATTAACAGGGTAAGTAGGGGAGGGGAGCTCTGTGTCATCCTGGCTTTTGCAGAAGACCATGCCACACAAAAACAGAATCACGGAATCAAATAATTGTCACAGTTGGAAAAGACCTCCAAGATCACCATGTCCAACTGCCAATACCTCTTCTGCCCCAAAATAAAATAATAATAAAAAAAAATCTCCCTAAAGCATGTCCTGAAGTGCCTCATCTACCCAATTTTTAAATACCTCCAGGGATGGTGACTCCACCACCTCCCTGGGCAGTCTGTTCCAGTGCCTGACTACTCTTTCAGTAAAGAAATTATTCCTAACACCTAGTCTAAACCTCCCCTGGCACAACTTCAGGCTGTTTCCTCTAGTCATCATTTTGTACTTAAGAGGCCAACACCCACCTCCTTACAGCCTCCTTCAGGTGAAAAGTAACAGGAATGTTATAAATGGTGTGCTTCAGTGCTGGTCTGCTGGTGGCTGATGGGGTCCACCTGTCAGAAAAGGGGAAGAACATCCTTGGCCATAGGCTAGCCAAGCTGGTGAAGGAGGCTTTAAACTGATGTGGCTGGGGAGAAGGAACCTCCGCTCATCCCACACCAACCAATTTCAATGTGATGCTGGAAGCAGTAATAGATGCCCAGAGCCTGTAGAAGGGGTGTGGGTCAGCAGGGAGCACCTGGAGCATGGCATAATTATGAAGGGTTATAGACTCTTTAGGAAGGACAGGCAGTGAAGACAAAGTGGGGGTGTAGCCCTCTATGTCAAAGACCAGCTGGAGTGCATGGAGCTCTACCTGGGAACAGATGAGGAGCCAATTGAGAGTTTATGGGTTAAGATTAAAGGGAAGGCAGGCACAGGTGACATTACAGTGGGGGTCTGCTACAGGCTGCCTGACCAGGACAGTACAGATGAGGTACTCTACAGACAGATAGGAGCAGCTTCACTTTCACAAGCCATGGTCCTTGGGGTACTTCAACAACCCTAGTATCTGTTGGAGGGACAACTTTGCAAAGCACAAACAATCCAGGAGGTTCCTGGAGTGTGTTGATGAAAACATACTTTTCCATGTAATTGAGGAACCAACAAGGAGAAGTGCTATGCTGGGCCTTGTTCTCACCAACAAGGAAGGGCTGGTGAGGCATGCCAAACTCAAGGGCAGCCTTGGTTGTAGGGACCATGAAATGGTGGAGTTCAAGATACTTAGGGCAGCAAGGAGGGCTCGCAGTAAGCTTACTACCCCTGACTTCAGGAGGCAGATTTCAGCCTCTTCAGGGATCTGCTTGAGCGAGTGTCTTGGGATAACATCCTGGAGGGAAGAGGGGCCCATGAAAGCTGGCTGATATTTAAGGATCACCTTCTCCAGGCCCAAGAGCGCTGCATCCCAACTAAGAGGAAGTCAAGTAGAAACTCCAAGAAGCTGGTGTGGATGAGTAAGCAGCTCCTTGAAAAGCTCAGATTTAGGAAGGAAGCTTACAGGGGGTGGAAGCTAGGGCAGGTATCCTGGGAGGATTACAGAGAGGTTGTCTGAGCAGCTAGGGATCAGGTAAGGAGAGCCAAATCCCAGATGGAATTAAATCTTGCCAGGGATGTAAAGAGCAATAAGAAAAGCTTCTGTAGGTATGTTGGGGATAAAAGGAGAGTGTAGGCCTTCTCCTGGAGGAAACAGGAGACCAAGCAATAGAGGATATTGAGAAGGTTGAGGATCTCAATTACTTCTTTGCATCAGTCTTCTTTGGCAAGTGCTCCAGCCTCATCACAAAGACCACAGCAGGTGAAAGCAGGGACTGGGAGAACGAAGCACCCCCCACTGTAAGAAAAGAAGAGGTTCGTTACCATCTAAAGAACCTGATGGTGCACAAGTCTATGGGACCTGATGAGGTCCATCCATGGGTCCTGAGGGAGCTGGCGGATGCAGTTGCTCAGCCTCTGTCCATCATATTTGAGAGGACATGAAGGTCTGGTTAGGTTTGAGCTGATTGGAATAAAAGAGAACATAGCCCCTGTTTTTGAAAAAGGGAAAAAGGAAGACCCAGGGAACTACAGGCCAGTCAGTCTCACCTCTATGCTTGGCAAGATCGTGGAACAGGTCCTTCTGGAAAATCTGCTAAGGCACATGGAAAATAAGGAGGTGATGGGCAACAGCCAGCATGGCTTCACTAAGGGTAAATAAATCATGCCTGACCAATTTGGTGGCTTTCTATGACTGGGCTACAGAGATGGTGGCTAATGGCAAAGCAACTGATGCCATCTACCTGGATTTGTGCAAGGCATTTGAGACGGTCCTACACGATATCCTGGTCTCCAAACTGACAAGACATGGATTTGACAGATGGACCACTTGGTGGATAAGTAATTGGCTGGATGGCCACACCCAGAGAGTTGTGGTCAATGGTTCAGTACTCAGTACCTGGAGTGCTGTGTACAGCTCTGGAGCCCTCATCACAGGAAACACATGGAGCTATTGGAGAGGGTCCAGAGAAGGGCCACCAAGATGATCAAAGGCCTAGATCACCTCTGCTATGAAGACAGGCTGAGAGAGCTGGGGCTGTTCAGCCTGGGGAAGGGAAGGCTCCGCAGAGACCTAACAGTGGCCTTCCAGTACCTGAAGGGGCTACATGAAAGTTGGGGAGGGGCTTTTCACCAGAGAGGGTAGTGACAGGACAAGAGGTAATGGTTTTAAACTGAAGGAGGGTAGGTAGATTTAGGTTAGACATCAGGAAGAAATATTTTACCATGAGGGTAGTAAGCACTGGAATAGGTTACCCAGGGAGGCTGTTGATGCCCCCTCCCTGGAGGTGTTCAAGGCCAGGTTGGATGAGGCTTGTGCAGCCTGGTCTAGTGTGAGGTGTCCCTGCTCATAGCAGGGAGATTGGATCCTGATGATCTTTAATGCCCCTTCCAACCTGAACCATCCTATGATTCTATGATTCAATCCCCAACACACCCAAAGAGACTATTTTCCCCGCTGGAGTGTACATTTGAGTGTATGGGCTCAGTTATGCCAAGCCTCTCAACAATTCCATGTGCCCAGGGTGTTGCTTTTTATTTCCCTTCTCTCTGGTCTATTGTCTCTTGTCTTCCATGCAAACTAATTGCAGCAGGTGTCACCTTTGGGCTGGTCTGGCACAGGCCAGATGCAGTGGGACTCTGAAACATTGCTAGGCTGCCTGAGCACTAAGGGCCATGCTCATCCTTCTTGATTTTAGGGAGCAATGGAGATTCCTAATTTGGGAATGTGTCCATACTGCAATGCTTCTGCCTCCATTGAGGTGAAAAAGGCATTTTGTCAATATGATTAAGCCTCTCTAAGGTCTGGAGAGGTTTCAAAGTGCTTATCTTTCTCCATGGTCTAGAGAAGAAGCCTAGAGCAAATATGCCTCACAAAACATCCTAAATTAGGTGGGATACTCTGGGGCTTATGTAACAAATATCAAAACCTCCACGTACTGTAACACCAATCCACAATAACTACCCTCCCTGCACAGGGCTCTGTTACAGTAACACAGCAACACTAATTTTGTGTGATGAGCTGGCATGGAACTATCATCCTCATTTTCCTCGAACAGGAGGCCAGAATTTGAATCCAAACCCTGATGGGACTTTCCATAAAGTGTTTCAGATTGGTGGTTTAGATGGGAAAGTCGGAACCACTGCGTTAGTGCCCAGGATATTTGGCTGAACCTGATGTCTCTACTTTTGAGCATATGTTTTATTGAATTGTAATACCTTTCAAGATAATTCTGACTGCCCTATTCTGCAGGATTTGTATTCTCAAGTAGAACATGCACAAGAATAAAGATTTTGATTGCAGCTTTAATATCAAAGTAATATGTTTCAATTGACTAAGCAGGCCGCTAACAATTTAGATAAAGGGATGCAATATAACAATTAATGAGCTATACACAAATTCCTCGTTGTTCATTAACCCTTCAGAGGCCGCACATCTGCACAGAGCCCATGTTTTTCCATTGTTTTGCCAGCAATCTAAAAGTTGACAGAGTTCTCAAAATGTACTGCTAAGAGGTTGTTTTAATGTATGGTAAATGATATCCATACACATTACAAAATAATATGCACAAAGCATTGGTAATGGTCCTAACAGAGGTAATGGAATTTACTGTAATTTCTACAGGGTGAAATTTTTTTGTTAATATCCATTATAAAATCAGCTACGTCAAGCAGAGCTGGGTTTGCATGATCAATCAGCCTGGGGCAAAACTCTATTTGAAAGAGCAGCAGGGTAGGAAAGATTTCAGGGAATGGGTTACCCACTCCCTTATTCTTGACTTCAGCCCCAGCAAAAATGAAAACAACCCAAAGCCTGCTCTGTTTGTGCATGCAATGTTTTTCTCTAGCAGCATGGTAAACACCTCGTGCTTTTGTCTCCCACGTTGCAGCATCTGGTACACTCTGGAGAGGTCCAGATCTGGTAGTCACTTGCTCTCATGAGAACTGTAGCTTTTCTCATGTAGTTCTTTGACCTTGTGGGTTGTGGTAAAAAGGCTGGAATTACAAATCCTGAAAAGAGTAAAGACATTTTTTGTCATAAAAATCCAACTTCTTTCTTCCCTTTTGTTTTCCTGACTCTGCCAAGCCTTCTTCACAAGGTCCTTGGGATGGGAGCATTAGAGTGGGTTGCCATGGGTGTTTGTCCCTTTGGATGTTCTCCTTCCTCCCTATTAATTTGCCTCTATTGGTGTATTTGCTTGGTTATTTGACAGAGCTTTCAGATTGGAAATGGCAGATAGATATAGATGTATATTAGCTGGAGTAAATAAGAGTATTTCTACTGATGATAGGAGAAATATAGCACAGTAGGCCACATGTCCCTTCCTAACAACTTAGAACCTTTCATCACTGAATTTGACATTCAGGTGACACACACAAATGACAGAGAATCATCATCCCTGTTTTACAAATGGGGAGTAGAGATACGAGATGTATTGGAACAGTTTTCCCAAGGACACACCAGTTTTTAACTAAGCCAGAACTCAAGTGAAAGGGTTCTGGGGGCCATCCCAACATCCCATCCTCCTGGCAACCGAAGGCACTAAAAGTGTATGAGACATGAAAGGCATGAAAGTGTATGAGACAACTGAGTGAATCATGTCTGTGATTCATTCACTTGAGTTTTGTTTTCATTCATAAACTCATCAAAGATCAGAGCCCCTGAAGTGAGTTATAGCCCTGTGTTCACTGAAAAGCTGTTTGCTAATCTCAAATGGACCTTTGCCTTTATGGCCATGCAGTGGATGGAGTTAATATACTTTCATTTACCTTTTTATTGTTAGTTTGGATATTAGTGATGTCAGCTGGAGTCCTAGCTGCATGAATAGGGAATACCTGCACAGAGCAGTATCCCATCTCCATGGTAAATGGATTACCTTTTCCACAGTGCTTGTGCAAAAGTAATCCCAAACCTGCGGGAGCCAATAGTTAGAGGCCCATCAAATTAAAAGGGTTTTTGGATCAATCCACCCTTTCTAGTCCTAGAACACCCACCTATGTATTGACTAGACTGATATTACTTGATATTCACATGCAGATATTAAACTGCCTCCTTTAGCTCTTCATCCAAAGTTGGGTGTGGAGAACTCTGCAGGACAGGAGCTGCTTTTCTCTTTCTGTGGAGCTGAGGGGCCCAAGAACAGAGACTTGTGGCTGTGGCTTCCTCAGAGCTCATGGACAGGGAAGCAACCCTTTTGCAAACTAAAGGTACAGCCCAGGCAAATTTTTGTAAATTTTCCCTAGCAAAGAGAGAAAGTTACGTGTTCACAGAGGACCAGATTCCCCTGCCCTGAGTAACACTTAGAGACCAATCTCCACTATAGTAAAGGTAAAAAATATGTCCTTAAAAAGAAGTACTTTCTCATAAAATATAGAATGCTTAGCCTCTTGGTTTGAAAGCATTTCTTCTTGCTTTTGAAGGAAATTAATACAGTAAGACTGGATTATCATAAGAGATTGTGACTATGTAGACTCTTGTGGCTTTCTGATATGTGTGCATAGTAGTTATTTCAGTTATTTCATATAACATTTGTATGTATGGCACATATTTCATTGTTCCTGAGGCTCAACAGTATCTTGAAATTACAAAATTTTATTTCAAAATGTTTGTATACAGCTAAACAAATTCAAGGTGGAAAGTAACAATATTCAAAGTGGACACAGGCACAAGCAAATAGAAAAGGAGACAGGCAAAAAATAAGCCATCATTTTAGACCTGGGGTTCTTGACTACTTTGGAAAAAGGATTTCAGAAAAAATTCTACTCTGCATTTTTTCCCCTGGTGCATCAAAGTTAAAAATCAAATCAATAACATTTTAGTATTAGATGGTGGTGACAGCATGTGGACATCAGTGCTGTAATTAAAAAGCCATTCAGCTCAGTTGGTAAAATGTAATTTTAGCTGTAGTCACTGGCTGTTTCCAAGCAATCTATTTACCCCAAAATGTCCTCAGGCATGGACTGAAGAGTGTGAAATGATCGAGTTTTAGTTATCCTCATACATAACAAATTTCAATTATAATTCCTACTGTAAAAAATGTTATAATAATATTACACTGAAGTCCCTGCGCTAACTGACACCAGGGACAGAAGAGCAGTAAGAAACTTTCTCTGCTTTACTGCTCCCATTAATCTCATTTTACATGGGACTTCTTCCCTAAGCCTGCAGAGGTTCTAACCCCACCCTGTGCTTCCCCTGTCTGTGGCCAGAGACTGTCCTGGAAAATGATATTGTGAGATTTCCCTACGCTCCAATAGGGACTGTCAGAAGGATGTCCCTCATTGCTTAAAGACTGGCAGAGCTCTGGCTTTAGATACTGCTCACAGAAAAAGCTTAGGGCTACTCATTAAACTAGCAGCTAAATTAATGGTAAGTAAAGTTAAGTAAAAGGCACATGGCATTTAACTTTCTAAGCTAAAACTATCAACCAATTAAATCAAATAGCATGGCTGAATTAAATATTAAACTTATTTACAGATAAGAAAATTGAGGCAGAAAATCAAAAGGCCAGTTTTGAGGATGGTACCTCAGGACTGCTCTACAATTAGCACTTCTTTGGGGTTAGCTTATTTCTTTTTAAAATGTTGTGTGCCCACAAACAACCCTGTCACCATTGTAAATCATCTGATAACCATATGATTCTATGATTTTATATTCTACTGCACATTATGAAACCCACGGAGATGGACCTGCCCTCAATGCCACAGGGGTGCCTGCATCCATATCCTCACCCCCATTCCCCTGCACTGACAGGGCATCTGCTTGCTCTTCTCACTGCCTGGCCAGCTCCCAGGGTCATTCCTTCCTGTCCATTGTTTTGCCCTGCCATGGACTTTTCTGGGTGGGAGTCAGCTTGCTGGTTAAAAGCAGTTGCTGCTTTGGAACCCTGGGACTGTCCTTCTGTTTAGTCAGCAAATTTAATTCCTGGATCCCCTCACTCCACAGGGCTGATAGGATATCCTCCACCCTCAATCACAGCAAAACCAGTTACCCCAACACATGAAAATGAGGGTTTACAGGCTTTTGGACCAGTTTATAAGCATCTCCCAGAGGCTGAAAAGGTTTCTGCCAGTCCTCAGAAGGTCTGTGTTAGGCAGGTAGCTGCTCTAGCTGCCAAGGGGTTCACCACTTGCCCCTGTGCGTACTGGTGAGCCTGAACATGATGCAGGCCAGGATACTGGTTTTGAAAGTCACAACTTAGAGGTCTGATGAATCTAGAAGCTGCCAGAGGCTTGGAGATCCATTAGGTCGCCAAATCACAGCTTGGACTGGTTGGCACAGGGAACGTAAGTGCGTGCAGTAGTAAAAGCAATAATTTCTGGTAACTATGGAAGACAAGTTTCCTTCAGGAAGAGCAGAAATAAAAGTAAAAGCAGTGAGATAATATGTTTGTTTAATTTGGTGCTAGACCTTACAGAGAAAAGAGGAGTTGGTCAGATAAAAAGACAAATCACACTGCAACATGAAGTGCAAACGCATAAGCGATTTACCATTTCCTCTTCTCTGCTCTTGTCATGGTAGCTATTATTTTCTCACCTCTGCCCAGTGAGCCTGGCACTGTCAAAAATAGAGGTGGGCAGCTAGGCATACCACATGTGTTACAAGGCAGATGGTTTGAAGGATGGCTACTTCAGCTGTAGTGTCAGATAAAAACTTTAGAAGTGTTTTCCTGGCTCTCAGTTTCATCAGCATCCTCAGCCTCGAGCCAATGTGTGGAACAATGAGATAAATGAGCCAAGTCTTACAGTGCAGAGTTTTCCAGAGAGGTTTTAAGGCCCTTCCCTTTGGGCTGCTGTAGGATGCAGGTTATTGTACACTGCAACTTATGCTGACCTGTGCTTGTTAAAAAGCAGGAAGGTAAATTAAAGAGTGTGCCCTAATCTGGCATGCAGCTGACTCTGTTCCTGCAGCAGAGAGGAGGCACCAGGCAAACAGCAGCAAGAAGTTGAATTTTCTTTGTTTCTCACTGCTTCTCTGCAGAAGTCTTCCCTCCTTTGGAGAAGATGAAGCACTTTAGCATCCTTCAAAGGAAGGTCAGCTTGCAGAAACACACATACAATTACTGGCCTGTCTCCACTGCTTCTCTTTAGCTAGGCAAGTCCCTAACAACTCTGTTAACAATCTAGTACTTTTTTTCCATCCTCAAAATTTGCCACAGCTGCTCTGTTCCCTTTCCCTGTAAGCTTCTTTCTTAAGACACCTCAGAGGGTCTACCAAATTGGGTAATCTTTTGATATCTTTGTCACAGTTTCCCATGGTCAAGCTCACCAAAACCTGAGAAAAACAACCATTTCCACAGGTATGGAAAAAAAAAAATATAATTGTTTGCATGGCCAGGTTAAAATTTAGAGGTAAAGCTGCTTGGATTTGAGTGCAGCTGCTGACACAGAGCACTGACCATGGACTGGGGCATTCACAGGCTCTGGTTAGCATTAGAGGGAAAATGAACCCAGAGAGGAGAGGACGTGTTCAGACAACTCTCATGCACATCCCAAGGGAAGGATGAAATGATGGAGGAATAAGATGATGTCTTCTGAAACATGGCAAATGGGAGAGAAAAGGACAGGCAAGGGTTAAAAGGGACTAATAAGGATGACTGATGGGCAAACAGACCACCCTGGTGACTTTCAGGGAGGGCACAAAGCCTCTTTCAGCCTTTAGGTGTAGTGCAGTGACCAGCCTGTCACACTGCCATATTCTGGGGGACACATCTTCCTCTATTCCTGCAACCAGGCATGAAGGAGAAGGGGAGTCTTGGGATGCTGCAAATGGACACAAGCCTTTTGGTGTCCTCTGAGCAGAGAACATCCATTAGCTTCCCACCTGCATTGCTTCATGTGGTCTTGAAGGCACAGACTTGTACATAATTTCTTTTCAGGTTTTTAAAAGATTCTAACTTACTGTATTGACATACAGTGTTCAGTATTTCTCCCTGCTGTCAATAGTTAAAACGACATTAATTGGCATTGGATTTATATTCACAGTATGTTTCTTGAGCAATTAATTAACATGTCCAGGTTTGCTGCCATAAAATCCAAATAGGGACTAACATAGATCTCATATACAGTCTTGCAGGAGCCCCTTGTGATGCACAGGAAGAGCTCTTCACCACAAAATGACCACTATCTTACTCATTAACCACATGTGCCTATTTATTAAAAATTAAGAGCTGAATGTGTTTTTCACTCCTTCCTAGAAGTCCTCTTTATTGCTGTGTACAACATTCAACAGAACAAGCTGTCAAGTGGGAAAAGGAGTAGGAGGTGACCAGCTTTCCCTTCATCCTTTCAACTAGTGTGCAAACCAGCACACAGTAACTATCAGGGGGAGCACACATTTTTTAGTAGCCTGCAGGCTAAACATCCCTCCTCCATCTACCTGTCTATCTTCTTAACGTACGTTGCACTACCACTCTGAAAATGCTCAGAATACATGGAAAAGAGCTCCCAGAAAAACCCGGGGAGCAGGACTCAATCTGATTCTTCCAGAATAGTTAGATGAATACCAGTACTTCCTTTGCCCAGAAATCGGGGTGAAAAGGTCCTTTTATCAGTACAGTAGACAATGCAGTGTTTGTCAAGACTGAAAGATCCCAAGGTATCAAACACCTAAACTGCAGATTGCTGATATTCAGGAGAGTATAACAGGGCTTTATATTGGTTTTATGCTGCTCTCTAGACATCCCTTTCTGACCACTGTTGGGCACAGTTAGGTAGTTCTTTGGTCTGACTTGATGCTCGGTGTTCCGCTAATATCTTTAATGATTTCCAGGCTATTGAAACATCTCAGTATTGGTGAGTCTTCTATGATGAGACTTGCATCATGATGAAGATATACCCTAACCTGCTCATTGAGTCCCCAGAATAAACGTATCAGTAACATCAGTACATTTTGATTACTTCTATATGGGTGAATTAAACATGCCCAGGACTGTTTTCTGGCCAGCTGGCCTGGAACAGTTTGAGTCCATATATACACAGCCTGCCTAATGGGAATGATCTCTGGACTGACCTAACTTCTGTAGCATGTCCAGGAATTGCTTGGGAGAGCACTAGTTGGCCTGGGTTCAGACTGTGCCAAGGACCCTTCTAGCAATGTAATGGTTCAGACAGCCAAGTGTCAGTGCCAGAAGACTTTAATCTAAGTTGTTTAATTTACTTGGGTAGCATTAGCCTTTGGGAATCCAAGAGCCTAAGCTCATTGATAGCCTTCTATATATCACCTACTCTTATTAGCAAGAGTAATAGCACTTTCTTGATAGCAGCACATCTCTCCATTACCACAACTTTGAAATGGCCTGCTCTGAAGCAGCAATCAGGAGTGGCAAGCTTCCAGGTAGTCTGGCTAAGCACCTGCCTGTGCTACGGGGCAGCACGCATTTCTGTTCCAGGATGACGTTATCTGCATCTCTAGCAAAGTGGGCATGAGTTTCCCCAAGTCCTGAATCTGCTGCCAGTCATTCTAGGTCTGAAGCACTATTGTCCAACAGTCCCTGCCAGTTGGACAGTCCTAAAAGCACCAAATGAAATTGTTCATAGAAAGAAATAGGTCAGCAGCCTTCACAGCTCTAGCCTTTTCCTCCTTAATACTTTGGTTTAGAGCATGAGCATCCATGTGTTTGCAATGACCTGTTTATGGTTGGTATTCCAGCAATCTTTCCTCCAGGGTGTCTGATCCTGCCCTGGAAGCAGAGCTGGCTACAGAAAGCAGAGGGTTGCTGGGGTGAACTAGGATAGCTATGGAAGCTGAATTTTTTGACTCTAGAATTCCTTTAGCTTCAGATTAAAATCTCACTAAAAGCAGCACGAAACACTCTAAGACATGGGAACACTTACCAAGGAGCTAGCAAGAAGATGGCTTTGCACTGTGTGTGTAGCTCTGCACTTTAACAGCTGCCTGTGTGCTATTTCACCTATTCTTTTAGAAAATGGCAAAGAACCTCAAACTGGAATAGCAGGAGTTATCTCTAAAAGCAGAAACAGAAAAATTTCCTTCAGAATGCAGCATGATGTAAAGCCAGTGGTTAGGGTGGTTTTCTGGTGACTTGTTTCCAAGCCCTCTAGCTAAGCAGTGTTTGTGGGCAAGCAGCCCCCAGGTCTCAGAGGGACTCCCCATGGCAGTGGGTCATGGTGTGGGGAGCATGCTGCCCTGGCAGCCCTGCTGCAGGTCCCTGAAGCACATGATGAGCTGTGTCTCAGTGATGCATTTCAGCCTGATGCAGTTCTCACAGAGCTAAAGTGGGAACCTTTTCAGCTGATTTTTGAAGGAATAGGGTCAGGCACGCTCTCACCCTCGGGAATGCATAAGCAGAGGGTGTCCAAATCATGGGGAGAGCTTAGGAGATCAGTAGATCCCCTTCCTTTCTTTATAATTGAGACAGATTAGAGGCAGTGTGCCCTGTTCTTGGCAAGTACATGTTTCCATCTCTTCCCTGGCTTTGGCTGAGCAGAGACAGCATCAGGCTCAGCAGTAGCTGGACTCGTGCTCTGATCTAGAATAGTTGCATAATGTCATGCGATCTCTTCTGTTCTCCTCCCTCACCCCACTGGGGATCTCTCATGATAAAAACAGTAAAAGGCTCTTGATTTATTTTGCTGACTAGAACATTTCATTATATTGATTCAGCTCATGAAAGCCCCACAAGGAAATGGAAAATAGCCCATTATTTTTAATTTCCAATTGGAAAAGTTACAACACATTTCTATTTATGATGTGCATGTTGTATGTGTTTGGTTTTTTTAATCTAAATAATCAAATTCAGCACTTATTTTTAGAACAGTCTATTTCCATCGTTAAGGGAAGACTTGAACTTGTGGTTCTCTATATCACAAGCTGCTGAGGTTCAAAGAGATTATTCATATATATTTTGCATGGAGCTGGTGAGGAGGTGAAACTGCCAAATATCCTGAACTTCTCTATTTTGGGAAAAATGGTGGGCTGGGATGATCTTATAAAATGTATTCACGGCTTAAATTGAACAATTTAACACTCTGAAGCTTAAGTAAAAAATTAATAGAAGGCAAATCTTTGAAGTGGTGGCATGTGTGTAAGCCTCTTGTCCCCTGCAGCCAAAAAAAAAAAAGTCAAAGTCATCAAGGCTTCAGACAAGCAGCATTAAGCATTTGAATTCTCCATAAAAATATTCATGATGTAGAGCAATTACTTGTTTTTGATATTAGAGAAAAGTTGCTAAAATGTGTTTATTTTGCCTCTCTCTGTATAATATAATTTAGAATATGTGCTTTGCATGACTTTGGCCTCATGGTAGATTCATCCTTTGTGGTGCAATCATATACTCCCATGCACATACACACACCCCTACATATCTATCTATACACACACACACACAAAGAACAAATAGACGAGATGGCCAGCAATTTTTGGCACTTATTTTGTTATTTCTGTGTTGCTCTTGCTTGAAGCACATGTTTAACATTTTACTTGACTTGAAAACTCAGTAAGGTACTTGGATTAAGGGAAAAAAGCCAAAGGTTGAAAGGATGAATAGCTTAGACAATAAAGCATTGGGCACTTACAGTACTGCTTGAATGCAAGGAGTCAGTCCTACAGGCCTCAAAAGGGTGAGGAATGAAACTCAAACACACCCGGTTTGGTCAGCCCCAAAAAAATAACTGAACAAAGACATCCCAAACCTGCAGCTTGGGTTAAAGAGCTAAGACACTAATCCAGTACAAAAGGCTTTATTCAGACTGTTTACCCTTTTGTATGTATGTATATACAATCAAAACTAATTTTTTTTCAGACCCTGATGTGAACCAGTGCTCTATACAAATCTGGGGGGAAAAAGTCACTGACAAAAGTGGCCTTTATGTTGCTTCAAAAGTGGCCTTTACTCTTTGCAAAGTTCCTTTAGAATAAGGTCTGCAAGGAATTTTGTGGAAAGCAGAGCTACTTTACAGTATTTTCTCCACATTGACTCTTTAAACATACTAAATCTGTGCTTTGTTAACTAAGCATTCAAATGTAGAGAAATCCAAAGAGCAGGTCAACTTTCTGTCCCTAACGACAGCCTTCCCTCTCCACCGGCCAATGGCCTGGTCACACAACCTAACCTTCTGCCCTGGAAGATTTATCATCAGCTTTGCATACGTCCTTGTTGCTTTGAACTAAATGGAGCTGCTCAAAGTGCCTTAGAATTTAGCGCCTGCGTGTGCGTTTGCTCGGCAGAATCCCAAGCCTCGTTAGTGCCAAAAGCTAATTGTGGGTGGTTTGCTCTTATTGCTGAGTTCAAAATTTAGCGTAGCACGTGTCTTGCTGCCTTGATTAAACTGTAACCCCTTTAGGGAATGGGCCACCTTTTATTCTCCAAAGCTTTCAGGGTACCAGGACTCTAACTTCAGCCGTGATCTGCAGGTGCTACCACAAGATGGAGAAGTGAAAAACAATGTGAAACCTGTGCTACTGAAGGAAGTGGAAGCATCAGGACCTGTCTACAGAAACCTTCTGTGAACGATGTGAAAGGTAATAAATAAAGGTAATTTAACCCATCTGAAAACAACTGATCAAACCAGCAATTAGATCAGAAATTAGGTAAAAATTGGAAATCTTTCCATAAATATTTTCTGCCCTTTTCAGAGGAGCAATGCAAAGTCAATGCATCACTCACCACTGCCCGAGCCTTGCTTTGATTTATTCCTTCTTATGTTAAAAAAAAAAAAAAAAAGACAACCTATGGGATTTTTGCTGCAAAATGCTTTAGCAATACTTCTCAAGAGAAATCCATGCCTATACTAACAAAACTTACATAAATCTCCCTAACTGGTAAAAAGACAGGCTTCCAAGAGTTTCTAGAAACTAGAAATGGATCAAATAAAAGCACTCAGGGGTCCAAACCTTCTGTTTCTTGTCTTGCGGATATTAAGTATATTGCTGTGAATATGGAGCTGAAAGACTATTCAGATGCAAGGAGGCAATACTCAATTTCTCCTCCCAAAGACAGTTTCTTTGTCAGAATTAGAGGAATTCTAAAGGGCTTTTCACTCGCACAAAAAGCCGCCTGCCAGCAATGATCATGGTTAAACAAAAAGCACGTCCAATAGAGCAAGCCACTCATGTGACTATCATTTGCAACCCAGGTACTGGGAGATAACGCTGGCTGCATACTTTGATCTAAATACACCCCAATTAAGGTTTGACTGATTATCTGTACTCACAGACTGGAGGTAAGCAAATGTAACAAATAGCAACAAGGAAACTTGGGTTTATGGAGTAATTTGACAAAGGCAACATAATGGCAATAACACAGGAGCAGCAGACCACCTGCTCCTCTGCTGGGTTCACTTTCTCATGGACCTGTCACACTGGAGAGCTCCTCACAAATAAAACAAGAAATAAGTAATTCTCCTGGAGAGCAATTGTGAAATGGCCAGTCCTGAAATACACTGCGATGGAAACCGATATTAAGTGACATTTTAAAATCTCTTTGAGGAAGTCAAAGGTCTCGTTTATTACAGCAGAGGATTTAACCAAAAGAGGTGTGAAAACAATTAACACTTCTCACTTTGTGAATTACATGTGGATTTTGTCATGACATTATTCAAAAACCTGTAGGCGCAAAAGAAAACCTTCATGAAAACAGCCTACAGAAAATAATGGAAAACATTAGCCTTTCTATAAGTTCTTTTATATCACAATTTAACACTTGTCAGAGATTCAGAGCTTTGTTATTTGGGTAAGTTATAACTGTAATTTATTTTTTTTTGCCTTGTGTTGGCTGTTTTGGCTTTAATAGCATATTTATTTAATCATTACTGAGCAACACGGAGTGAAATTTTTAAGTAACAAATACAATACTACATGTTAAAAATGCAGATTGCACCATGAGGTTGATACCAATGCATCTTGAAGCTAAAACTGCAATATGAAGTGCCCTTTTTATTTTGGTGGATGAGAGGAAAGAGGCTAAAAACATAATGGAACAGTAGTAGGATGCATAACTCTGCAGAAGGCTCTGAAAACAGTATTAGCATGAGGTTATTTCACATTTGTGAACCAAAAATAGGGAGATGGATTCAAAACTAAGAATTGCTCCAAAGACTGTACAGATGGGATATTTTCCCAGAACATTTGGCCTGGATCCTAAGGGACTAATTTTACTTTCAGGTGACCTATGGACATGAGTCAGCACCTTGGGTAAGCATTTGAAAACAAGTGCCCATGCACCATTTGTTCCCTTCCTCTTGCCACTGATATAAATTACAATTAATATGCACATCTGAACACGCATATTCACTGCGGGACTGCAGACACTAGAGACCTCTGCTTCATTGTCATAATGTGTTTTTTCCCGTGAGTAAATTTACTGCTAATTCTTTCAGCTCTCACAACCGAGCATTGTTAAAAATAGAAAAGGAAAAAAAAAAAAAAAAAAAAGAAAAAAATTATTCAGAGACAGTTGGCGAGAAATCTTAAAGTTTTGATTAAAAAGATGTTGACACAGATGTTGTGAGAGCTCATGTCTGACAGCCTCTTCTGCAGACTGGGTTTCCTGGACAGAGTAAGTGTGGGATTCAAGTCACCTTATTTCAGATGTATTAAACACAGATGTCCTAAACACTCTGATCTTTCTTCATGGTGGACAGAGAAAAAAAAAAAAAGAAAAAGACCTTTTCAGAGAACCATTCATCTTAGGTTTTTCAGAGAGCTATGTTGCTCAAATTGCCTCTAGAGGGGCCTATTTTCCTCCATTACAGTGGAAGTCTAAATTGAGGAGCTTAAGTTGAGAGGACTAACTCTTAGGCTTTTGCTTTAGGGCAGATCTTCTCTTACATATAGCCATGGAGTTTCCTTCACACGTCAGGCAGCTCTGGTTGGTGCATGCTGGGGTACTGAATGCATTGGAGAAGCTCGGACTACTGACGGAAAAGAGTTGGTTCCCAGATTCTTAATCAAATAATGAGGAAAAAAAAGGGATCCCCTCAAAAGGAGATGGCTGTGAGAGGGTCAGATCAGGATCGAGACCTTGAGTTGGGGATGCAACAGCTAGCGGAAAAGAGCAGGGGCCAAACTTTGGCTCAGGGCCAGTACTGACAGTGCTGAGCTTGCACTGCTCTGCTTGTGCTCACAAAATGTCTCAGATCACTGCTTGGCACTGAGTGCCGTATGCAGCGAAATGCCTGTGCACTGTGGAAATCAGCTCGGGGTCACGTGTCAGCTTAAACTTGCAATTTCTTCCATTTATCAGCTCCTGTCACAACTGGAATATTAGGGCAGCAAAGATTTGGGGTGTGTGCGTTAATCTTACTTCACTGTGAAAATGTTCGTGATAGTCGTTTTACTATCAAGATGTAATGCTGCTGATTAAATTACAAATGACACACTACATCAATTCTTATTAGAGATGCTCAGGTCTCTGAATATATACACTCATGTGGCTGATACCCCTCTTGCCCATTTCTCATAACATTCAACCCAGTAATTATCAGCAAAGATTTCAGACCAGACTTGAGGTAGTCATGCATTTCACTGTCAGTCAAGGGGTTTATTTTTTTTGGCAATGTTTATGTGATATCAGGGGTCAGAGGTTTTTAACCCTACTTCCCCTGGTGAACTATTACAATCCTCTGTTGGATTTTGCTGGGGAAGGAACATATCCTATTATGCTGCCATCAATTCTTCATCTTGTAGCATCACTTCACAATTCACAGATACGATATCATTAAGGCTGAAATTCTGCAGGAGGTTGAACACTTTGTTTATTCCAATAAGACTGGAAAGATCTTGGGACTAGTCTTCAGATATGATGAGACCTGTCAAGCACGACTTGACCAGTTTTGGTATACTAACAATATTTTATTATTTAATTAGAGTTTAAGACTGCACTAGATACAATTTGATAATAATCAGTCTGAAAAGGGAAATTATTTGCTGCAAGTAGTTTTCTTTCATCCTTTTTTACCCAAAACACAAAGATATTTAACTGAAAACTGAAAAGGTTTCATTTTTAACACAATAGTTTAAACTTCCAGTTACAATGGGGAGAATATTTTGTAGAAAAATGCAGCAGTGAAATAATTAGGCTGTTCACTGAAAAAAAACCACCCTGGTTTTCATGGAAAATGTTTGGCAGGGCTACCTACTTCTTTACAACTCTCTGACCCCTACAGATGTACTATATGAAAACTTCATAACTCCTGGATAACCTCTATAAGTGGACAAAGTGAGAAATGTAACATGATAGTTCCTGAAAGCAGCACCTCAGCTATTCTGGTTTTATAGTGGCACTTATACTCCTCTAATAATAATAACGATAATAAAACCTATTCGTTTTTTTTCTACCAAGTCACAATATGATGAGAACACAAAGTACCCCTCAGTATAATTCTGCAGCACAGTCTTGGCAAAAATTTGGAAGCAGTGCAGTGACAGTAGAACTGAGAAAATGAAACAGATGAAACTGTTGACAAAACGAATGTAACTCTTAATAGAGATGTGATAAAAAGAAGCCACCAAAGTATTTTGACCTACAAAAAGGTGGTCCTTTTGCATAAAATCCACTTACATATAAGGCAGACTGGATTTTTAGAATGACACTGAGGATGCACAAGGGCACTGACACAGTCCTAGAGTCACCTTTTAATAAGTGAAGTGTTAGGGGGCCAGGCAACCCATGGGGGTGATACAGAGCCTCTTGCTTCCAGGTCACTGCTCTGAATCTGGCCCTGGCTGATGCCAGCTGAGAGCCGTAACTCTTTGCTGACTGCTTGGTGGCCTTAAAAACTTCCCTCTTGGCTGGGTTCAGCATGAGTGGGTGTCTGCTGCACCTGCAAGTGCTTTCATAGGTGGCAGGTTAGGTATGGGGATGGTGGGTCTGGGTCTGGTGGTCCATGCAGAACAGGGTGGTGAGAGTAGGGCACATTGCTCCTGTGCCTGTAACTCAGGGCATCAACTGCTGTGCTGGCACAACCACGTTGGCAAAGAAACTCCCCACAAAGAGTGCTTTATTCCGCATGGCTGGTCCCCAATATCATTCCTGAAAAAGTTCTTACGGAGTGTGCTAATCCTAAAAATGTTTTATTTTATGAGAAGGTCAGTCTTATGCCATTTTACATCTATCCTCCCCACCTTCTGTACTGTGCACCACCTTGGAGCCCAAAAGCAGGCTCACAAAACAGCATAACGTTTTCTAACTATTTATTTATTTGCTACACTTACTTTCTAATGGAGTGTGTGCAACATCATATTTAAAACATGACCTTAGAAACTTAAAAACACATCCGTTTCTCCCGAAGAATATACAGCTGCCAGAGAAAAGGGGACATTCAGTAAACTGCATGTCACTATCAGCTATTGATAGCCAGTGATTTGTTCTGAATCCAAAGGCTAAACCAAACCTCATGCTGCTGTATGTCAGATGCAATTGGTCCAAAGTCAAAGTTTTACAGCTCAGACAGGGCGCACTTTATCCTTCAGGCTGCTACTTAAGATAGCCATGACCCTGAGGAGAACCAGTCAACAAAACAGACAGACAAGAGGATGTGATTTGTATGCATCCCTGAGCCTGCTCAAATCACCTCTGACCTGCAGGTCAGGCTGCAAATGACAGCAGAGTGCATGCACCTGATCAGACAGCACATTCTCATTAGAAAGCCTGGGAAAAGGGGGCAGCTACACTGTGTTTACTCATAGACCAAATGCAATCTACCCAGGAAATGAGAAGAAAAAAAGATCAATTTAGCTCAACAGAAAGATGTGAGCGACATGTAAGTATGTTATGAAATTCCAAATCAAACTGCTTATTCTTATAAACCCCGATGGGAGTTGTCTGCCTGGGTGAGGTACCAAGAAGACAGGTTAGCTACCAAAAAGGGGTATTTATTTGCTGCAGAATGGCATGCCAGGAGTCTTTCCTGGGGTGCATAACCTCTACTACAATAGACTGAGATCTACAGCCAAAGGCATTTAGAGGCTTGATTTGCTGCTGGTCCTAGTTGAGGATCAGTACTGATTAGATAGTCATATAGTCATTGTTGCTAATTTACATCAGCAGTATGTAAAATTATCCAGTAGAGAAGGCTGGATTTATCCAGCAGAAAGGTTGTGTTCACTTGGAAATCCAGGCTTTCCTAAAATTTCGTTGTTTGGATATGGGAGCTTGTCAAGTTATCAAAGAGATCAAAACCATGGTTTTGCTTCCAGGCTTCTGCAAAGTTTGGAGACAGCTGATGGTGAGGTTTTGGTTTAGAACAATTTCCAGCGTGTTTGGAATAAGGTTGGGATTTGAAGGGTGCGTGTGTTTGGTAACTGCTACTTTGTGCAGAGATTAAGGACCGCTCTTCATTGGTTCTCAAAGTTTATGTTACATTTCATGTAAATTTCATGTGGCATTAGACTGAAGGCTGCATTGCTGCCATGATCCATCTGTGCTAAACAGGCCTGCCAACAGCAGTGAGGGACCTGTGGCCTGGGTGCCACTTATGCAGACACTAAGGAAAAGTGATTTTTGCCTCCACTTGTCACTGGCTGCAAGGACTGCTCTGGCCTTGGTGTCAGGTTGGCCCTGGGGCTATGCAGGAATCATGCTGCCCAACTCTTACCTTAGTCATAATGGAGATCAAGCTTAGCACACGACTCATCTGCCTTGGTTGTTTCTGCTTCCAGCCCTCACTGTGCCACCTCCTTGCTTACTCCCACTTCTCTGCCCAGGCACAAGACGTGGCACCAACTGCACCAGGCAGGAGCTCCTGTGCAGTCCTACCACAAACTGACCACAGCACAGAGGTTAAATCCCCCATGCAGTCCTGCAGAACAGGAAATTTAGATAGAGTCCTTCTGGAACTAATCTATGTCCAGCACAAACTTGAAGGGTGCTGCTGATAGGTTTCTTGCGTGCCCTGTGAAGCTGCTAGTGAGGAAGTCAGCATCCTGTCCTATAATCATTCTCTTCTGAGAATAAAACTGAGTGGTTTTATCCTGTAACAAATGGTGCTCCCGGCTATACATGGGCTTTTGCTGTGAACAGGAGATGGGAAATAAGGCTGAAACAGAATTTAAGCCTGGTTTGCTTGGATTAAATGGGCACTCAGTGTTTGAAGGTTGGTTATTTCGCAGTTTTTACAACAGATCCACACATTGAAGATGGATTTTAACCATGACATTCAGACTCATATTTTCCTCCAGTGAAATCCAGCAGAAAGGAAAAGGAATCTTACACACTGGGGTTATTTTAAGAGGCATCATTCCTGTGAATTAAAAGAGTGCATTTTTTATATCCTTCAGTATAAGGTATCTGGTGACGGAGCCATCCTTACTTTTTACATAATGTGTCAAACTATCACACGTTAAGACATTAATGTTGTTTTGATGCCTACTGGACAATCACTGAGGCCCATGAATATATTGCCTCCTGGTCGTAACGAGTTTCAGCATCTTGAGCTGAGGAAGACAGAGAATGTCTCTGACAGAGCTTCTCTGTGAAGAAAAAGAAAGAAAAGAAGTGTCCCTGTGAGTACCACACATGGGGTCACAGCAATCTGGTTTCCAAGTAAAATCCTTTTCAGTGTGCTGGCCAAAGTTCTAGGGGAAAGAATAAAAATAGACTTTGTTGCTGGAATAAAATAAGAACAGAGGAACAAGAGAACAGCTGTACTGAGTCAGACCAAAGGTCCTTCTGCTCCTGTCCCTGACAGTGTCTAGTAATAACTGCTTAGGGAAAGGTGGAAGCAAGACAGCACAGAGTACCTTCCCACAGTAGAGTCTCCCTGCATTCAGCTACCTGTATTTTAGGAATTTCCTGACACAGACGTGGTATCCACTGGACTTTTCTTTCATGGCTTTGCATAGTTGCTTTTTGAGCCCATCTGGCTTCCACATCCTCTTCCAGGGAAGAGTTACATGGTACAAGGAGCACGAATACTCTGTGTGTGAAGGAGTACTTTTGTTTGTCTTAAAATTCTGCCTAGTAATTTCATTTGAGGCTTCTCAATTACCAGGCTGAGAAGAACTGTGAGATTCTTATTGGACTAGGGAGAAAACTCATGAAGCCAGAAAGTCTCCCCATCTTTTATCATTGTCATGGTTTCTCCTACATTACAAGCCCCACAGTTGTTGGTAAGCTGCATCATGCTAATAGGAGCAAAATGAAAGTACAAGAAATGACAGCAGAGTCTGGAAGGAAATGCATTTTGGTATTGTACACACACCTGTTCGTACAGAAGAGAGATTTTGAATGCTTTTTATGATGTGTCTTGCAGGCTCTTGCAAAACGTGCAGCCACTTTCAAAGGTAATGAAAAGCCAGGGATTTTATAGGAATCTTTTTCTAAAAAGAAGAACATGGCGAAATACCGTGATTTCATCTGTGGTTAGAGTTTCATTGTAGTTTATTTCTCTGCTTTGTCACCCACAAAACCTATCTAATTGCATCCTACCTATGAGCCCCATGAAACACTAACATGTATAATGGATAGGACACAGATTATGGGGAGTTAAGCTTCAGCAAAGACTCCAACCAGCGTGGCTTATGCTTTTGCGAACCACTGAGCTTTCCAAGTTTGCTGGACAAACCAATCAATTCATATGTAAATAAAATATATCGTATGCTATAAGAAAAGAGCAGTTGATAAAGAGGATCTAGTGCTGTGGGTCTTTATGATCAAGAGAGGGAAGAATTTCTTTGTGCCACTACAAAATGTTACTCTGTGGCTGAAAGGAAGGAGACAGAAGGCTAGCTCTATGCAAAAGCCTGACTGCGTGTGACTGACCCAGCAGGAGAAGGGCTGGCTCCCTTTCTTGGGCTCCTTCTGTTGCAAGACACAGATCCTAAGTACGTGCCGGATGCCTCTGCCTGATTTCTTGGGGGCATTCAGGCCGAGTAATACATTTTAAAACAAAAAGGAGAATGAGCAGATCAAAAGTGTAAACCGCAAGCTGTTTCTCCTGGACTTCATTGCTCCGCTGAAAACAGAGTGCAGCGAATGTGTGTGCATTTTACTCATTTTTGTGCTACACATTGATAATGATTCTTGTTCATGTAACAAGAAAAGATTTAATCCTTTTCCTTTTTCCTTTTTCTAAAACAGCGGTCCTTATTTAAAATTATCTTGTCCCTTCTGAAATGTGCTTTTTCAGGGTGAGTGAGCCTAGAACGGCTTGAGAAAAAAAATACAGTCCTTCCAAGTTGGACTGCATCTCATCAAAGTGTTTTTCCCCTTAGGATTTTATGGAATGTTACCTCACTTTATGACAGTTCACATCACAGCATAAATGCTGAACATTTCTGTAAGTGAGGCAATGCACTGTGAAATGTCAGGCAAACGATAAAATCAATAATCTGCAAGTTACCAAAAAGAAATGAGACTCATGGATGTCAGGAGTTTTTGGGTCAAAGGCAGATGCTCCAGAATGATGATGGCCAAACTCTTTTGGACTGTTTTTGTTTAAGTTTCACATCCAGACAACACTGAAAAATGGCCCTTCTCTGAGCAACCAAGAACATCTTTATATATGCTTCTCCCCTCTTTTATTCTTTTAGCTGAGACTGTGAGATTGGAAAATTACTTGTTTTATTTTTCTATGCCCTGGATGTATATTCTGTAACAAAGTTAACTTGTATTCTTAACAAGTGTGGAAAGAAACCTTTGAACAATACCTACCTGAGATCAAATGGTGTATTTCTTTTGCACTCAGATCTGCTTGTATAATCAAAAAAATGAGGACTGGGATTCTGGTTGAACTGAAAAAATGTGAAAAAAAAATTTTAGTCGAAAAGTAAAAACTTTCATAGAAATGTTACCTGCAAGTCTGAAAATTAAAAATGTTGGGATTTTGTATTTTTTTTTTCAGAAGTTAAATATTTGAAACAAAATTTGATTTTAAAAATATTAACACTGAAAGAGTTTTAGCACAATTGCTCAGTTTTGACTTTCAGTTTTTAATTGAAAAAACCTTAACACTTTAATGACAGCATCTGTTCCCGCCCCCCTCCCCCCAGTTTCCCCTGAACAATTCCAATAACTTTTCAGCCAGGTCTATTTAATTCCTCAGATGGCCATGTCCAGAAAAAAAATTCTATTGGAGCTTCCCATATTCTGTTTAAACTAAAATATATGAGGGTAATACTTAACACCAGGATTAAAGGAGTCACAGAACAAGTAAAAGAAAAATCGACTGTTAATATTTATACCGAGCCTGTTTCTGTGCAGGATTTTGGAAAACACCAGTGGAGAACTTGGAGGATTGGTGTAGCAGGTCTTGGAATATCTGCAGTTATACTGACAGACTAAACAAATCTACTGCTGTAAACAAATGCTTCAGCTGCAAAGGATGGATATGGATGCTTCATAAACCCACAATAAAAAATTCCCTGGCGAAATCAGGCAAGTGAAAACATCCTGGTATAGTGTTGTAATGTGAAAGCTAAAAAGGTCAATGACTGTGGCTAAAAGTTATCAGGTTAATTATTGCTAATGCTTTGGTTGGGGAAAAGAAGCACCACCACAGAATCTTTTGAGCTTTGCATCCCTTGCAGCCTTAAAAGGGCTTCTCTGGCCAGGCATTATTTTCTTAACATGAAAAGTTCTGGGCTGTATAAGTATCACACCTGTGGCACCGCCTTTCCTCGGGGCATCATTCAGCGTGCCAGGAAAGCTGACCCTCCCCACATCAAAACTCTCCACTTTTCCTCAGCCCCTTTCAGCAGCGGGTCCCTCCCCTCCTCTCTCCCTGGGCGGCTGGCCCGCGGTCTGGGGAACCTCTCACTTTTTGTCCTCTCCCGACCCTTCTGGACCACATTCTACATTTTTATTCAGGCCATCTGCTTGCTGGGGAAGGAGAAACGGCCGCTGGCGGCACGGCAGCCCCTCCTGGCAGTTAGCTGCTTGGCGACGTGAGCTCCTCAGCTGGCCACGGCCGAGGCCTGCGTGGGCTGGAGGGGTTTTATTTCTGCTTAAATATCGCCAGTGAGGGGAAGGTTTGTGGCGGCAGCCTCCCCCTGCTCCCCCAGAGTGGTACGGCCGCCTTGTTCCTGACAGAAGTCTTTCTAAAGACCTGCTCAAGCCTCACTAAGCAGCTGTGAGTTAGGTCATTTTCCCAGGAGTTTTACATGTGGAAAACCGGGCATTAGGAAGGCCTCAAAAAAGGACACCATCTGGCCCCAGTGAAAAAAAAAAGGATCATGACACTTTCTGTGGTACCAACAGGCCCTGATGAACCATAAAGGAATTCAGGCCTCGACTGTGATCCGATGGTGACTGGCCCAACAATCCCCCCCCGTGACAGCCTCCCCCATTCAGCCCCGCAGTTATCTCATAGCACAATGGACTTTTGTGCCGCCCTGTTTACTGGGGGCGTCGGCAAATCCCCTCGGATTTCTGGGCTCGGCTTCAGCGCCCCTGCTCTGTGCTGCAACATGTAGCACACACTGGGAGAGATAAGGACACAAAGGAGGCAGATTTTTGTTTTTTTGTTGTTTTTTTTTTTTCTTCCAGTGTTCAAACCCCTCGCGTTTCTTTCACTGTACAGAGGAATAAAGAGCGAGGCTCTGTAGTGGATGCAAGAAAGATCTTTGCTGGGAATCAAGAGAGTCTCCCCCCACCCCCCAAGTTAAGTCAGACATCATGGATTAAGGGGAATTTTCACTATTGTTTTCTAAAAGTGAAAGTTAATTAATGCAGATCAGGATTTACAGCTTACATGCACTTTTTATGACCAAAGAAAAAAAAAGGATTTGTTTATTTTTTAAAGCCAACACATCACTATTTTCTAATTTTTATTTTGGAATAATTTCTGTCCTCTCAAAAAAAGAATTTTACTATTAGCAGTATTGGATTTATCCCACTTTTTGTTTTGTGGCCTGATTTCAATGTATGAGTGTTTAATGTAGGAAATGTCTTAATTTGTTTGTACACCAGGGTGCAAGTTGTATATAGCTGCAAGCAGAAGCAACAACCCCCCCCCCCCCGCTGAGGATGCTACCTTCTCCCTGCCATTCTCACCCCCCTGCCCCACTCCCACTGCAAGACAGAGCCTGGGAAAATAAACAGATCTTGTAGCCTGCCCTCAAGGTCACTGCATTGACCTTGAAAGGGTAGGGGGTACCAAAATCCAGAGTCAAGGAGCCTGCAGGGAAAGCGACCTGCTGCCTGCCCCTGACTCCCCAGTTTAACCAGGGGCTTGGTGGTCCTTCCACTCGCCAGGTTCCCATGTCACCACTGGTGGTGACGAAACTCCTGCTGCTGGGACCCCAAACCAGACATGGCTCCTCAGGTCAAACTCAACCTCTTTGACATCATCAGAAAGCTGTCTGGGGGCTGATGCAGCTTGGGCAGCACGGACAGGAGGACCGATGGGCTCTCTGTTAGGGCTAAAATGGGCTAATTTTGGCTGGAAGTTTTGGGCATGCTGACTTTCATTTGAAACGGTGACAGAGGGGTACCAGCCTTGAATCTCACTGGCTGTCCTACCAGTTTCATGTTCATGTACCCTCCAAGAGGGCATTTCTCATGCTCAGCTTGCTGCCCTCACCCTTCTGTGCAGCAGGTCCCCTTGGTGCAGAGGTGAGCCACAGGCACAGCCAGAGAGCGCCTGCTTCACATCAGCTGCATGTGACAAGTCACAGAGGTGTCCCAGGGAACAAAAATACCATTTATCCTTCTTTTGGGAGGGAGAGAGGAGGAATTGATGTGTCTGGGGGCTCTCAGCAAGTTAGTTGCAGAGAGAGATAATAAACTACATCTCCTGGAGTATCAGCCCAACGCTTTGAAGTATTTATGCAAGTTTCTGTTAAAACAGATCTCTAAACTCTTACCAGCTTGCTTGATTGCCTAATTGAGCTTTGTACACCCAAACAGAGGTAGGGTGGGTGGGGGAAACATTTCATTGCAACGTTTCATAAATTGCCTTAATTGGTGACCCCAGACATTAAATATTGGGCAGCTGATTACTCGTGGTTTCATTACACACAGCTTATTACAGAGGCCTCCCCAGCACAAAAGACAGACCTCTTCAAAAGGCCTGCATTATCCAACACATACCCAGCAGCACATCTGCTGGCAATCAACAGTTTTTAACGAGATCACTCATTCCCTCATTTGTAGCATTCTTTTACTACCCCAGGATATGTTTTACTCTCCATTTCAAGGAGAAAAAGCAGAAAGAAGAAAACCTGCACAGTAACCACATCCAACTAAAAAGCTTCCACAGAAAGAGGACCCTGCTTACTGCTGGACCAGCATGTTGTTTGACAAGATGATGTATTAAAGACCAAATACTGAAGCAATTTTAAGAAAATACTAGTTCTTTGAGGTACTGTTTTATTATTTTATTTTTGAGACAATGATGCCATTTCCTATGGGTCACAATCTGTACATACAGCTATCAATGGCTGCCAGTAAGTAGATTTACAGTTTCTTTGTGCCAGCTTCTGTGTGTACTACATTCAGAGATGTCAGAAAGGAAGAGCTTGACTGTGAGAGGAGGAACTGTGTGTGTTTTGAAAGGTCTAAAGATGAGGTCTGCAGCAGCTCACATCCACTTACTGAAGTGTTTTCACAATTATGCACACAGTTATTTATCCTATTATGAGTTCCAGTCTCTAGAGGTTGCTTCTAACTGCTTAAATGAGACAAGCACCAATGATACTCTGAGCCAAGACGGAGGCAGAGCAGCCCCTGACATGGGTGTGCAATGACTATGGGGGTTGGACTAGATGATCTTTCGAGGTCCCTTCCAACCCCTAGGATTCTATGATTCTATGACTATCAGCTAAGCAGAGCACACAGAATCCCCCAGCCTTGCCCTCCTCCCAAAGGAGAACCAGCACCCACGCATGGGAAAGAGCTTTGCAGGATACAAAGAGCCCTGGCTAAAACAAGAACTGGGAATGGGAGACCAGGACACCTTGGTTTGCCTTCTGCTCTGCCACCACAAAAGATATTTATCTAGTCTGTTGGCAACTGTTTCAAATGGGAGGAAAACCTGGACCAGGACTTTATCATGCAAATAGTTAAATGTTCTGTAATCTGGGGTACACGCTCACTTTTTATTCAGAAAGGCCTGCCCGCTGTAATGAAAAATGTCAGGTTCTTTTAATAAAAGAACAATTTGAAAACTTGATATATCACAAAACCATTAATTTTAGCTATTATCTGTTTGACACTTTTCATAGCAGTGATTTCACTCTGTAACATGCTTCCTGAGGATTAAAATGATTTTAAAGGATTAAAATGTTAATTAAAAATATAATAGAAATATCAATCGCTGAGAAGACCAACATAAGTATTTGTCTCTTTAACTGTATAATTGTGCTGCTGCCGTTTCCTTCTGGCTCTCTACCCTTTGGAGCTCCAGTTCATGAGGAGGTAAATGACAGATCCAGGAGCAATTCTCTTCTTTAACTATTTGACAGTGCATCTGTTTACACTTCACAAAGGCAGCGTTATGTCCTTGAAATTTCTAAAGGTCATTGTTAATGGGATCAATTTTTTTTTTTTTTTTTTTGTGCCAACTGTGTCTTTCTTAGCTTGTAGGAGCACTATTCCCGGAGAGGGGCTGGAGGGGGTGGGAGCAGGCAGGTCCAGCAAATTCCATGTGACCAGTTCAGCTGCAATAATCTCTTTTCTCCTTCTGGTCCAAGCTACACATGAGAGCACTCTAGTGTCTTTCATCATTATTTGTCACCCTTTTGTGTCGAGCAACTTATATCCACAGCCATTCCAGCAATTAAAATAAAAAAGAACCAAACATTATTCACAGTGAATAGCTCTGAGACCAGTGACATCAAGTACCAACCAGCCCATTGAAGACAGGGTACCTGATATCCCTGGAGTATTTTATGGGGGGAAAAGAAAATGCAAACCAAAATCAAACCCAGCAAACACATGGTTATATGGAGTGTTCAGAGCCTGATTAAAAGATAGGCTCTCAACAGCGATTTGTCTTACAACATGTTCTTAGTAACGAGAGGAGAGGGGAGTGGGGATGAGGGGTGAGAGGACAAGCTCTCAGTTACTGCACAGCTAGCTTTGCAAGACTGACGCCTTCAAAGTTTATCTGCATGTTCAGGCACCAAAATGGACCACAGGACTACATCACCCACACCTGCCCTCCCAAATGCTGTAATTTAGGAAACCTTTGCCATCAGTACTCTGACAAAACTAAGCTTTTCTGTGACACTTGTCAAGTGACTTGAGAGTACTTAAGTTACATAGAGACACCCCTTCATTTTTTTCTCTCTGTGCAATTTTCTATGCAGCTACTGTGAGCAGGGGGATTTGTATGCCTAGGGAGATACAGCTCCTGCCCCACCTGACCAGGTAAACAACTATTCATCTTCTAGAAGTTGATTATTCTCTGCCCAATATATTCATTTTCCTTTCAGAAAGGCACAACCCTGAACAAATCCCTGATTTCAATTTCTTCTAAAATATTAAGAAAAAGCATATTCCTGTATTGTCAAAGGGTCTTCAGACTGAAATGACATTGATAAAAAAAAAAAAAAAGAGAAACCCAACAGCAATGCATTTATGTGGCATCTCTTAGAGCCTGGATTAATACACTGAGGTATGCACAATGGCACAAAGAGAAATTACCTTTTTGGCAACAAGAGGAGGCAAGAGATTCATCTATTTATGGAAGTTGTCTGATTGTCTGACCTCAGAGTTGTGTGGGGCTATCTGGAGACATTATTGGTAATTAGCAGAACAAATACATACTCCACGGTGTTCAAAACCCTACCACATTCTCTTATAATTGTTCAATTTGTTAATTAGTGGCACTGTTAAAGAAATGTCTTATATTCTAATCAACGTTTGTGAAGATTAAGTTCTCAGGTTCTGATTGTTACGCCTCTGCTGCATTAGAGACTCCTCTGCTACCAGCAAAGTTTCCTTCTTTTCAACAGGTAAAGCTTTATAAGGCACCATAAATTTGCCTTTACCCTTCTTTGAAGAAATTGTACACATTGAATTGCCTTATTTCTTCACACAGAGTGGAATATTCCATAATTCTGAATGAATTGGAATAGTTTTTTGGATTCTTTTCACCTTTTTCCTACATATTTTTTTTTGTGAAGTGGCTGAAAGAATGGGGACAATATTCTAGAAATGTTCTCAGTGGTGCTGTTGAGATGCAATTCACTTCTCTGTTTGATATTCCTCTGCTTGTAAATTTACTATTCCTCACAGCCAAAGCACTGGACTGGGAGATTTGCAATGGTATATAATATGGGCATTAAGTGGGTTTTTAGGGTCAGTGCAGTCTGGACCAAGGGATTTGCATTATGTGAGTCTAAAATTATTTATTCTTTTTTCCTGAAATACATTACATCATGTTTGGAAATATCAATAACCTCTGATGTTCAAAGGAGACTAGTTTATCAAGCAACTGACCTGCTTCTATCATTAATTTATGACTTCACCAACTTTGAATCACTAGTAAACTTTATTGCAAATTAATATTAATTAAATTAATAAAATTATTATTAATTAATTAATATTTTCTTCCAGAGCACTGTTAAAGGTATTGAAAGACAATGGACAGAAAACAGATTCTGGCAACATTGTGCTAGAAATTCTCTTACTGAGGTTATTCCACCCATTATTTCATATTATGCATTAGGAAGGTCCTCTGCAGGGTCTGGGCACAAGCATCTAGCAACCAGGGAGCAAGTAAACAGATGGTGACTCTCTGTTCAAAATGTTCTCCAGACATTTGGCTACTTCAGCAACTGCTCCAGTCTGTGCTGCAGGGATTTGGCACAGTGCTGATGTTTGTGGGTGGCAGACACGTTGCCCTGGCTCTGAGCAGGGGGAGCTCAGGGCTTTCAGTCTCTGGTGGGAGATTTCTGTCCCACACGGGCAGTCCCCTGTGGTGGGGGGAGAGAGAAAAATGTGTTGTGAGACTGGGAGAGTTCCCAACTATTCTTCCACCAGACAGGTTCTGTGCCTCTGCAAAGAGGAGGTTCAGAGTATATCATCTGGGGCTGAGTCCGTCCAATCTGTCCCTGGTGAGGTTTGGGTGTGAAAACCATGTACCTCATAGTGCCTCACAGGGTCTCTACCCTTCAGTTCAAGCTCACAGATGCAGAGGGAAGTGTAATTTATAAGCATTTTTTAAAGGGCAAGAGAGGAGAAAAAATACTGACATTGCCAAAGATATTTTTCTGTTTACAAATGACATGAATAAAATAGTGATATATTAAATGCACTGCTCTGTTTGGACCAGATGCTTTCGATTTGTGAAAAATGACCATGCTTCTCTCCCTAGGAAAACCAATCTTTAGCTTTAATGCGATTTATGAAAGAAATCACCATTTGTACATTACTTTTAAAACTTGAGGCACTGAAGGGCCATGCTGCTAGAAGTTTTCCTCAACTTTGGTGAACGCTGAGCTGTTTGTAGAGATGTCAGCCTCAAGATTGGTGGCTGGACCTAGCAGGTTGCATTCAGAATGGCTCTGTGTCTGTTTTCAATTTGAAAAGAACTGGCTAAAGTGTTGTGAACACTTGAAGCTATGTATTCTGCATTACAATGAAAGTGGTGTCATTATACACATTACACTCAACAACAGCTTCCTTTTTAATACAAGAAGGACATAATAATCAAAATCTGGTGAGTATAAAGCACAGGAAGAGGAAAACAAAACAAAACAGAAAACCCTGGATGTACCAAATCTTGTAGGCAGTGCTATGGACATGGCTTTTTTTCCAGTGATGCTGCCATAACTTGTTCATAACAAAAATATTTGTATTTGAAATAATGCAATAGTTATCCCTGTGACAAAGAACATTCAGGAAAGGTGATAGCATAACTTCTGTTTCCTCTTATTTTCTCTTCACTTTGCTTTGCTTTGCTCTTCAGTAAAGCAGTATATGAAGCATATCCAATGACAAAATGTGTAATGCTTGCACCCCTGTCCAGATGCAGATAGGAGGCACTGGTTATCTTGAAACAAGTCTATCTGAATCACCATGACTCTTAATGTGCAGAACTGGAGGCCAAAGTCCTACTGATGCAGAAGGGTATGGACCCTTTTTCTTTGATCCCCAGAAGATAAGAAGTCCGGAGCTGGAACTAGCATATACATTGGGCCCACCAGCTGCCTAGGCCCTCATGATAGGTGACCTGTTTTTGTATTTTTAGAACCCTCTGTCCTTTGAAATCCCACATCTTCCCCAGCACCTGATGAGAGACTTAATCAGAAGTAGCTTTTTCAATCCTTTCTCCTCTGTAGACAAACGACTAAATGAGTTTGTATTCCTGGGATTTACTTGGGATTTGGTTCCATTTCTGTTATTTTCAAGAGGAATAAAAAGGGACAAAGAAACAGCTATCTTTGAATGGCAGAGCTGCACTGTGTTGGCACAGGGTAAAGCACATGAGACCTCATTTCTTGGTGTCACACTCCCAGGGCCAACCCTGACAGTCTCCTAGCCATCCTTGACTGAGCAATATCTGAACCAAGACTCTGACTCAGACTGTTGGCTCTGGACAAGGTGAACAATAAATATTTTCCCTGTTGAGTTTTAATCAACCCTTTACTGAAGTGTCATCATCTGATTTTCCCTGTAACAAGCAGAACCTTAACCTCACAAGTCCTCAGGGGTGCTCAGAATAAAACGCCTGTTTTCACTGTGTAGAAATGCCAACATCAGATGGGACAGAGGACACTGATCAAACATGTTTATTTTGTTTAATTCCTGGAAGTAGTTTGCTTTTTCTTACAAACAGATCTGCCACCACTTGCTTTCTAGAACACTAATATTTGAAAGTGTCTCCCCATAAACATTATAATGAATTGCAAAAGGGAAAAGAAAATACTGGGGAGCAGCTGTTTGTTTCATGCTTGTAAAGACCACCTTTCACTTAGCTTTCCATCATGTACAGTGATGGGAGCAGAGATAGGAGAGGTTGTTTACTTGATAAAGTTACAGCTTTTCCTAAATGCCAGATTTTGCTACTGGCTATTATGTTGTACTGGGTGTGAAATGAACATGTGGTTAAATTTGCTCTGACTTTAACTGTACAGCAAAGAGACAAAGACTGAACACTTCTAGAAATCCTGCTATACGTTGATTAAACTACTGTGGAGCATCTGAAAACCCTTAGATACTAGTTATTTTATGGAATAAAAAGGCATGATTTTTTAAAATGCTATTCCTGAAAATACAGAATACCACATAGTAGCAACATTTCAGTATGGTTTGGAGAACGCAGTTAAAAATTAATTGTACTAATAAGTTGAAATCATACCTGGTCATTCTGGATCAGAGTGTGATGACATCTGTATTTATATTATGTTTTTTACCATTATGTTCTTTGAGAGTACTCATGTTGTTGATTAGTTAAGTGTTTGATTCCTTTTCTTTTTTCTTTTGTGGACCCTTCCCCAAACTCTCATCCAAACGCATGGATTAATAAAAAACTACCACAAAACTTGGACGATCCTGGGGACTACACAGAAGACTGATAAGGAAGAAAAGAACTCTGAAGTGAGGTGGAAATCCAAGTGATATGCACTATTTTAACATGGATTCAAGGGCTCCTTTTTCACACTGTCCTTACCATGTACTGGTTATTTTCCTAGAAAGTGGGTGAAAGATAAATTTCAGATGTGAAAAAAATTTTAATGAGTAGATAAACCTTCTTAATGATGGGATTAACTGTTTCTTTGAATGCTACTTTTGTGGACCACACTTCCTCACAGCTCTTTAGTAAAGAGTTCATGAGCCAGCATGGAAAGGGCATTGCTGCACTGAAATGAAGGTAGCAGGCAGGGGGGAGGTTGGTCTCCAACAGGCTGAATGGAGCTCTAGGATCATGAAGAACAGCACTTTGTCTTACTGTCCACACTCCTAGGGCAAGTTTTGTTCTGCCTGATTGGGATGGCAGTTAATAGATTTTGCAAATAACATACAAAAGGGAAATAGCAGTAGATCTCAGCTGCTTACATGTACCTGGCTTTCATTCCGGCAGAGGGACATGGTGGTGTTTGGAAAATACATAGAGTGGGATTTGAAGGGATGGAGTTAAAGTCTTCAGTCCCTGTGATTGTAACAGCCTGTGGGAATGGAGAGTTCTTTGGTGCCAGCTTTTTTGGGAGACAGAAGTGGAAGATGAGGCATGAAGGATTTATCAATGACTTATAATGGGAAGCAAGAGAGCCTGTTGTGTTTGAAAGACTCAGACATGGTACTTGGGCATGTTGGTCTTTATTTATAATAGGACCATTGTCAGCTGTCAGTGCCCACATTCACCAGTAGTTTTTGGAGCAAAGCAGCCATGACAGAGAGGTATAAAACATTTTAGGTGCAGATCCTTATCTAACATACCTCAGTGTTGATCTACTGCATCGTGGGAAGGCTAAACTAGAACAGCAAAGGTCCTGATCCTCAGAGATTAGTCTTATTTGGTCCTGCTCTGATGCCTGGAAAATACCTGTGTGGGTAAAAGGAGCACGGAGACTTTCAGTCATAGAGACCTGTCTGTCATCCAGTTGACCTTCTTAACTGTTCAGTACAGACTTCCAGAATACATTTTATGCTCATTTAATTGATGCAGCAGGCAACAGCACTAGCAATAGAGCTTCCCTGGTCCCTTGGGTGGGTGGAGAAAACTTGAGTGGCTCTACTTCAAGATACCGCTGAGGCTAAGAATTTGGGAGGATCCAAATGTATTGTGCACGCAAACACCTTGGTATTACTCCATATAAATTAACTATGCTGAGATTAACTTTTATTTTCTGTGACAGAGCAGGAAAATAGCACTAGTTTTCTAGGTTTCAGAAGACACTTTGCATCTGAGAAGGATATTTAGTCATTACCCAGGGTATGACAATTTTGTATTTCTGTTTGTTTCCTGAAGTCCACCCTGGTGGTTGCTCCTGCAGAACCATTTGCCATAATTTAATTTCATGTGTGTCATGTTTGTGGTGGGTCTTGAGCAAGGCCGCTGCAGTGGGTGTGGAGAGGGACTTGCCTCTTAGAGTGCAGCCCAACAAGACCCCATGAGCACTGACAAAAAGGGGAGAAATGTGGGCTGATGTAATGCTTCCACGAATGCTAAATTTTGGAGGGATTCAGAGAGCAAACCTGCCCAGCAGTGAAGCAGCGTGGCCTCAAACTCTACCATGGAGTGTTGTGTAAATTACACAACCTAGTCACACACATGCACAAATCCACTGTGCCTGCAATGTGTTATTTGATGTTTCATGGAAGAGCTGATCCCTCCTCTTGGGGATGAGGGATAATACCAAAGGGTACAGTGCTTTTTCTTTTGGCCTGGTGGGTAACAGCAGCTCGTATACTAAATAAGTTATCTGCTAGGAAATGTAGGTGTGCTGCTCCTTCAGAGTGTCTGTGGGATGTTAATTCAGAAGTGGTGGGAGCCGATGGCTAGCGGCACTGCACAAGGCTTCTGGGGACAGGCAGAATCCTTTGCAGTGTACTTCAAAGGGGGTTCTCAGTTAAGGGAAAAAAAGGATAGATTTTGAAGTTTCTTTCTGCCAGAAGGCTTTACCGCCAGCCCCTGAAGTTCTTCTTTTATAATCAGGGATGAGATAGGTACTTTTTCTTTCTTTTCCGCTTAATTTGGGGCAATGTATTTTGAACCCCGTGTAAATTCTTGTGTGAGGAGAAGACTGTGCTGTTTATTTCTTTGCTTTCTGTGTTGATCTGGCTTCTTCTTTATTTATTTATTTTTAATTAAGAACTGAGCCTCGAAGGCTTTTTACAAGGAGACCTTAACCACCGGTTTGCCATTCATTCAGCATTCATTCCCAAAACCAGTGGAATTATTCTTTGCTATTAAACAATGTATGAATGTGATACTTTGCTGTATTGGACTGAATAAGCCACCACCTTCCAGGACTGAGTCCCAGCCTTTTGATGCTTTCACATTCACTCTTCTCACCAGTGCATGAGAGCTAAGGCCTGAATTGGGAATGAATTTGCACTGATTTTCAGCTCACTTTCTCTCCTCCTCCTCCTCATTGTTTTCTGTCTAAGACCTCCTGAATGAAAAACAACTCTACCAAGTGAGAGACCTTCAGTTCTTGTGCTTTGAAAACCATGTTTTTACAGGATGAGGACTTAAATTGGATGCTTCTCTCACACTTGTATCCAGTAAGAGAGTTCTCCCCCAGGACAAAATTAAAATGCTTGTTGCACATATGCTGTAGTAGGAATATTCTCTGAGACCACAGGGCCTGGACAGGACATGTGCAGTGACACAGTTCCCTTGGTTCTGTGACCTTAGTAAGAACCTGTGAGGAGGTGATTAATGTTATTGCTAACCACCTTGAATTGAGAGGTTTGTTAATGACACGTGGGAGAGCAGTAGGATCTCTTTTGATGCCTCCCAGTAATTTCTTCCCAATGACATTGTGCTGTGCACCTCAACTTTCTTGTGCTCCCACTTGGAGAAGCTCATGACAAGGAAGTCTCAAAAATTTCTTCCACTTCTAGTCCAGAATGAGACACAACCTCAGATACCACTTGGGTACAAATTAATCCAACAGATCATTTCGTAGTGGAAGTCCCTCTTGATTAGAACCTGATGAAATATGTTTGGGATATTTTCAAAATAATTTTCTCGAGCCACATCTGTTTCAGTGCTGGAAATATCCCAGCTTGTGCTCACAAAGCTCAGACTAAATGTTGCTTCCTCAAGAGGTCTTACAACCCTTTTTCACACTGGCATCCTATTTATTAACCACTTGTACTAATCATAGTGAGGTCTGCAGGTTCATGCAATGAATTACAGCAAGATACAGCAGGAAAATTTTTCTCCAGATGCATGCAGAAAGCTTCCATGACCTAAAAATGCACCCTGGGTAAAATTCGGCCCTACATTTTCATGGTTGGAATGTGTTTTGTATGAAAAATAACTGACTGTAAATGATGATGCTAGATGGTACTTTAAACAGCATCTTACCTGTCTGTGATTCTATTTTGGATGTATAAAAACAGAAGACTTGGAACTTTGCACCATCCAGGGATAGAACTGAACATTTTCTCACAGTCCATAGAGAAAGTGAAGTAAGTGTCACGTTTGCTGGCTGTTTGCTGACTGTTACCTTGCAGTCTGTAGCAGTAAAATATAATCAGATTCTTAAGAGGAGTGATGGTTCCATGTGAATTTACTGGTGGTGCAGTTTGTGTTAAGCTATGATTTTATGTAGCTACAGTAACTACTATCTGATCCATTTTTAATTTTTAATATATTTCACAGTCAACAAGGTTTAATCTCACAAGAAGATTAAAAAAAACACCACAATTTTTTTAAGGCCACCAAAGGACCAACAGCCTTCCATTTAATCCACCCATAAGCTGAATGCCTTGAAAAGATGTGTGACTTGTTTGGCACTGACCCTAGCAGAGTATGATATTAATAGGTTATTGACTTGGTAGGTCTTAAACAGCCAGAGGGAACATCACTTGCAGTAGCTGCAATGCACTGGAGGTTTGTTTCATCGATTGGGCTGTTTAACCCATCATCTCCAGGCATTTAAACAATGATATACGCTTGACAAACCTAATATTTCATTCTCTATCTGGGGACCATGAAATAGAAATTAAAGGAAAGAAAAAGACAACTGGACAGATACCTAGCAGAAAATGATGATAAATGAAAGGGAAAAAACCCAGACAGATAATGGGCCAAATTTTGGACTGTACCATAACTAAGAAATTTATATAAAATAACAGAATTTTCTGAGAAGGGTGTGGAAATGATAGCAAATACATCTGAGCCCTGAAAGACTCAGAGTTAACATGAATTCTGAAATCTTTGTAGATTAGGAGTTCTTTTGCTCTATGCTGTCAAGGAATTTGATAGAGTAAAGAGTGTGTTGGAAAACACAGCCCTTTCCATTTACAAAAGTAATGGCAAAAAGCAACAATGTGCTGAGCACAAACAGCATGGACTGAAGAAAAATAATTTTCAGAACTGATGCTACCTTAGCAGTAAAGATAAATATAGGAACAACAATAACAATGATAATCGTGGGCTTCTGAGTATGATTAGATTTACAGGAAAAGCACAGGGTGGATTCTGTTCTAATAAATAAAAAAAACCTCTGAGTCAGAACCACAACCCACCATATGTTAATAAAACATCAAATTTAGCAGACAAATGGGTCTCGATAGTAAAGTTGGGATTCATTTAGTTAGGAGTTCAATGTATAGTAGTGGTGGGATTCACTTCACTTCTCTACAGATCCCAGAAAGTCATGCTGAATTGGACACAGGGGTGGCAGGGTGGTGGGTACACCTCATTTAGCTGTGGCCCTTTAAAAATCAGGCATTCACTTTGTGCAAAGCATCCACAGGGAGAATGGGAAACCTGCTGAGGTTCAGTGACACCTCCAACAGCAACCTTAGCAAGGCCCAAACCACTGCCTGGAGATTTTGCTCTCTTCTCATTGACCACCAAGACAGTCTAATCTTTAGACAGCTAAAATTAGTCTGGGCAAACATGGCTATTTTGGGATCTCTTACTCCCTTTAGCTTTCCTTAAATAATCAAATCACTATATGTGCAGAAATGATCAGCCTTCACTTTTGAAAATGAAAGTGCCGTAGCCACGTGAAGTCCTAAAAAAGCCAAGGATATTCCTGTACTGGAACAGATCTAGGAAAAGCCACTGGCACTCATATGGTGTAGAGGAAAGGCTCCACAGTCTTCAGAGATAGCTCTGTTTAAAGTCACTGAGGTAGAAAATGAAACAGCAGTGTGAGACTTTCACTTACACAGCTGCTTGTACACTGTAAAAAAAAAAAGAGAAAACTGTTGAAGATGTTTTTGAGTAATCCAGAAAAACCTACAGGAAGAAGTAGCTGAAAAATTATGAAAGGATCGTTACAATTATTATTATTTTTAATTAGCATTACCAAAAAGCCTGAACAGAAAATAAAATAACTTTAAAGGGAATATGCATTACCTGAATTTAGCCATCTGAGTGTGGGCACCTAGTCTAGTGTACTTATCTGAGCTCTCTTTCTAATCAATGAAGATGGAAAGGCACTTTGAGGAGGCAGCTCCTCTCACTGTTACTAGACACCCACATCATAACGGGGTGAATGATTGCCCAAAGAGACTTGTCTTTCATTTTTCACTGTGAGAAACTGAGAGGCCCAGAGTAGAATATGAACACTGAAGTGTTTAAAACTGGGCTAGAGAAAATCCATGCTTTGTGAACATTTTCCATATGACTTCATAGCATCTGATAATCTCTTTTTAGCTTTTAAGTTATTTAGAAACCTGGAAAAATAACTGAATTTAATTCAACAAATAAGAGTAATAGTGTTGATATGCAGGATTTTGCACAATGGATCAACTGGATGAATTGATGGGGGGATCTTTTTACACTTTTAATGTCTTGGTCCTATGGCAAATTGTAGTTGTGAGGGATACCTCATCTCCAATATGTTTTATTAATATTTATTAGTATGCTTGCCACATTCCATATCACTGGATATATTGTATAGCTTTTCATTTGTTTTTCTATAAGAGAGAAAATGAAATTCCTAGATTTTACTAGCTAAAATACTTTAAATTCTTTAAAAAATGTTGTGTTGGTTTTAGAACCTACAACCGTAAGAAATACACAGCGGTGGTTAACACAGAGCAAAAAATCTGTATCCAAAAATATGTTTTTCACTAGATATACCAGAGGTGGTGTGTTTGCAAGCAGAAATGTCTGAAATGCCAAGTTGCACCAATGAAGTGTGGTACCACAGGGCTTAGTAGACAATAGTTTTTACTTCCCATGTATGAAATCCTGACTGTGATTTTTACTTAATTCAATAGACTTTTTGCACTAGCTTTAGATGGGTCAAATTCTATCTCCAGAGGATGCAGACAGGCTGGAGAGGGTCCAGAGAAGGGCCACAAGGATGATCAGAGGACTGGAGGAGCTGCCATATGAGGAGAGGCTGAGAAAACTGGGTTTGTTCAGCCTTGAGAAAAGAAGGCTTTGGGGAGATCTTATTACCATGTTCCAGTACTTCAAGGGTGGCTACCAAGAAGATGGAGACTCTCTATTTACAAGGAGTCACATGGAAAAGACAAGGGGTGATGGGCACAAGTTGCTCCTGGGAAGATTCCGATTGGACACGAGGTAAATTTTTCACCATGAGGACAGTCAAACATTGAAATAGTCTCCCAAGGGAAGTGGTAGATTCCCCCACATAGGACAGTTTTAATTCTCAGCTTGACAGGGTGCTGAGCCATCCCATACAAACTATAATAGTACCTAGAATGGTTGGACCAGATGATCCTTGAGGTACCTTCCAGCTTGGCATTCAATGATTCTATGAAACTTACACACAAGAAAGTATTTCTGGTTTCATTAGAACATGAAAAGAATTAAATACACTTAGGTGAAATTCTAAGCAAAATTTTCTTAATTCATTCTGCATGTGTCCATTCAGGTGAGGCTTATTGTCTCTTCTACCCTTCTTCAGTGATGTAGACACCCCCGTGAAAGCAGCTGGGCTGAACATGGGTGATGTGCACCTGTATTTCCTCCAAAACATGTGTCCTGCTCCTGAAACACCACTGCTCAATGTAACAGTGATCTCCACACAAGAAGGTGTCCTGGTTGAGCTGCAGATATAGAGTCCTGATCTGCTCCACTGCTCTACAGCAGAGAAGACCTGAGTTGTTGCCAGAGGAAGCATACAGATATACAGTGTTTATTTAAAAGGTGAAAGCAGAAGTTCAGTATACATTGAGAGGGAATTGTGGAAATGAATGAAGTACTTTAGTAATATCACATAAGACAGGTTGAATGGGAAGGAGGGCCCTCTTTTAAAAAAATATTTGATAAAGGAGTCCTGAATAGATGCTGTGAAAGCTGCATAAATGCTTCTAAACATTTATTATTATGAACAATCTTTAATATTACTAACCAAGACTCCTTTATAGGACCAGCTGCTATTTATGTATAGACTTCCCTCCTCAGGCACTGGCTAGTTGGTTAGGGCATATTGTGCAAATATGTCACTGTTCTGAGTGACTGCATTAGCTTTGCTGTTGCTCAGTACAGCAAAGGTACAACCTCAAAAATATTGCAATGATCAGCTAATATGTAATATTTTAACTATTGCATACAGATGTGTGAGACCTGGGAATCTACACAGACATTATTAGTTTGTAAAAAATCTCATGTGATAGAGGAAAGATCAGAATCACTAGTGAAACTGCAGTAAGTTTGACCATGAAATGGGTTGACCAACAAACTGTGAGATGCAATATAACACACTCTTTTTATTATGGATGATGCAGATGATGCAGATTGTCTCTTACAAGTGCCTATTTCCACAGAGAAGGAGCCCTTGACAAGAGCTGGATCTTGTCATCCAGTTGCTTTCTGGTAAATGACAATCTGCTTGTTTTTCTCTAGTTCCCCTTGTTATTTGAGCACCAGCTTCATCAAGATGCTTGATGCCTAAACCTGCTATGTGAAGTACATCACACCACCCTGACAGGTAACTGCTGTAACTGGTGTTCTGCATCAGGCTGCTAGAAACTGTTTTCTGCTGTGTGAACCTAACATGGGACTAGATGGCACACATGTAGGTGACCATGGGTGGCATATTTCCTACAAAGCAGCTTCACTGAAATCAGCTGGAGATACATGTAGCCATATGTTTTACCTTTGAACAACCTTATGCATGAGCTATCCAGCAGCACACTCCATGGAATAAATCCTCTATGTTGCTCAGTAAATATTTAAATGAAGAAAGATGTGTTGGAGATGTAGTTTATCTCTAAGACTGCAAGCAAATATATCCCACATGGCATCCATTTAAAATACAAATCCCATGTTTTGCAAGATTAAGCTCCCACAATTATGTACATATATGTAACTCCATGCATACACAGTCTTAGTTATGCATGCTCCAGAACTACTAATGCTCCTGAGCTTTCTGCATCTGCAGAAATGCTCTGCTTTTTGCTTCACATATCTGGTTTTATGTTATTTTACCCTCCATCGTTTGTGTAAATGTTAGAAGTCCAGGTAAACAAACACTTAGACTCTGTTAAGAGTCATTCAAGAGAAACAGACTTTCCAGAGAGTGATAGGAGAGCAGAGATAGTGAGATGAGACACTCCTATTCCATCTGCCCAAGTTGATGGAGGAGATCCCTATTATAACATCTGCTGGAAGGAAAGCTCTTTACCCCATGGCCTCTAGGGTGAGGAGGGATGGAAAGGTGAAACTATTTTGCTCTTTTGCTCAGGGCTTAAATTGCCTCCTAACCTCCCTTTGACTTCTTTAAGAGAGAAGATGTAGAGCAGCATTGAAAGAAGGAAGATGTGGAGCATCAGCCTCTGGCAGCTTCAGAGACTGAAGTGATAACCAGATATGTGAATGGAAAATGTGCATTGAGCCACACAAATCTTTCAACCTTGATGGGGATAGTGCACCCCAGAGGGTAGGAAGCTCTCTGCTTCTCCTTGGTTCCTTGGCTGAGTCTTCAATGCAATGGACAGGAGGGAGTCCTGTTCAGCAAAGAACGGAATGATGCTACTGATTTGTTCCCACTATATTGACAAATGGCTATTTAGAAGAAACATTATTTTGGTTGAAATCTGATCTGAGTCAGACTGGGAGGAACAAGCTGAACTGCCTTTTAGCTGTCCCTCTATTTGATTCTAAGTGTATATATCAAAATGTGGGACTTAAAATCTTCTTCAAGCATCGCTTTAGCTTGGTGTCCCTGCTAGAGGTCACTAAAGTTAAAACAGAAACTTTCCCACTGAATCATTTAATGACTGGAAATTGGAGGTAATAGACTTGAAAACGTATTCTCATTTCTGCAATTCAAAACCCTTTATCTGTGCCATGTAGTCTTGCTAGAAAGAGCAAAATGGCCTTTAACAAAGTCTATTTGCAGAATGGTAAGAAGTGTTAAGACGCCAGATGCATCTCATTACGAATTTTAATGAGTAGATTTACACCTTGTCTTCCATTAAATAAATAGCATGGTCTTTTCCAAACTCTTATACAGCAAATTTGCAATTTGTTTCTAAAAAGTAGACTCTTGGAGAGTTTAGGACTGTTCCTCCAGGGCTCAGGCCCTCTGGTCATACTCTGCTGAAGAGGGGGAAAGGGTCATACTCACTCATGTGGCAACACTCCACAGCTCCTCTGTGCCATTGACACAGAGAGCACTGCCTGGAACATTATTAAAAGTGAGAGTCAGAAATCAAGATACTCTGGATTGCAATTAAAAGAGAAATTAATCATGTAATTTTCTTTTTATCTCAGGAAGTAAAGAGCTAATTTCTTCTTTATCATGCAGAAATCTCCAGAAAAAAAGAAAACAAATATTACAGTAGATAGTGAAGCACATTCTGGTCCCATTATTACAGCAAATGCAATCTCTTTCATAACCAGACCCTTTTGGATAATGGTTGCAGACATTTTTTATACAACAGGCAAGTATCTGAGTGTCTGAGCCTGAACTCTTCTGTGCCACTTCACCTCTGAACAGGCTTGAAGCTTACAGGCTCCTTGAAGTTATAAGAAGGCATTGATTTCAGCGAGGGATGTTTGCAACACTGTACTCTGCAGGAGTGAAACTGAGGGGAGGAAAGAAGCTTCCCTTTCTTTGCATCCTGAAAGGAAGGATGTTGAATGCAGTCATTCAAACAACTAGTAATTGCAAAGACGGGTCTTCAAGTTGAAAATACAAGATGCTAGGCTGCTTCGAATCAATGCAGTTTCACTGAAAGCAGTTAATGCACAGTGCTTCAGAGAAGCAGAGCTCTTGGTCCTCTCTTGCATAATCATGTTTCAATTTTTCTCTCTTTGTGGATAGCCAGAATCTACTTCTGTAGAAACAGGTAACAGAAAACCTCCCTGAAATAAGTTCCTTGGGCCTATGGTCAGAATTCCTCTGGTGAGTAATAAAGCCTGTGAAATCAACAGACACACTGTTTTCCTCTAACCTCTTCCCCCACTAGAAAGCTGGGCAGTTCAAAAGTTCTAAATGCAACAATACAAATTTCAAAATTTCACTAAATATTATGGTTAAGAGCTTACAGCATGTATCTAGGCAGAGAACATAAGCATAACCTTTTCATCCTGGAACAACCAGAATCTAACTTTCATTCCTTCAGTCTACCCAACTTCTGTACTTTGTACATTACACACAGCAGGCATTTATATAATTCTGTTCTTCCTGATGCAGTGATGGTGTTTAATGAAAGAAAGCATCATACACTTGCAGATATGGAAGAGTGTGCTTTTAAACAGTACACACAGTGTCAATAGAGTGATGAATGATGCTGAAGAAAACTCAGGTCTTTGGCAGAAAACATCCATACAAGGTCAAGGGGAAGAATTCAGGTATCACATCAAAATCCTATGTGTTTTTAGATAAATGCAATGTGTGTGCATATATGAAGGACTTAAAAAATAGCTGGATCTGGTATTAAATACAGTCCATTGCATGCAAGGACTATCTGATGACCAGATTTTACCCACGCATTATACATTTCCAGTTCTGTGTATTTTGCCAAAGCATTTGCCAAAATCTTGTACCTACTTTCTAGTTCAAAGGACTGAGCAAAAATTATTGGGTTTTCCTGTTTATTTCAAAGAGGAGCTATTAGAAATCAATTACTACATTTTTCTGGGTCAAGAAAATACAGGTGAGTTAGATGAACGGGAAATCAAGTGCAAGCACCAACTATCACTAAAGCACCACTAGTTAAGATACAACAGATTTATGAGCTTTATTTTCTACCTTAGGCCTGTCATATTTTTTCACCTTTATGTTAGTTAATTGCAGAGTAACATAAATTAACTTTGGAACACAGCAAAAATGGGAACTTTATTTATGAATTTCTTGGATTTCTTTACCCCAAGCCAAACAACTAAATTGCTACTTAGCATAAATTATTTATTGGCCCTGGCTCAATACCATCCAACACCAGCCCCTGGAGGTCTGGGAGATATAAAAGATTTAAAGCATCTGTGCGACAGCATTGGTGCAGCCACAAAGCTATGTTTCTTTCCAGAAGGGTCCACTTTATTTTGCTGTAAATAAATAGAGCCTAAATTTCAGGGGAGGGCTGGGTAGCTTCTAGCAGGACTGTAGTGTTTTGCATATGTTAATTACCTGCAGTTGCATGACAGAGAGGCATACACTCTTTGCACAACTATTCTGGGGAGACCTGTTGACAAAAGGATGCATTTTAATTTCAACAGAATACAGGTATAATTCTATATCACTTTGTTTTATGTGTGTATATATATATACACACATTAAAAAATTATCATATATACATATAGTCACTTCAAAATCTGTTTTTATCTTTATCATCTGTACCACCTTGATTACCTTTATCTTTATCTATATATCTCTACATAAATGTAAGGAAACAATGAATAAAGCCAGGGTTAATTTGCAAATGGGTTTCTGCCATTCAGTATGTATTCACATGTGAAGCAAATCTGTAACTTCAGTCTGGCAAATATGTCCAAGTACGTCCCTCATCTAGGCTATTGTCTGCAAACTGTAGCTGATGGCAACCTGCATGGCTTCTGTGAGCTTCTTCTCCACCTATGCACCATCTTCCTAGGCCTATTGGCTTGGCTCTTCCACATTTAGGCTCATTCTCCATCATGCTTTCCTCAGATTCTCCCCCTTTGGTAACGGCAGAGGCTTGCACGGGGCAAGATGCCAGATTCTGGTTCACTGGTGCCTCTCTCCAAAGACAGAAATGCCTAAATTTCAGAACTGCAGATGAATGTGTAGGTGACAACTCAAACTCTGAGGGACTCCACACACTAAACAGCAATTATCTGCACACGGAGTCTTGACCATACAGCTGAACACTTCTGAAAGTACATATATAACGAGTAATTTTCATTGTTCTGTAGAGTTGGCTTCTACAATATTCAAGTCTACAATTTACTCCATCTCCTATTATTTTTGCAAAAATTATCTTACTTCTTTGTCAAAATGTCAAAATGAGGTAGTGTAAAATTTTATTTAAAGTTTTAGAAAGAGTTGGAAAGACTTTTAGAATGATAAAAGCCCTTTCACTTCATTAAAAAGGTAATTATTTTTTCCGTTGTTTCTTTTGCAGTTACTGTATCTTAGGTAGTTGGTTCTGCCAGTGGGAAATCTTGGTACTGAACAAGTAAAGAGCAGCTGCAGCAACATCAGCACAACAGTCTGTAATGACAGTAGTTGCCTCATGCACATACATGTGTGCTTAGTTCTACTTTCCTTGGCCAGTCCTGTTGGTTTGACAGTGAGTTCCATTTTCAGGATTGAAGCTCAGGTAGCATATGCATGGTGAAGTCTTTATATCACTGGGTATGAACTGACAAGGCTGTTCTAATACTTCAGAAGAACAAAGGAAAAGTTCATGTTGTCTTCTTAATTCTTGTGAATAATCTTTAAAATATATTCATTTTCAGTTTCATTAGCCCTTAGAGAAACTGAAAAAGATAAGTGCTCCAAGCAGCCTATAAGCAAACAGAAAAATAGTTACTTCTCTTAACATCTGAAAGCAAACACATGCAAAACTGATGAAGGAATTGTGGAGGAATGATGGAAACAGGACTGTGAGGTGATTACTGACTCGCTGCAGAGCAGAAGAGCTGGGATGAGCAGATAGTTTCCTGTTTGCCAGTCTATTACCCTACTCAGTAGAAGAAGTATCCCATCAAAAAGATAGCTAATATCCTGAAAGACTGTAATAATTTAAAAATGCAATCCCACTGTTGTCTTCTCTCCATGGGCTTGTTCCAGGAACTGGAAAGGACCATGGGCAATTATTGTGCAGAGAGTTATTTTCAAAGAGTTAACAGATATGAAGGTAGAGAGGTTCCAGTGGTCTGAAAGCATGGACATATCTACATGGAAATGGCCCTGGAACCAGATTCTGTGGTTGTCATCGTGAAGACCAAGGGGATAGTCATGACATGCAGTGAGCAGTCATCATCTGGGCACACAAATAATATTTGGGTAGGCTGACCCTCAAGTACCATTAACAGAGGCATGCACCACTTAAACATACACATCCTCTTTTGAGGGCATGTTTGGCATTTACAAAACTAGTAATGGGAAAGAAACAGAACTCCAGAAATCCAAAGAATTTAAATGTAAATTGAAATATTAGATGATTTTTACTTTATTTCTAATACCTTTTTATTGATATGACTATTGCATTTCTCAATAAATAGCTTATACTATGGGAGCTATAGAGATAATGAAATTATAAAAATGTTTGGGAGAAAAAAACAGTTATGCAGGGGTGAAAATGCTGTTTTTGAGGCATATCCAGAAAATCCATAATCATCAATAGGGTTTGGCTGAAGTTCATTCCATAAACCCTTTGTATGAACTCACAATTATTTCATACAAATAATAATTTATTACATACAATTTTTTCTTCTTCATCTTTCTCCTCTAACTTTGACAATATATTTTTAAATCACATCCAGTTTAGTGAGTTTAATTAATCAACCTGTGTCCCTGAAGAGTCGATTTTATAAAAGCTCTGCTGTAGAGGCACTGCTTGTTTTCTCTTGGTCCTCATTCAGAAAGGAAGACCTCTAAACCCTGTCTGGGGCTATTCACACTTACTGATTCCCCACTGGTAATTCAGCTCAGAGTTTGGCATCACTGCTGATGAGGTCTGCCAAGGAACCACATCTCCTGCTTCTGTGTTCAACACAATTTGCTCCTTGCTGGGTGTTTGGGATCTGAAAGTCCTGCTCTCAGTATGCCAAGTGTTTTGTTGCTAGCCATGTTCAACGCAATCCTTTATGACAGCAAAGTCAAGGAAAAACTTCCCTGTGTTTTAAGTACTCTTTAAACAACCTTAAAGGTTTCCCCATATATTCTTAAATACCTTGCTTTTGAGCCACATGAAAAATCATCTATCTAGGCTTTGCTTCCTTGTTTATGAAGAATGAATATAGGTGGTCATTCATGATCTGACATTATTCAGTACTGAACAGCTAAAAAAAAATGGGCTCAGATGAAGCCATTCTAGTGGTGACCTAAATAAAGGAAGCTAGGAAACTTCTTCCCTTGCTGATTATGCTCTTACCACGTTTAGAGGCATTAAATTAATCTTGTTGCTTGCATTTTTAAAAGTAACCTTTGCTCACATATAATTAAAATTACTATTTGTAAGTGAAAAATCAAAAGAGCACCAAGTTTGAAATAAACTACAATACATAAAACCACCTCTGAGCTCTGTTTTGTGTTCCTGTTGACAGTTTTTCTTTCTCTGTACCGACATGAAAAATACCCCAATATTTCAATGCAAGCTGTCATGCAGAATCCTCAGCTGCCAGTACTCAGCATATTTGAAGAGTATGAGAAAAAACTGCCTGTGCCAACAGATTCCCTAATAAAAATAATAATGAAGTCTTGAGAACTGTCAGTCCTTCAATTATGCAGCTATGACAGTGGCTGCACATTTGCAAGAATCCAACCTTGCTACTGGAGGGCATGAAAAGGCCAATCAAGTTTAGTCAGAGCCAGACACGGTCAAGCACAGTATTTTTGTTCTCTTCTGTACCAGCCAGCCATGTCTTAGAAAAGTTTAGCTTTAACTGTAGGATCAGCTTTGCTGAATAAGTTAAACATAAATGAATCCTAATTCTGACACACACAGAAAAAGCACAGTGAAATGCTCAGTATTAGTCTTGCAGGGCTCCTTGGATGAGGGCTTTCAGTGACATTAAATTAAGCATCTAGCTGGAAACCAGGTAGAGCCAGCAAAAAAAACAACATTATCTGTTCTTCTATGCTGTCTCTAAAAACTGCAGGTGGGGTACTACTTTTGTTAGGAAAATAACATTAGGAGGACATTTGTATAGTGGCTATCATTGCCTCGATAAGACTGACACTGAAACTAGTAATCAGTGAAATCAGAGGCATCATATTTCTTGTTTGAAAAAGAGTAAGTTATTGACACAAAGGAAGAAACTACCTCAATTTGTTCTGGTATTTCCTGATTGAGATCTATCCATCTCTTACTTAGTCATAACTTTGGTGTAGCTTTCAGAGAAAGCCACTGTCATAGCGAGAGATCATGCATAATTATCCACGACTGGTACAGCTCAATCCTTCTCTTTATGCTTAACAAATAAAATTAGATTTGCTTTCTCATTGGTTAGACAAATGGCAACTCTTAAAGTGTGAAACCTGAAATACTCTCTTACGATGTTACAGTTTCCATCTGAGCAATAACCGAACATACTCATTTGCAAATGGATCAGTCCAGTAAAAGAGGGATCAGATACAGTCTCTGTTTGCTCATTGTTCATGGAAAACCAAGAGGCAACAATCCCCCCACTCTCAAGATTTTCCCCCAACCTCCCCTACTGAATGGCTTTACGGGTTTCACAAAATGATCACCCTGAAGGGAAAAACTGAAAGGCTGAGGCAGCCAACAGTAACATGTTTCTCCCTGCCCATCTGTGCAGCTACTGTACCCAGGCATGTCTCTCCATACAGCTGCTGTGTAACCTGTGCCTGTGCCAAGGGACAAATTAACTGATGGCATCTCTGGGCTACCTACAGTCCGAGAAAGGCCACAGCGTATTCTGCTCCTTGATGTCATGGCATGCAGGAAAGCAGCTTGACTCTTTTTCTTGTACCAGTCTGAACCACATGCAAGATACTAAAAGAGAGTGAGAAATTTCTCCAGCCAGCCATACCTTCCTTTAAAAAAAACACAACTACTTTTCATGGTGATATAACGTGACAGAGTTTCTGATTGTTCCTTCTCCCTCTTCTCGATGAAATACACACTTGCGGTACTCGGTACACAATAAGGATTTCTCTGGAGGGAAAATGGAGCACTGATAGGCATGCTTTAGTTCAATCCTCTTTTCTTTCTTTCCCTTCTCCCTTCCCCAGCCTCTTCCTGCCTTTTCACCCAGCCTCCAGGCTCTCATGAGAGCTTCCAGGTGACTAAAGGCTTGCAAAGCCAGTGCATCGCAGTGACAGACCAGACAACTGCAACATTTAGGAGTGATTGACACATCAGTTCTTTAACTCTCCCTCCTCCCGAGTCTCTCACAATAAGGCTCCAAGCCACCCTTTACATTATGTATAGTTCTATTACTTTTTTTGGTTAGGAATTGGTGATATTGTATATTGCAGCAGGCATGTGTCAATGAATCACTGTGTATCAGTGTACACCCTGGATGTAGAATTATGGCTTACTCAAAAACATTGAACAGAGGAGCAGTGATCAGGGGTTTATTTTATTGATTTGGGACAAGAAAAGTAGGCATGCCATCCTTATGTACAGCAGAGATTTCAATGCATCAGATGTTTCAATTTTTAAAGTGTATATTCAGTGAAGTGACTTTTTTTATAGTAAAAATGTGTAGCTTTTTTTTTTCTTTTCTTTTTGGTGTAACAGCTATGAACAATGTAGTTGTGGTAGCATGCAGCAGAGATGACCATAATGGCTTAGAAGATATCAGACAAGCCCATGGTATCTAAAGACAAGGCTTCCCTGGGAGGATCTAAGGGGGGGATGGTGGAACCTCACCTTGTCAGGCATTGCTGGATGCTCCTCACAGAGAATGAACATTTCAGCCTCAGTTGGTGATGAAAATGCGTGACAGCTCAGATGGACCAGGGCTGTGTTGGGACAAAGTGTCTCTATTCTGGCTGATCTCTTGTGTGTTGAAGTGGAAGATGAGGCTAAAACATCAACCCACCAACCCCACTCCTCCTGTCCAGGGCTGAGACACATGGAATTTTGTGGGGATGGTTTGGCCTCCTCTGCAAAGGGATTTGAAGCAATTAATTTTAAGAACTCTGAATAATTTCATGGAAGGTCCAAATCAGAGAGGTTTGACTAAGGGCAAAGACTGTCCAGCCAACTCTGCTGTGGTGGAGACAGAACCACACTAGTGCCAGATTGATGAGTTCTGGCAAGACAAGAGTACTCGACAGGCTGGTGAGGACCTCTGTGTGGCTGGGTTAGTTTACCCTCCTGGCACAGAGCTCCTCAATAGCTAATTCACACTGATGAGCAGGGTTGCACAGTGCTCTGGTTGACCTCAGGGAACCTCCTGCCCTGCCCTCCCCACCTCCCCACCTTGCATTAACCCAACAAATTTGGTTTTCTCACACTGTCCCCAGTGCACAGAGCTGCCCTGTGGCCACTTTGTTCCCCTCTGTGACAACAGCGATGGTCTTCTCTCCTGCTGCCGGCAGACCTGAGAAATGTTTCAGCATAAGTTATAGAATAGTTGTAGATGAAAAAAGTCCACCTCTCAGTAATGCAGAGGGAACTGAAAGAGCCTGTTACCACTCAGGAAGCACCAGGGAAGGTGAACATTTATTTAGCAGATGCTCTAACACAGCACCTCTCTGGGAAGGACATTCTCATCCACCCTAGGGGTGACTTTGCCAGCAGATTTCTTCATCCTCAGGGGAACAGAGGAGGACTCCAGCACCTGCTCTCTATATTTTCTCTGCTATCACAATGATCGAGAAGGAAATCATTAGACAGACCAGACTTCCAGCTCCCATTATTTTTAACAGGCGTTGCACATCTAATTTGAAATGCATAATGCAAATATTTACCTTCAAGTGTCAAAGGAGACTATAAAGATCTTTATGGATCTTCACACTTCAAGGACTTAATTCATTAAAAATAATTATACATATGTGGGGATTACTTCCACAGTGGAGCTGAGATATGCAATCAGTTGCCAAGTAGGAAAGTACAACGTGCATGCTGTATGTCTGTGTGTCAGCTTTTATGTGAGAGAGGAGGGCTCTGGTACATCGGAACATATGTGTGTAAACAGGCTTGAGAGGAGCTCTTGCTGGAATTCACCACTGAATAAATTAGAGAAAGTCGTTGTGTGGCACTGGAGACTCCCAATGCAACAGACAAGCTCTTTTATGCTTGTCCACCTCCTTCACCTCAGCCTGAATACTCCACATGCCTCTTCATTTTAGAATGAGAGACATTTTAGGAAGAAAAATATTAGAAATTGGCTTTGATTTTCTCTGCCCCTCAGAGATTTCAGGGTGTCCAGCAATTCTTTTCCAACAGTGCCAGTTTTACAAGATTGAGGCTTTTAGCCTCAAGTTTTGATTTATTCGGTGAGAACAGACACACAGAACTTTCCCATCCTTGATCTGTGCTGGGTGCTTGAGGGGCAGATGCTGCTATTTTGAGCAGGTAACTGGAAAAAAATTTACTGCTGAAGTCAACGGCCGAGAGGAGGCAGTCAATTAAATCCTCAGACACTAATAATCTGCTCTTACTTGTAAATCATGGGGACTCTGTTCTAAGTGCTTGGAAAACTTCAAGCATGAATCATGTAATAACAAGCACTTTCTTTTTCAGAAAATAATGTTAATAATTTAGCTGTCTGGTTACTGCAAGGAGCATCTATTGATCTGACCTACTTGTATGCCACCCCCACCCCCAAATTGTGAAAGTATCTCAGTGATCATCACATTCACAAAGAAAGTCTCAGGGAAAGAATGGCTCTTCTTTGCTCATGCTTGAGGTGTAGTGGTTTTGAAGAGCAGCTGTCAAAAACAGGCATTTATTTCTCCTTGTGAAGACTCCCATGGCCTTTTACCTTGTCTCACCTCAGAGTATGTTCAGGCCTAGGCTCAGGCCCCCCACAGGTCCTGCTGTCTGTCCTCACCAACCTTCAGCCATCATCACTGTTCCTGTGTGCCGGGGGCTCAGTGGCCTGTGGGGACCACGCTCAGGCAGGGAGCAGAGAGTCTCAGAAGATCAAGACAGAGACAGGGAGATCTGAGAGTATTATACCATATATTCTTACTGCTATGTATTAACATTAACCTGTGCTCCAAGAGCAGAGTTTGAGTACGAAATGGTCATGGCAACATGTGCTACTTGGGGAATTTTCAGCTCAATTTAAATCAGTTGGTGAAGCCCTGACACTGTGGCAATTTAGTCCACTTTTAAGATAACGGATCTTATCTGTCTTCATAGAACAAGTTTGCACTTCATAAAATCTTAGAGAATTTCACTGGCTCTAGTGACACAACCCAGCTGCTGTTGCTGGTAATGAATTTGTTATGGCATATGAAGTGCATTAGGACTTTACTGGGAATCTGTTGCAACATCAGCCATTTGCCTTTGACATCAGAAAGGTGGTAAACTAATGATGAAATGGGCTCTGATGGTACAGCTGGTTTAATAGTACCTATTACATTTGACATAGACAGGCATGAACCATCTTATCTTGCATTTTTGCAAATAATATTTATTCCACAAAGAAGTTCACGCATGCAGAATAAATAGCACCTTCCTGGTGAAAGCATATAATTAGCTGAAATTCAAGAAGTGAAAAATATTTGCTTTGCCTGGAAGTTACTGCATGAGTTCTCAAGTTTGAAGTATTTCAGAGACAGAAACACCAGCCTTTACAGTTTCATAAGTACTTGGTGCTGATAAGTACTGAGTGAAAGAGGTTGCAGGTAGCAAATTTCTAGCTAATGTGGAAATTATGCACCCAGCTTCACCTCTGCCCTCTGTTCTCCGTTCCTTTTTTGCCCTCTTGGAGCCTCCATCCTTATGCCTCCATCCTTATGGGTAATTCAGGGAAGCTGTAGCACCTTCCAAGTATCACAGACTGAAGCCCATCAGCTGTACTTGAAGCTGTAGGAAAACATTTCTGTTCTGAATTAAAAAAAAAAAGGTTTTACCAATTGAAAAATGCTTTTGCAACTGAATTAACTTGAATTTCATTAAGTTCTGTGCCTATTGTTGTATTTGTTTATTGGGGTAAAAAAAAAAGGAGCTTCCTATTTCACCACTCACAATAGCATTGAGTTACTCATTTTGCAATAAATTTAATTATGAAGTGTTTAAATGTAGCAAAGTAAAATGCATCAAATGACCCCAAATATTTATGAAAAATCCATCTCCTACTGATTTGAGCTGATAAACCACAGGAGATTAATTAGTCTTGGTCATGTGACTTTTCAAGCACTAAACATGGCTGAAGGGCTTTTGCTTTTCGTAGTGTAAGCCTGTATTTTCATGTATTTATATAAAATATATGACATATATTTTATATATGGAATTTGTAACATGGTAGCATTTGCCACTGGTATGATTTTTTTATCCAAAATATGAAAATCTCCATTTCACCAAGAGCTATAAGGCTATTTTCATAATGAGAATAATTCCATGTAATTTTTCATCCATTAATTCAAAACTGCTCCTTTTCAATTGCTTTAAAGTAATTTGTACAGTAATTCAAAAACTAGTATGAAAGTAACCTTTATTTCCCTTTTAAGTCAGAGGCTGCCACATACACACTGAGTAATCTAGACCAAAAATTTCTCTAAGATACTGACTACAATGTCTTAAAATAAACCATATGCTTCCCTTGTACAAAAATGGAAATAAAAAAGAGGACTTTCCCCAAAAGATACTCAGCATTGACTGAACTGCTCTTGTGACTTGCTACATCTTGAGGAGGTCTGACATATGTCCACAGGGTTTCTTGTTCCAGACAAAAGTCCAGACAAATGAATCATTTAATTTTAATGTTAAAATGAGAAGAAATTAAACTTCCATAAAAATCCCTAACCATATCAAACTCAAATATCTTTCCTCACCCTGCTCCATTTATGCAAAGACATTTATAATGTTTCATAAACCAGCAGCCTAGCATCTTAAATGTTTAAAAATAAAACTTCTGCGGAGACATTAGCTTTAATTCATTTCAAAGTGCCCTCCCCCCCCTTTTTTTTTTTCCTATAGATTTTGTGAATTAAGGTTATATTGTGTGGGATTTCTCTTTAGCTGTGAATTTCTGTCCTCATTTGTTAGCAGAGAGCCCTTTCACAGTGCAGGGCTGTTTCAGGTGAGGAGCATCCGTGCCTCTGCCAGGCAGGAGAGTGTGTTTGATAAGGATGTTGACAGGTCAGAGGCTGTCACCATTCATCCTAAAAAGCTATTTCTGACTAACCATCACAATAGATACTGTAATATAGCTACCAGGTTCAGTATTGATTTCCCATCTAATATAATATCATGATTGTATCTTACTTGTTTTTGCACTTTATTATTCCCTAGAATGTTAACTTTGAAGGTTTAAGAGCATCTAGTTCTACAGCTGCAATCCTTAACACCTCTGCAGACTCCTATACATCACTTTGTCACCCTTCTTCTGCCTGTGTGCTCAGCTGACCTGATGCAAGGGAAAAACCCTTCCTGCTCACTTCATCAGGAGGCACCAGCTCCTGAAATACCAAAACACAGTTTTAAAAGATGTATCATTATTAGAAAAGGGATCCTTAAAAAACAAACAACAAAACCACCCCCCAAAAAAACCCCAAACCAAACAACCCAAACAAACAAAAAAAGCCCAGGTTTTTCCTCTGCAACACCTTCACGGGGTAGAATAGGAAGGTTCATCAGAGAGCCCGGTGGTGGTGGAGACTTCAGGGCACTTGACTTTGGGGTTGACTCTCAGCTTCCTGCTGGTCCCTCTCCCCTTTTTCTTTCTCATGTCTGCTTGGCCCCTCTGGACTTTGAAGCTTTTGGGACATACTTCTGCTGAATGCTCTAATCCACCCATCGTCTGGGTTCTCCCACATGCTGCCGTAGATGTCTATAGCAATCCAAATCAATTAGAATATAAAAATATTTAATTGAATTCTCCTTTGTTCCCTGATGATATTCAGGAGGGCAGCACATGGTACCTGCAGATGGGTGGCAGCTAAACAGCCATTTAAAGCTGCAATCAGAAGTGGAAGTTTGTTTTCATTCATTTTCTCTCTCTCGTTCAGATACGGCAAAACATTTATTAATCCTCCTCCAAACCATATGCCATATGTCTAATGAGTGGTAGGTTAAGTTAATCATATAAAACCAACCAAGTATAGCAAAAAGCCCATTGCAGAGTAGGTGAAAAACTAATACTGTAGATCTAAGTTACTTAAATAAATGAAGGAGATGAAGAATATACAAGGTCAGACCCTCCAGGAAGTTTAAGTAAATATTGAGTCAGCTAAAATTTTTCTGGGCACTTGAGGTGCTCTCTTGGTAACTTTTGAACTGCTGACTGGGACATCACAGCTTTTGTGAAGGTTCATGCTGCAAGTATTGCTGGCCCTACTTTGTAAGCTTCAGGAATTATACTCAGGTTTAGCACATAAATATATTTATTCAGGACTTTATCACATGATTGTTTTAGCTTGAAAGGAACCAGTGGGAAACTTGAACCCAGAGGTTTTCCCGTCTCACCTGTGGGGTATGTGAATTACTGAATGAAGAGTTTTCCACATATCTTTTACTGAAGAAGTGACATGACTGCTCATAAACTGAAACACAGAACATCTGCAAACTTAGCAAGGAAATCCTGGAGGAATTTGTTTTTTTTCACCATTTTACCAGTTTTATCAGGTTGTGGCACCTGTTACACTCTTCTTTCTGGGACAGCAAATGCTGACTGTGAACAATGAGTGTTGACAAATACTGTGCAAATTTCTGTGCATTGTTCAGTGACAAGTTATAACTTGCAACAGCCCTTTTATTCTCTAGAAATTAGCCTGCAATGCTAATTGCAGTTTTGAGAGCAGTCCTGTGGCTTGTGCAAGGAGGACTAGGAAGACACTACCATATTCATTTCACTTGAGCCCTATTTTGACCCAAAGATTTGATTTCCAGCTTCCTAAAATTCAATATACTACTAACTCATTCCTCCAGCTAGGCCCTTGAGTCCTGTACTTACTGGAAATTATGCTCCTATTTAATTACAAATATTTATAAAACCTCTGTGATCCTTAAAAATGTGAGAACTATCTCACTGTTTATAATTGTTATAAAAAATATCCTGATCCCACTAATTGAATGAATCTTTCAAATGTGAGTAATTTTTTATTTGAATTCTACATCCTTATGTATTATGTAACAATTAGTAATGATGTGATGGATAATTTTTTTGGAACAGTTCCTGATTCCATTACTCAACTACTCGATCGACCAGTAATTATGAATCATATCTTTAATTAGCTGCCGCTCTTCAGAAACATATGAAAGCCAAGGGCATAAAGTAATTGGCATAAAAGTTTTCCTAATTAATTTATCTGTCCATGTGAGTAACCAGGACTGGAGTCAGGGGAACATTTATAACTCCAGGAAGGCCAGCCCTAAAACCCAATGTCAAATGAGATTTATAATTCTGAATTATAAAAAGAACAACAACAAGCCACAAAATTACATTATCCCCAACTCCAACAATGCAGCACATAATGCGTCGTTCAGAGAAGAGCAAAAACTTCTTATTGATCCAATTCATTTTCATCATATTCTCTAGTGGGTCTTTCAAATCTCTCTGGCTATTTCCCTCATTCCACATAGTAACAGTAATCAAGCACATTAAGCAATTCATTAAACAACAGCCCCACTGACCACAGGGAGTATTACAGCTAACATTCATTAGGCAACTAGCAACTTTATTTAAGCAGAAGAGAGCCCAGGAGTGCAAGACTCAACTCTTTGTCTTTCAGGAGGAGCCTGTGGCCCACCTAAGCAGTGCTGTATCTGCTTCTCACAAAATACAAAACCTTGAAGCTGGCTGGCACAGACAGTGCCTTTTTCAAGGAGCTGCCTGGGAGAGAAGACAAAACAGATCATGTGCTGGTCTAATTCTCAGTCTGCCAAAGATTAAGTTAAAATCTGAGCTCGTTGTTAAGTACAGGTTGTTAAGATTTATGCCTGGTATAAAACTAAAACCTTATGGTATTGATATTTAGGTCCTATATTTTTCAGATCTGATTTCAAGTGGGCAAAAGTTGTAAAGCATCCAGGTTTGTTCATTTGAATATCCTGGCTTGCCTAGCACTTTGCAGTAAAAATGATATATACTGTCCTTCATAATAACAGAGGAAAGGCTAAAACAAACAACGACCAAAAAAACATTTGAAAAGTTTCACTAACATTTGGCCAATATGCCTGCATGGTGTTTCTGTCCTAATTAACAAAGGATCTAAGCTTTATGTTTGCTGCAAAGTCCCTGAAAAGGAGATAATTCTTACAAATAAATGTACTGCTGTTCTCTTGCTTGCTTATTTATTTACTTGTTTTTTAAAGCCAGACCATATTACAGAAAGGAGGAGACAAAATTAGATAATATTACTCATCATTAATGTTTATATAAGGATTCCTAAAGAAATCTGAGCTATTTTTTAAAAAAAGTTTGCACTCCTGGAGCATTAAACCAATGTTTAATTAGCTGTTTTCACGGTCTACTCAGTGATACAATGGCATGAATATATATATTCACAAGGCTAAAGAAACCCCACCCCCCCTTCCATAGTGTTCTTATTTTCTGTTACTCCTATGAAAGCATAACCAAGTTTGGCACAGTTACTATTAAATTATACAACGCTTGAAATGACTTGGCTTCTTGTATGGTTTAACTTAGCATAACTCCCTCGATTTCAGAGGAACCAGATAAAATGAGAAGCTGATTCATTTTGTCACAGCCCAATTCTGGCTTTAAAAGCCTCCACTACAGCATTCATGTTATTCCCTGTTGCTGGTACAGAAATTATTAAGAGTATTAAAAAGAATTAATGGCATTACTGATTACTGATATTACTGATTATTGGAGGGTAGAGTCAGCCCTGCTATAATCTGAAAATGCATTTCTGGGGTGTTTAATTATTTGAAACCTGATGATTAAAACCTGCAGAGAAACTTCTCCAGGGTAACTTTTCCCGCCAGGACATCAGCTTTCTGTCTAAACCTTGTACCTCACTGGCAAAATACCAGATTCATTCCTTCTAGCTCATATGTATTGATTAAGCATTTGAGATGGTGCCATCAGTAAATAAAAAAAGAAAATATAAAAAATCCCACGTGGCTAATCTGACAGAGTGGTGCAGTGTGAGGCTCTAGGGAAACCTGGGCTCAAGGCTCACTTCAGTCTCACCCTCTGGGCTGTCATGGCCAGAAATGTGGGAAGAAGTAGGAGGGTCCTTGCCAGAAACTTGAAGTTTGTCCCACTGTGGAGAAACCACAGGACAAACTTACTGCCCTATATTAAGGAAGATAAAGTTTGACAAGGGATGGGGCTTAATCCCAGAAGCTAACTGGGGGGAGGTCACTTGAACCCTCTTTACCTGCTTGCAGGAAAGGGTGTCAAAAGGCAGATAGGTGGGGACCGAAATGCTGACATGAAAATGGGCCCGAGCAAGTGGTGTGGGCTGATGGGAGAGCACCAAAATCAAACACAGCTCATCAGGCCCCTTTGCCTCATGTGCCCCACCGCTCACAAGCACTATTGTTCATAAGAAACCATAAGAAAATAAGACATTTATCTCACTCAGACATCTTGACAGCCTTGTGAGCAGAATGCGTTTGGTTGTATGACTAAATATTTTGGGATAACATGAACCCTGGGTCCACATTTCTGGCCAGACAATTCAGAGCCCATACAATAGCCCAGGCTCTAACATTGTTATGAGATTTAAAGGGCAAAGGGGTTATTGTTTTATTCCAAGACACAAAGCCTGCAATTTCAACTCTGTCCAATGACCCCTGGAAAACATAAAGTATTATAAAAGGTGTATCTAACATATAGAGTTGACTGCTTGTATTTTCTGTACTCCTTTCCAATACTGGCATATAAATGCATTTATACTTAGGCAGAGAGTTTATTATATATATGATGAATGGCACTAAAATGTCAGTTTTATCCTTCCTGTAAAAACAGAGAACATAACTCACGACAGGTGCAGCCTCCAGATGCCAACACTGCTATTGGTTTCAGGGCCAGGACCAGGACAACACAGATAATTTTGATAATTCCCTCCATTATATTATTATATTCCTACCTGCAGTGTGAGACAGCTTATCACAGAATCTTTAGAGCAAAAAATGCATGTTTAATGTTATACTACCAAAAAATTAAAAATGTGGTACAGCTCTAGCAACTTTCAAACATTATGCATTATACACTGAACTCTGGGAGAATCTAAAGTGTTTGTATTTTTACTCATTTGTGGTATCTGGAAAGTTTAAAGACCTTTTTTTTTAATGTTGAGAACTTTTAAAGGTCTCCACCATCACAATATCTAGGTGTGGAGGTCCTTATTATATATATGTTTTCATGACAAATGACCACTGAGCACTGCCACAGGCCCTGGAACAAACTTACCAGGTTCCTTCTTTCCTTTCTAGTTCCCACTGAGTTTAACCCCCTAGATGGGGACTACTTAGCTGTTACTACATAATAACAACTGCTGTAGTAAGGGAAGGGAGTTGTTGCTTCATTTACTAATACTACAGGACCACTGGGAAGCTTGCTCGGCACTCCTCTACAACCTTGATTACACCTCCCAGAATGAGGATAATACTGTAATTCTTGCTTTGTAGGTGAGATGAGGCACAGAAAGGAATTTACTTGTTCAGAATTCCTATAGGGAAAATGTAACAGTGCAGGTATGAAAACCAGGGTCACTCAAGCTCCCTGTAAATGCTGTAATCACTGGACCAGTGGGCATTTAATAGATTTCAAATTGTCTTTTTTTTTTTTCTTTTTTCTTATTTATTTTTTCCATCACTTTTAATTACCTAATTGATTTCAAAGAGCTCCCACTGCCTCCTGGAAAACCTTGAAAAGCATTCATTTTTAGAAACAATTCTGCTGATATGTAGTTTACCTTATATAGCTTTCTTACTTTATTATTATGCAAATGCCTTTGGAATAGAACAAGTGTACTTCTGAAGAATTGCCTGCTAATATTGCTTATTTGTGTCTGAAGCCATTCTCATCTCGCCCTTGTAAACACAAGCAGCAAGTATGGAACATGCAGGAGAGCAGACTGTGAATCAAATGTACATTTTCCTAAAATATTTTGTGAAGGTGCCTTGAGAGTACTGAGAGTTTGCAGTTCTATCTGAGGCTTGGGTTTTATTTTCACAAAAATTTACAAAAAATGGCCTCTATAAGAAAAGATTTGGCTGCATTAGAATCACACTCTCCTGCTCTCCTGCTGATCTCTGCTATGACAGATGGGATCAACTGAGCTGCTTTAAATGACAGTCACTGCCTGAGGACCGAAAGGGAAGGGGACTTGCCATTACTTCCAACCCATCAAAACACAAGTCTGACTTTTTAAAGATCTTTCCAGTGTCCAACACAACATTCACTCACTCTGTCCAACAAAACACGGTCTAAATCACTATGTGGTGAGTACAAACTGGTCGAAGACTTCTGTTTTCAGAATGGTATCAGTGTCCTTCTGCCAGGAAAAGATGTAGGTGGGTCTTGCGACAAGGTGCACAGACCACACAAGGCCTGAGTGGAGACTGGTCTCTTTATCATGCCCATGATGGACAACATAAAAGTTTGAAGGCAGATGATTGTGGGAGGGGTACCAAAAATTGGAGAGGACAAGGTTTAGGAAGATATTAGAAATTTCTGCTCACTTCTACACCCATCTTCTCCCTCCCTTATTGCTTCTTGACCTTAGTTTCCTTTGAATTGCTCTTCATACCTTCCCTCTCTGCCCTCCCCAAACACAGCTGGTTAATAAAATTTAGCCACATATGTATGGTGGGTAATCCAGGTTGCTCTGGCTGCCTCCCAGTGCAAGGGTACAGATAGAAAATGTTTTAAAGATTTTAATGTTCCTACAGTGTTTTCAAGCCCTCATTACATTAATTCTGATTACATCATCCATTTCAGTTCCCTTCTCCTTGCTGTATCTTGTCCATAGAGATTAAACTCTTGAGCCAGAAACTGTCAGTGTGTTTGTACAGCAGGGTCTTGTGCTTGGCTGATCTCCAGGTACAAGTGTATAAACTCATATCATAATAATGCTGCATGGTTCAACTACACCTGATATGCACATAGGCAATATAATCCAAAATTTTTCTTGGCATTTAAAAATGCTTAAAACTATGCTAACCATGAACAATTTCATTGTCACGCTCCGCACCTCTAAGCCTCCCTCACAAATTCTCAGCATTTCAAAGGCATTTAGGTGCCTGATTCTCCTTTCATTTTACCAAATACCTTTGAGGAAATTCAACTAAATTTCTAGGCTCTACAACAGATATCCAAGATCCGGCATCTACATCACACTTAGATTTCACATAAGCCCTAATTTTGCCTAATTTTGTCCTTGCATCAGACTTCCAGTTTTGCATTTGCAAGTGGGCCACAAAAGTTAACATGCACGGATGCAATCATCCTACAGGAATGAAGACAAGTTAAATATTTTTTTGCAAAAATGCATTCTAATGTCATGGATGGGGAGCTGAGGCTGTTCTCCCACAACAGTGCCCTCCATTCAGTCTTAAGTCACATATCCAAATCATTAGCTGCTCAATGTGTGAATTGGTGGACTAGGACATATTCTTCTTTATAGTAGCATTTGGGACCCCACTGAATATGTTTGCAAGGTGTTGTCAGAGAAAATGATGAGTAAGAACCCACGCACAGAAATCTGCCATGGGGATCATGGTGAAATCCCCACTCTAACACATGAAATTCCACTGTGCCAACTAACATCCGTGGCTTCTAAACTACCTTTTAAATGTTAGGTCTCCACCATCTTTCAGTAAAATGTGAGTTATAATCAGCTTGAGATGAAACATTTTGCAACTTTAGCTTTAAATCCATCACAGCAACCTTCTTTCTATTAAGATGCTACATTTCCCTTGTACCTATTCGAAAAGAAGATCTAAATGGTTTTAAATTATAGGAAGCAACTGACTTAAATAAGTTAGAATAATAGGTTATCAGCACTACTTAGTCCTCTGGAGCATTTTATTAGTAATAAGTATACCTAATCCAGTGTTCTATATTATCCAGTAGTAAGAAAACATGAAAACAAATTGTAAATATGTCATCACTGAAATGCGAGTACAGAGTGGCAGCTTATACCTTCCTTTTCTTTACTTCATTAAAGAAGGTTTAATGAGTGTAAATATGGTTTTGTTAATTTTCCTTATACTTTTCTTTGAATTTACTGACATATACTGAATTGGTACTTTTACCATCTGTTTGAAAAACACTGGAGCAGAACTAGTTACCATAGCACTATATTTCTATATCACCCAATATATTTACATGTATTTTCTGCACATTTCCTTATGCTGGACTGACAAAAACTCACACAAATCAACACACACAGTTCCATATAAATAACCTGATACAAAACTCTTCCTAATTAGAAAGTCATTTGCTGTTTTCCATAAAGATAAGTAATTAGAGTTTTTTCTCTGCACAAAAGCTTGGGAAGTTTGAGGGGTTGTTTTCAAAATACTACCAGTTGAATCCAGGACTAATTTTGTCCTGACTGCAGCAGGAACAGTGTGCAAAGAGAGACTAGATGCACAAAAAACTTATTGTCTGAGATCATCCTAGACTTTTATCCAGGAGCTTGGTGCATGGGCAAATTTATGCTATTTTGAGGGTTCCTGCTCCAGCGCAGCACAAGAGCCAGTGGGCATGGGGAGATGGAACCTGAGCAGAGGCTGATGTTCCTGCCTCCCCTCAGCTCTCCCCTGGGAAACCTGGAGCAGAGCAGAGGACAGATTCAGCAGTGTGCTCAGCCAAGCCATTTGGACCCATTCCTGGCACTGAGATTCAATGCTAAACATCTACTTAAAAAAGAAAAGGATCTGGGGTAAGACACATGCCCAGTGCTGTAATTTAATAAAGACTTCCTCTCTGAAAGCTTTACTTTCCTTTGCAGCCACTCCACACATCATTATTTGGCACATGCTTTAGATCTTTAAAGTGTGTACGTGTTGGTTTTGTTCCTTTCAGCCAGTTCTTATTCTTTGCCTGCCCTTAACACTTCCCCCCAGGCTGCTCTTCTCCCTCTCCCACCCACATCCACCAACTCTTCCCCCCCCCCCACCTCTGGCATTACGGAACCAGTGCCTCAAACTATATAAAACCCTTGGCCTCAAACCAGAGAAGACCTAAATGCAGGAAAGTAAGGATAAATTAAAGTGACAGGGTCTCAGCAGTGGAAATTAGTGCAACTCTTCTAATTGCATGTCTAGCCTGAATGATGGGATACTTAATTCTTACACATCCCAGACAATTGCTTTATACTAACATGAGCTCTGGGAAAAAGGCAGATTCCAGAGACATATGGAGCAGTAGATGGAGTGGAAAAATAAATCAGTTGTCCCAGCCACAGTGGAAAAAACGCTTTATCTGCACTGTTAATATAAGGTGTTGCCACCATTAAACAAAACTGATAATGTCTCCTTCATCCATTCTTGCTATAAAAATAGAACATTAAATAATTAAGTGGCGAAGTGGGCTTTAGGCTCTGCTTATTGTTACTGAACAAGAAATGAGCTTTGGGTGAGGAGGCTACATTCCTCTAGTTAGTGGACACACTCCTAAACACAGGATCCCGAGAGACAGTCAGGGCAGCAGAATGCTCTACTCCACTTCTATAAGAACTGCTAATAAAAGGCTTCAAAACTAGCATGGGTTCTTATATCTATTTAACCTTTTGCCCCAAGAAGCAAAGAGCATCTGGTTAAGTGGAGAGTAAAAGCACAGCTACTTTTCATTATCAAGGCTTAGAGCCAGACTATGTGGAAGCCTGAGCTGCCAAGCCTGGGTTAAATGCTTGTTGCCTTCACTGCCTGAGGCCATCTAGCGTGTTTAGAAATGATTAAGTACTGCAGCCTGGAAAGGACCTGTCCTGAGCGTTCATCTCTGACTTCTAGCAGAAAAGAGAGCCTGGCAATGACAGAGGCAGATGGATGAGTCTCATTAGTATGGCGAAGCAGCGAACCAGACTGCCTTCACAGAGCTGTCCAAAAAAAAGAGAGCAAATTAAAATAGGAGCAGAGAAAACCAATGAGCAAGTGTTTTAACTCTCTGATACCTGGATTCATCTCCAGCAGGTTAGGCAGCTGGCTGTCCTTCCCAAGAACCTCTGGTCCATGAGCGCTTGGTAGGCACGGACATTTTCAGCTCTCTGTATTTTAGTTTTGCATCTGTTTTTTGGTGAGCTTTGGAAAAATGTAGAATACTTATGCATACTGTACCTCAGGTGCACATACCTGAAATATTCTGTAGTAAGGCAAGAGCAAACAAAAGCAACCTGCACTTAGAGTATTCTATTCATGCTTAAATCATTATCAAAACCAACAAAGTATGATAATTAGGTTATGACAGGAAATTATGGCATACAACAACAGCAAGGGGATGTAAAATATCTTACATATATAAATATTATACCTACAAGAATGATGAAGATATGGAGTAAGGAGGATTATTGCTGCTCTGAAGAAGAACATCTTGCTGACCAGGGCATTATATGAAACACCCTTGCCCAGAAAAAGTAGCAACTCTAAAACTGAAGTGCAAGAGGCCCCAGTACAAGAGTTTGGTAACTCAGTGGCATCAGACACACCACCCTGGAAATCTTCCTAGTGTGATGGACTGGCAAACCTGCAGCTATTCTGAGACTTTCTGCAAGACTGATGGGAAATTATATCAATTTATTACCCGCTTTGATTTGTTTGAGTTGATTCAGGCACCATTTAACCATGAGAAGAGGAAGAAAAAGCATCTGAATAATTCAGAGTGCAAATTGCTACATGCAAGGCAGCCATTTTGCTTTGTCTTTTCATGCAAGATGAATAGTGTAGCACAGTAGAAATGTACCTAATGCCCTTCATTTTTCTTTCAATGAGGTAAGAAGGATCAGTAGATATAATTTAAAAGAACTTTGCAAGCAGCCAGAGATCTAGGTGTTGAAGAAAAAGCTTCATTTTCCACCACAGGTCTCTGCTATCAGTGAGGGATGGATGAAGTCACATAAGAAAAGGAATCTCACGGAGGTTTTGTTATTCTTGGAGTCATAAAAAGTCTTCCATAATTGCAATAGAAAGTAGGATTCTTGGGCACACTTTAATGTCTCTGAAGTCTATAGGGACATGATTTTCAGGTATGTTAACATCTCTGTGCAGTCCCACTTCTTGTTTCCTACTGAGGACTCTTGGCTTGTGATACTTCCATGCTTGCTCAGAGACTTGATTCCACCGCTGTCATTGTACCCAGGAGAGTTTAGAAATAGAGATGCCAGTTATTTTTTTTTAATTTGACTTTTTCTATTCAAAATGAATGAGAGGTCAGTGCTAAAGGGGTATTAGGAGCCTAAATGTTTCTGAGGAGGAGAAACAAAATTACTTTTCTCCTCCAGTGAAAATGAGACGTTACAACAAGGACTGGAAAACTGGGAGCTGCCGCTTCCTCCCCAGTTCCTAAGTTATTTAGTATTCAAAGCAGGAAAGATGACCCAACAGAGCATCTTTGTTACCCCTTTATTTTCACTTACCACGTTCTCCTCTGTGATCTCTTCTACCTGCCAGCTTGAGGCAGTTGATCTCCATCCACTACTAATTCACTTTTTCTGGGCCAGGCTGGGGCTGTTAAGGGCACAACTACCCAGGAGAAGAATATTCTTCTTTCTTAATCTTCTCACAAAGATGCTTATGGGACCTAAAAGCCTATGGAAATATTTCTTCTTAGCTTTTTTTTTTTTGTTTAGCTAATAGAGATCAATGCAATTTTTCCCCCAACTGCTTCGATTTAAGGTTATATGAAGTTAGTGATTAACTTTCAGGTTTCAGGGGAGACCATGGCAGGCAACTAATCTGAGCTGTGATATAGCAAGAGTACAGACAATATTGACTTCTTATATTAAATATTTGTTTCAACTGGAGCATTTCCCTTTCCGAAAATCTAATCTTGAATCAAAAGCTACATGAGATAGTGAATTAAAGGCAGTTCTTAGTAAGTTCTTCCAACGGTCTTTGATACTAGATAATTATAATTCCTCACTAATCTGAATGTATAGAGTTTTAACACTCAGACATTCATCTGAACACCTAAGACATTTTGCAAGAATGGTGGCAACAGTAAATGGTTTAGGCTTCAAACTGCTATTTTTCAGATAGGTGCCTGGAAGATGTAGGGCTTGCTAATAAAAGAATGACTCAAATACATTGCTTTAAAACCCAACTGCTAGCCACAGAAAAGGGCTTGGGTATTTAAAAAACAGTTAAGCTTACATCTCTGAAAATCCTGGCTGAAGTGTCACCTTACACTGGAAATACTAAATCCACAGGCTCTGCCATTTTTCACCTTCACGTTTCTTACAAGTGCCTCAGTATTGCCAAGGCTGAATGGCTGGATGCCTTGTTTGTGCCTAAGGCCTATCATCATCCATAAGGGAGATCACAGAATCAGTTAGGTTGGAAAAGATCTTCAAGACCATCGAGTCCAACCATTAACCTTACTCTACCAAGTCCAGCACTAAGCCATGTCCCCAAGCACCACATCTAGACAACTTTTAAACACATCCAGGGATGACAATTCAACCACCTCCCTGGGCAGCCTGTTCCAATGTCTGCCAACCCTTTCAGTGAAAAAGTTCTTCCTAACATCTAGTCTAAACCTCCCCTGGCGCATGTTCTGTCTCTTAGCTTCATTTCAGGTTTGAGTAAACATACCCAATAACACTCTTCCCAAAAGAAGGTCACTTTATTTAAGAGTCCAGATTAAGATACATTACCAGTAAGTTTCTGCTTGGAGGACTGTTCCCAGATGCAGCAAGTCTTCAGGAATTCTGTTCTTAGCCTCAGGAGAATCAATCTTACCTTATCTCTGTCTAACTGTATGCTTCTCCAGAGTATTCTCCTAGCCTTTGAGATGGTACCATTATGAAGATAAGGTAATCAGTTCACTATTTGCCTTAACTTCATAACTTACAGTCCATCATAGGCTACTGCATTGTTTTTTCCCAGAGCATCCTCATTTTCTGTTCTTATGTCATAGTAAACTTCTGCTGATTGCAGACAATATTCAAGACTTTTTCTGGTCCTTAACAGTACAGAAGTGTTGTCTTTTTCTTTGATAAAAGTCAGTGAGGGAGTGGATAGAGCCATAGTGCCAGGAGCAGGAGCTAACATCTATACACTTCATGACGTGTCAGCTCTTCAGGGACAGCAGTGACAGGAGGCAGAAGGGAGGCTGGACATCTACAGCACATACCTGGTCCCAACACCCCTGCAGCTGGGTCAGAAAGAAGCTTTGGTGCAGAAAGGATGAAAGAAGGAGAGCACTGTTTGGAAAGCTCCTGTGGTGGGAAGTTGAAGGAGCATTGTGGAGACCATGGTGTTATCACCTGCCCAGGCATCACTGCTGGGATTCTGCTCTGAAGGCATGAAAAGGGAACAAGATTATTGCCTTCTTTCAGGAATTTCAGCAACATGGCAGCCCTACATTTGTCTTCTTGAGGGGTATATCTGGCAGTGAGGAGAAGGTGAAGGTGGAAGGAGGAATGTGGGAGGAGGGCTGGCCTTCGCATACAGCTCTCACTGTGGCCTGAGGATTTCCACCCATGTGGCACCCTGTGGACACAGCGCAGGGTAGATCTACCTGGAAAATACTGTTTAGCTCCCCCATATGCAGGCGAGCTCACAACCAGCCACCTGTAGACAGTTGAGTGATGAAAGATCAGCAGAGTCAGTGCCAAACTCCCAGGGGGGCAGCTGTAGTGGGAAGGGGCCTGGGCTCCTGCTATGACTTACATGTGGGGATGAGGATCTGTGGGTGTCATATCTCACACAGAGTCAAGCTGCTGACTGAAGGCTAGAGAAAAGAGATCTCTCCTTCAAAATAATATTTGGTGCCAGTTACAAGAAAATGCTCATGGACAGGGGTCAGGAATTATACTGCCGTGCTGACCTCTGAAGAAGAGAGGAATAGCAGTAGGTTTACAATCAGATTTAATTACATATTCCAAATTGACCGTGAAATTTTATCATTAGGTAACTAACCTCTTTTAAGTAGGAAAGGTGAATGATGGAGTGAGACTGCCTCATTGACTATTATTGCTTTACCTGGATTCCTGTGTCTCCCTAATGCATCTACTAATCCTTTATTTTAACTTTATATGAGGAAGAAGTCAGCTTTGTTCAATCCATTTGCAAAATGAGAAGATGCCAACTTTTCCCTTATACGCTGGTATTTATTTTAACTAACAACATGAAAAAGAGCACTAGAGTTAATCACTTTCAATCAATGTCAACTACATTATTAGTTAATGGGAGTTTATACTGCATAATATTATTTGTTTGCAAGCCATTTACTGATGTGTTACATCTAGTTAAATGCCTTATCCTTGTTTATTTTAAATAGAGAAAAAAATGAAGGCTAGAATCAGTGAATTTGTAAACATTGGCACATGGAATTCATTTTACTTAATCATAATGAGGACTTAAGTTAGTGATGTGAAAGTATGACTCATTTCTGCAAACCACCTGCAGTAAGCTCTACATAGAGGCACATTTTGCTTTTTAAGTCTTTTGCTGTCTGATTCTGAGCAGAACATTATTTCTAAAATCTGATTGTTAAAATTACTATTTATATATTAAATATTATTTACAGATAAAATTAACAATTTCTACATTTTTGGTAGCTGTGCAAGCTTCTTAAACCCCACGTGTACACCCTATACTCCAGCCTCTTACATGCAAAGCACTGTATTGCATTTTCTTGATGTAATCTCATTTGAGGGTCTGGGAGAACACTGAAAACCTGCAGATTTGCCTTGAATGAAGCAAACTCAAATCAGAAAAAAAAAATAAATTGCATTGTAATGAACTTGTCTACAGCTGAACTGCCTGGGAGTTTTGCATTTCCCAACATTTTCCACTCCTACTTTGACCTAATATTCCCTCTTTGCTTCTATACATCTTCTTCTCCTTTGCATCATCCCAATCATTAACTAAATGGCTATGAGTAATAGTAGAGTAACAAGCAGATGTAGCTTGAATGAGAAAGGAATGAACTATATATGACATAACTCTTTTGCTTAAAAAGGACTTCCTGTACCATTATTACTTTATAGTACAACAAAAGCCTGACCTGAAAGCTAATAAAGAGAGCATGTTTACTAATTAGGCTTTATTCTCATTGGTCCATGTTAATTGCAAAATATCAATCTATCTCACTTATGAATATGCAAATGTATGTCAAGAGTGGCACAAGTTTCCAGTACACAGTACTCTGCTAGCTTTAATTAGATCAAAAGTGGGTCCAGCTCAATTCAACAAGATGGGCCCTACTCTTTAATCAGGAAAATAAGTTTGTCTCCTAACAGTATCTTCTTTTGACAGTCAGCAAACACTAATTAACAGACATAGCTATATTAATTGCATTACTCCACTGTATTCTTATCAGCTAGCTGATGTTGCCTGTTTGCTAATGCAAATAGTTGCTGCTTTAGTAAAGTCAACTTGCAAAAGTCTTTCTAATGCTAACTAGCAATCAATGCATATAAGATTTCTAAGATTTCTGTAGGGAATTCTGCATAATAGATGTATTCTGTCTTTTGAGGTATCCACGGCCATTTAGTATAATTATTCCTTAGAGCTGCACCTATCATATTATCAGCTTTTTCAGAGGATAAAGAACACAACTTATTTGTTTAAGAACAAAGGCCTATAATCATTTCCTTTAGGAATCACTAAATCACTAAGTTAAATGAAGATGTATGACCCAATGGAAAACTTGCATTTATAGTAATTATGTTGTGTTTTTTTTTTTTTTCCTTAAGATCCCTTTAACATCTTTTAAAAGACAACTTACTAGTTTTACAAAGTAGTGACTTGACAGCCCTGGAGACTGTAATCCCACAGAATGGGTTTGATATGGACTGTGCTAGGTGAAGCCTCCCAGGCTGCCCTGTCCATGGGTTTTGCCTTCAATACTTTTCTTTGAAGACCACTGGGAGAGCCAAGAGGGTAATCCAGTCTCTATTTTCATTCAGCTCCTAAACTCTGGGATTGCCAACTTGGGTGTTGACTAATGCCACTTGCAAGGGAGTTTTCTTCATGTAGACAATAAGCTGCCATGAGCAAGGCTGAGACCACCCACCCCTTTCACATAGACTGCCAAGCAGCTCTCCCCAGGTTGTGAACGTTTTGTCCGTACTGGCTAGCACTGATATCCTAAAAGAGAGCGACACAGTCGTCTATCTGATGACATCTCTCTGCAGCCAGCCCAAGCTCTCTCACCTCTGCCCGTATGCAAAGCAGACCATGATAAATGGACCATGATAAACATATATGGTTGCATTCATAAAAACCCATGTGCTGCTAAAGCTGGGTAAAGCCAGGCAAGCAGATTTTAGGCAACACCATAAGTAAGGTGGCCACGTTGGATGGGGCTCTGAGCAACCTGGTCTAGTGGGAGGTGTCCCTGCCCATGCAGGGGGGTTGGAACTAGGTGATCTTTAAGGTTCCTTCCAACCCAAACCACACTATGATTCTATGATAACTGTACTTTCTTAATAACAGTGCCTTCTTGCACCTGGCTGTGGAAGGATCTGAAGTGAGGCATTGTCCACCCAGTCTAAACATACAGGGACAGATTAGATGGAGGCCACCGTCATGTCACATTGAGCTGGTGTTATTTTAAGATCACAACTTTTAACCTTGTGATGTAGAAGCCCACAGAGTCAACAGGGCTCACATACCACAGTGTGTGTGGTACCACACCAGCTGGGTGTGATGAGACTGAAGGGAAAGCCAAATGCCCACTTGGTATTGCAGCACCAATATTATTACTACCAGTGGAGCCACCCCAGGACAGAATAATGCTGAACATTTTTCCTGGTAGAAGCAAGACTAACATGTTTTGGGGCTAGTATTCCCAAGTGGAATCTGCACACGAAATTATTATGTATTATTTATATATTTATGGGTCTACCTTCACACAGTTGACATTTTAACGAATCCCTACAGGGACAGAGTGGAAGTGATAATGAAACCTCCGTGTCAAAGCCTCTCCAGCTTTCTAGTGTAGCTGGGATCCCCCTTTATTCTCCCTCCACAATTTGTTTGCCTTTCCCTTTATTTTTTTTCTGGATAGAAAAAAGAAGTTGCAAAAGGATGCTCAAATACATTTAAAGTTTAACATCAATAAGCTTATGTACAACAGTGACATATTTTTCAGGTCCTATCAATTTTTTAAATAATGTTTCAAATCTAGGTGCAAAGACATAAGGGAAAATCTCAGTTCTAATTATCTTTTTGCCCTTTTTCCCTCTGATATGATATTTGGGGTATGGAACCTGCTCATGTTTTCTGTACTCAATATGAAAACTGAGGACTGTCTCACAGCAGGATGAATTTTGTATAGGAATGCCGAATGAGCCTCAAATTTTGCAAAATACATTGTAAGAGTCAAGTGGAGTTTTGCTTCACCACCAGCTTTTTATACATGTAAAGCTGGCTGTTCTGAGTATTATACCTCAATATTATGGTAGTAGATTCACTTCAGTAGCTTTGTTAAACTTTACATGGCTAGAACTTTCCAAGCTGGAGAGGCAGTATATATTTTCTAGGTTTCAGTTCAAACTGGCAGATCATTTCTAAAGAGAAGGCTAGTGAAAAAGTACGTTTTTGGCATGTTGAGTAATTCTAATGGCTTAAAGAAAAGTTCAGTGACGTAAGCTTTCAGGCAGGTCCTTGATGTTTGTCAGTGACAATTTTTTTGGGGTAAAAAATGTACCTACTGCTCTCCCTGGGAAAAATTCTTTTGAATTTGGACAAGTTAGAGCCTCCGAAGAAAATCTACATGCAGGTTGCATGTGTTGTGTAGATATTTCTTGGAGGATTCTTCACAACTAAATGTGTTGTACTTTAATCTTCACTAAGAAAAGGCAAGAAAGCCATCTAAAACTTTTAGCTCTGTGGTTGGCTCAGCCACCAGGCTAAAAGACAAGCAAGAATTATGCTCTGGGTTTCAGTGTAAAAGCCGGAACAGCTTGAAGAGTTTGGCACTAACTTAGGACCCTACTTCAAATCCCTAACAGGCAAAGAAGGAAAGAGAATCCAGGTGCTTCCCCTCTCAAACAACAGGTATGATCTGAATAAGACTCCCCTGCCAGTGCTGCCCACCTTTTGTATTCAACCCTGAAACAGATACTGATGCTGATTATGCTTCTCTGGACTGGTGACAGGGATCATCACCCCAGAATCAGTTCTTGCCTCCCTCAGTGTTGCCTCAGCCAGTCCAGGGTGAAAATGCCAACATGATGGACCAGGGGAATCCCTTCCTAAATCAATCAGTGTTCCCTGGAGAGGCTGAGGCTCAGTTTGCAGCACAGAGGAAAGGATTGCACCTCCTTCCTCCCCAAAGGTTAATCTACTGACTGCACCCTCAGATAAAGGGGCATAGATGATATCTTCTGCAGCTGATTTTGGATTCAGCCCCTCACATCTCATGTTTGTGTCACAGAAGAGTAAAGTAAAATACTGTATTAGTCTTAAAGTGTTTCAAGTGAAATATTTCAGGCTGGTTTGCTAAGGAAATGAGGCTTCTGGCCTTTTGGCTCTCCACTTCTCTGTGTCAGTCTTCTTAATAACTTTTTAGTCTGTTGGGCAATTTAAGCCGAACTTGAAAGAGGAGCAGAAGTTTTAGAGACAATTAACTGAAATCTGCAGCTGGGAAGTGGAGAGAGACCCAGCATGAAAACCCCATTGAAAAGAGGGCAGGAAGAAATTGGATGTGATATGTTACGTGGTGTGGTAGTAGCCAGCTGCCCAATCTGCATATGCATGGCTCCAGATTAGCCAGGGTATGTGTTATTTCTTGCATGACAGATGTCAGAGGGTTTACAGAGGGAGACAGAACTATTGTGGTGGGAGTGAGGGAAGGAAACGGGATACAAATCTGTAGGAAATCAGGCTTCATGATCTGTGATACTCACAGGACAACTTATTTTCTTTTTTATTTTTGTTTAGAAAAAATTACAAGCATTGTTAGGTTGCATCTATCCAAATGCTTTTCTGTTCCTCCATTTCCTCTGTCAGTTAATTAAAAAAACTCTGTTTTTTTTTAAGAAGGCAAACTGTGGAAATATACATAGTTAAAATTGCACTGATAGTGATTTCCAGTGTCCAGAGGACTAGCAGGCAGCATCAGTGTCACCAAAAGAGGCAGAAAAGGCAGAATGAGGTAGGAAATAAATTTGGTGCCTCCAGTCCCTTTTTCAGGGAACGGTGGGAGGGGTGGCAGGGAAACAAGACACCTCTGGGTTAACAGGGCTGGACAGCAGAAGTGAACAGGAAGCCTAGAAGGTGGCAGCATGCTATGGTGAGCTCTGAACACATAGAAATGTACCTCCAAGAAATGGCAGCGATCACTTTGTCAAATTTCCTTTTTTATCTAATGGCAATTAACCCAAGCTTTCTACACCCAGCCCCTTCCACTAAAAAAAAAAAAAAAAAAAAAAGACTGTTTCCCTAGTTGCCGTCATTCCTTCTCCCTCTGAGCAACCTGATCTAGTGGTAGGTGTCCCTGACCATGGCAAGGGGGTTGGATCTAGACGATCTTTAAGGTCCCCTCAAGCCCAAACCATTCTATGATTCTATGATTCTATGATTCTATGATTCTGTGATTCTATGATTCTATGAATGCCAGGGTCTAAATATGACTACAAACTCGTTAGGCTGCCTTCATAGCACTTAGACCTGTCCCTCCAAACCAGTGTTGATATGCATCCCCCAGAGTCTGAACAGTCTTCTCTCAATATTCCCCAGGAGAAGTATAATTTTGTTCCAGCTCATGGTCTTTCCTGTTAACCAACCTTTTCCACCACTTCCTTGCATGCTCACTTAAGGCAGGTTTCACTATATAACAAACACCAGCACCCCGTGACCCTGCTGTCAGAGCTAGCTGTGCTCCTCCAGACTCGAAAGACATCACAGCCACACAGGCTCTGATAGAGCAGACCCCACTAACTCTAATTCACTGTTTGTCTCAGCCTTTGTATGTGTGATTTTTCTTTGTCTGCCTTGATCTGGCACAATGCAGAGCTCTTACACATTCTTTGCTGAGCTTGTTCTCCTTTGGATTTAAATCAGGACTTTACCAGAGCTGCCTAAAGATTAATTATCATACAGAACAATGCTTAGAACATGACTGACCATCCCAGCAGGTATCAGGTTATTGTTTAACTCTACTCTCTTGTCTTTGTGTATCTATTATTAGCTCCTATTTCATGCCTGGCATATGGTTACACTTAACACTTTCTTTAGTAAAAGAGAAGCTTGCACTGTAGCTCCATGGAAAATCACATTGGCACAATGATAGAGTATCTGGAGTGCTGTGTCCTGTTCTGGAGCCCCCAATACAAGATATAGAGCTGTTGGAGCAAGTCCAGAGGAGGACCACGAAGATGATCAGAGGGCTGGAGCACCTCTCCTACAAAGACAGGCTGAGAGAGTTGGGGTTGTTCAGCCTGGAGATGAGAAGGCTCTGGGGAAACCTTATAGTGGCCTAACAGGACCTGAAGGGCCTACAGGAAAGCTGGGGAGGGACTGTTTACAAGAGCTTGCAGTGACAGGACAAGGGGTAATGGTTTCAAACTAGGAGAGGGGAGATTTAGATTAGACATTAGGAAGACATTCTTTCCTGTGAGGGTGGTGAGACACTGGCCTGGGTTGCCCAGATAAGTTGTGGATGCCTCATTCCTGGAAGTGTTCAAGGCCAGGTTGGATGGGGATCTAAGCAACCTGGTCTATGACTCAATGATTCTAAGATCTTGAGCCAGCAGCTCATCAGAAGAGAATGCAGCAAGTACTTTATTCCTTAGGTTGTAACATCTTTGGGGCAGGGACATTTTTAAATTATTTTCATTATTATTATTTTCAAATTGGTGTTTGTCCAGGACCTATTCCAGTTGTCCTAGTCCATAGTTTCAGCTTTAGGATCAGACTGGGATCAGAGTCATGGTGGGAACTGCAGTCAGAGCAGCAGAAATGTAAGAGCAGAAGGAAGCCAAACACAATGTGAAACACTTCCTTGTGTTGCTTTTCTGTTTCTCGGATTTTCTTGTGGGCAGCCACACAAGGAAAACATCACGATTTCCTTAGTTTTCTAGACAGGTGCTATCTAGGACATACCACATCCAGAACTTCAGAAACAAGCACTTTTCCTCTTTAAAGGGCCTGTAACCAATGACATCAACCACAGACCTCAACAAAGAATATTTTAAGTTCATCTCATGCTACAATCCAATTAGAGAATGGAATCAAACCAATGGCACCTGGTGAAGATATAAATCTTTATCTTGTGGGACACTCGGGCTCGTTTTTCTCTCTGAGAAAACTGCTATTAGGGGCTACCTACAGAGATTTGGGGCCAGATAGAGACACCTACTTGCCTAGTTGAAAAATCTCCATCACCCAGTCATCTCCTCAGTGTGCAGCAGCCCTCTGTGTAACATAGACCTGGACATTTGGGAAGTCATGGGTGGTCCTGACATTTCAGAGAGGGCGTCGGGTCTTGCAAAGACTAAAGGCTGAGCATCAAGGTGCATTTAGAAAGAAACACTTATCCAATTTACTCATCATGCTGCTGATTTTCAAAGATACGCTGTCGTGCCTGTGCAGCACTCCAGAAAGCAAATTCTGGTTCCAAGCAGGTGACAAACACCTTAAGCCCTGATACATATTTCATGGGCAAAGCTGAACATGGAGCATTTGTGCTGTGGTTTGGTGACTTGACAAGCACAAACAGCAATGGTTGTGAGGAGTGGGGCTGGCTTCTCTGTGTACAAAAATACAGCCTTCATTTACAGCACAAATATTTCAAGGCAGTTCACAAGGATCTCTTCAGCACAAGAAAAATTGTTACCTCTAGAAATCCTTGTTGCCAAAACCTTAATCCTTATCAAATGGAAATCGCCATCTGTCCATTAGATCAATGACTGGCACTTGGGTCTCATTGATTTAGCTATTATGGAAAAGATATCATATAAGATACATGATAAATTAGACTCTGTCATGGATATTTGGTCAGATTTTGCTCAGCCTTTCCAAATGAGATAATTAGCTATAGCTTTCTAATTTTAAAATAGTGTAAGTGTTACAGATTAAGTGACTGTAATCTCTCTTTCTTATCCACTTTTCTTTTCACATACATGCATAATGAGGCTTTTGTCTATAATTTTGGTGTCACACTAAAAACATTAAGATGTGAGGAGATTTCCCCCCAGCCTGATATTTAAAACTTCTTTATTAGTCAGAATCAATCACTATGCAAAAATTCAAAATTATTTTCTTTGTATATTAAGTAAATAAGAAACCATCCTGAATAAACTTCAGTCATTTGATAAAAAATTGCACAACATTTTTACATCCTAAACGCCTTTGCTTGAAACAATCACAATGCCTCCCCAGATGTCTATCATGGCTGTCATAATTTTTAAATGTACACACATTTCTTTTAAATTTCTGTCATACCAGAAAGACAAAGTAATAACTGCAGAAACATGGCAACTGCCTGTGTTCAAACATGCAATCTAGGTTGTTTTTTTTTCAGGATGGCATTTTTAAAGGTCTCGCAGACACACGCTTGAAAGCAGCTGCCATTGTCACCAGCTCTCTGAAAGTCAGTCCTCCCTGTGGCAATTGCAGAACCTGGCTTTGTTGCAGAGAATGCACACAGAAAGGCAGTGCTGCTTATTAGGGGCTACGTGGATACATGGATTTAATCCATATGATTGGCTACTATCTTTCTTCCATCTGTGCCCCACCCAGCAGACTCAGCACTTTTCTCCACTTCTCTGTGTTGGGCCCATCGGTCCTAGCAAGTTTTGAGTACAATTACAGTGGTGTAGAGGTGACCCTTGGTTCCTCAGCCCTCTGCACTCTGCTCTGTAACCCACTGTCGCACTTTAGAGGCTTTCAGGGGTTCCCAGCTCTTTGCATCGTGCAGGCAGAGGGAACAGCACCTACCTTGCTGCCAAAAGCTGCAATTTCCTTTATTGCCTCTGCTCCTCAGCCCCGGCCCCCCTGGGGCAGCCCTGCAGGCATCCAGCTCAGGGGACTGACCTTGGTGATTTCCATTTCCATTTTATGTTTCTTCATGGGGTAGGTTACACAGGTCAGCCCTGGGAGGTGTTTGGACCTGTGCTTGCAGGTATGATGGCTGATGGAAGATGGATGGAGATGCCCACTTAGGGCTGAAGACAGGCAGGACTCCTTCTTCTGGTGGTTTTAGCAAATGTAAAGTGTCAATGGAGCTACATGCTTAAGTGGTAATGAAAGTGTATATATCTGGCCTCACTTTCCCAGTGTTAGGTTCATCATGCCCAGTTTGCTTCAGAATGAAGCACCACAGCTGATGCTGAAAACAGAAGTTTCTTCTTAGTGGTAAAGGCTGGGGGAAGAAATGAGAGGAGAGCACCGGGCAGCCTGAAGGGCTCCAGCCTTCAGCTCAAGCTGATATTAGAAGAAGCTGATCTCTGTATCTAGCACAGCACCAAACCAGCTGTCAGCCCTACCTGGTTAGCTCAGGAGCAATACCACCCCCCAGCTCCCCCCTTTCTCCTTTCCTACCCCACAGGCTTTTACTAACTGTTTTAAAGCACTTCTCTCAGTGAGCAATTACCATGTCCTACTTGTTTAGATTAAGTTGCTGTCAGTTCATTTTCATCCAGAGTCCTACTTCAGTCAGACAGTGAGGAACTGCTAATGAGACAGCGTAATCTCAGTTCAAAGAAAAAGGCAGACCAGAAAACATTTTTCCTGGTTAAAACGTCCTCAAAATTACCTTATACACTTGGCTACATGTCTCTTGTAAAGTTGTGGCTGCTGGATTTGCCACAGGATCCAAGGTAGCTTGTAAAATTATGATCCTACAAAGTTTTATTGAAAATACTAAAATTAAAATGCGTCCTGATGGGATTTTTAAGCCTTCCAGAATAATTTAAGCCAAGGAAGATTTGTCATCTTGAACCTGCAAATAGCATGAAGCAACATTTCTTGGGGAGGTGAGGACTGTCCCATCCATTTCCAGGTGTTATTCCTGAAAGCTAACAGTGATAACGCACATTTTGACAATTATTTCAGCTGTCAGTCCTCCTAATCAAACTACTGCTATACTGTTTATTGGGATGGTTATTTTGTGCTACACAACTTCCACTCACTTCTCAGGAAAGTCTTATATGCAATTTCTCCTCAAATTCTACATTGGAGTTATGAATAGGTAGTATATTTTTGCTTGAAAATCAACACTAGAATAAAGTTAGCAAACAACATAATCATGGATGTCCTTTGGAATGATTGTTATATTTACATTAATTACAAACATTCTTTTTATTTTTTTTTTTGGGGGGGGGGTATCTGAACCTGCCTCAGGATTTCCAAGGAGCTGTTACATACTGCTGTAGGAATGAATAAATCTAGCTAGGGTAGTCAGCTGTAGACACCCTTGCCACAGACTACTCAAGATCTTGATTTTATAAAGACAGGAAAGATATGCAACATCTGAGGGTACAATAATGCAAAGGGCTGGGCAGCTAGAAATACAGACATACAGGTATCGCTGGCACTAGCACCTTCCTACATCAGCCTTGACTACAAAAAATGGAGCTTTGAGCCACTAAACAGGGTCAAAATCTGCCTGTCTTTTGCCTGATGCTTCTCCAGAGAAGCCAATGACATTCTTTGACATCTCATGTGACATATGCTAGTGAAGGATTTGCTGCTGCTGCATTCTCCCAAGCTCCCATTTCCTTAAAGTTGGCTGTGCTAGAACTTTTAAAGCCAGGCAAACTGAATCTATATTATCTTCCCATTATTTTTCCAGGATACCTCGTAGCCACTCTAACTTCCCCTGTCCTGTACGATCTACAGTATGGAATGGTTAGAGTTGGAAGGGACCTTAAAGATCACCAAGTTCCAACTCCCCTGCATGAGCAGGGACACCTCCCACTAGACCAGGTTGCTCAGAGCCCCATCTAACCTGGGCTTGAACATCCCCAGGGATGGAGCCTCCACAACTTCTCTGGGCAACCTGTGCCAGTGTCTCACTACCCTCACACTAAAGAATTGCATTCTGATCTCTAACCTAAATCTCTCCTCCTTCAGTTTCAAACCACTACCCCTTGTCCTATCACTATGCACTCTTGTAAAAAGCCCCTCCCCAGATTTTCTGTAGGCCCCTTTCAGGTACTGGAAGGCCGCTATGATGTGCCCCCGAAGCCTTCTCTTCTTCAGGCTGAACAACCCCAACTCCCTCAGCCTTTCTTCATAAGAGAGGTGCTCCAGCTCTTGGATAATTTTCGTGGCCCTCCTCTGGACATGCTCCAGCAGGTCCATATCTTTCTTGTGTTGGGGGCTCCAGAGCTGGACACAGTATTCCAGGTGAGGTCTCACCAGGGCAGAGTAGAGGGGCAGAATCACCTCTCTTGATCTGCTGGCCACACTTCTTTTGATACAGCCCAGGATGCAGTTGGCCCTCTGGGCTGCAGTTGCACATTGGTGTCTCAGGTCCAGCTTTGGATCCACTAGTACCCTCAGGTCTTTTCCCACAGGGCTGCTCTCTAGCATGTCTTCCCCCAGCCTGTATTGATGTCTCTGGTTGCCCTGGCCCAGGTACAGAACCCTGCACTTGGCCTTGCTGAACCCCATGAGGTTCACTTGGGCCCACTTCTCCAGCTTGCCCAGCTTATGTCCTGAAAGAAAGTACTTTCATGACCCTGAGGACAAAGTATCATGTAGTTCCAGTTTTGCTGTGTTACTAAAAAAACCCCATAACAAATACCAACCAAAAACCCAACCCAGTAAGTCACAAACCCAGAAAAAACTGCTAAATAGGTACCTAATAATGAGGTAATTCACAAGATCCTATTTCACAGCATCTAAACAGCATACCAGCATTATCTCACAGCACAAAATGATGTAAAATGAGTTAACAGCCACTGTGCTACCACTGAAACTCACTGCTGTCAACTTCTAAGTGAGAACTAATTGCTCATATGATTCACTTTTAGGTTCTCTCCTTCCTTCCCATGTAACTTCCCCTCTATTTGCAGTACTGTTTTCAATAAATCTAATTTATTGCACAGTTACTATTTCCTAAAGTGTCTTTGTTTGAATAAGTCAAGAGTTGGCATGGGAATCTTCTGTTATTCAGCTGAACTCTTGCTTCAGTGAAGTCACAGTCACACTGGTTTTCCTCTTGCTTTTTCTTTTAATAAATGCCATGTATGTTGTCTCTAATTTGAGGGGCTTTAAGCTCATATAAAGTATGCAGAATCTCATCAGAAAATGTGTGAAATCAGAATCTACTTCTATTGCACACATACTGTAAGATATACTCAGGTAGTGTCCTCTTTGCCTTAATACTCTTTATCAAAGATATTTGTTCTTAGGCTGTAATGAAAAATAAAGTCAGAAAGCAATGTTAAAAACCATTTGTACAATAGCAATGACACCACATAGAAAAACCCCAAACCCCAAATAAACCAGAGCAAACCCCCCTACCCTGTAGTTTAGGCCAAGCTGCCAAATCCTATTACAAATTCAATCCTATTAAAACGTTCCCAGGTTTAAGCCTGCTTTGGAGTTTTTCATAAGAGTGCGTGACCCCAACCCAAACCCCTCCATGTGTGGTCAAGGGACCTGCGGATAATTGTAAACTTCACGGGCTCCCATTAATCTCGGCACAGTCAGATATTAGCGCTTGTAAATCAGCACCTAAACAAGGACAATAGTTAAAGCCATCAATAGTCTTTTAATGAGGCAGATCAAAAACAAATGAAAGCAGCGGGACACTGGGATCTGCCAAGGAGGGGCAGGGAAGCCAGGGGGCTTTGTCTTCCTCGCACACCAGTCGGTGGAAGGGCTCCAGCACCTCTCCTCACGCTGACGGACCCGCCGCGCCCCGCACAGCACCGGGCTCCCCCGGGCCCCGCGGCCAGGAATGCTGACGGCCGCCTAGGAACAGCCGGCTGGAACCGACAGCCACCCCGGGGGGCGCGGGTACGCTCTCACATGGGGAGAGGGCCCGTCTGAGCATGCTTGGCTCGGCACCCCTCCGCTCGGCAGCCGGGGGGGACACACCGCCCGCCGGGCGCCTCCTGCCCGCCGCGCAGGCGCTTCCCGGCTCCCCCCGTTGCCGGGTAACGCGCCGCCGCGGGCAGCGGGAGGGCGGGCGGTGGCGAGGCGAGGGGAGGCGGAGGTGGGCCCGGCCCAGCTCCTCTCTGTGCCGCCCCGGCCACCCCTCGCCTCCAAGCCGCGAGGGAGGAGGAGGGACGAGGAGGAAGAGGAGGAGGAGGGGAGCGGCGCTGCCCGCGGAAGCACAAGTCGCCACAAGCGCCTAGGAACTTGACAGGGAGTGTGGCGGGGGCGCCTCTCCTTGACCGGCCCCGGCGGCTTCCCGTTAGCGCTGCCTCGGCAAGGGGGAGCGGTGCCCCGACCATGAGCGGCTTGTCTTTGGAAGGCACCCGGTATTTCCACGGGGCACCCATCTTCCCGCCCACGCTCCCGACCCCCGGCTTAATCATCCCCGGAGCCCGTATTTTGGGTTCCCACAGGTAAATAGTTTAGTGAGAAAGTGGAGGTGAAACCCCAGCCCCATTTACAGGAAAGACCTGCCAGGAGCTCTTCAGTTCCCCAGCAAACAGGCTTTCACCTGTGTGATACCACAGGGGCGGGGGAGGGTGTGAGGAAAGTGCCCGCAGCCAGACCTGCTCCTGTGGGTGAGGTTTGCGTTGGGAGACGATGTTTTGACAGCACCTTGATGTGGTACCGAGTGACAGCTCCGCACCTCGTGTGGCGATGGAGGCTACAGAGAGCTAAGCACGCCGAGCCAAGGCTCCATGGGCCGGGAGGCACTGCCCGGGCAGCAGGACAGACACCCGCCTCCTGCTCTCAAGCAAATATTTGGGTTTGTGGGGTTTTTTTTTTTTTTTTTTTTGTTTTTTTTTTTTTTTGTTTTTTTTTTTTTTCCCTTCATCCCTATGTAAGAACTGCAGAGGTTGTGTGTGAATAGGCATTAGTCATTAAATAACTGGGAAATAATTCTGTGGCTAATATTTTCTTTGTAATGAGATCACCTCACACTCACTGGCACCAATACAAACATTCGCAGCTAAGTGCTCAAAAGAGGTTGAAGTACAAACTGTATATAATTCACTGCTTGAGAAAACACTATTTCAGCACAACACAATGCAAGATACTCTCAAGTATTCCTGAGGCAGGAAGAGTGTACCACAGTCAGGCTGAAGTGACTGTTTACATCAACCTGATTGCACTTATTCTTTAGTAAAGCTAACAGCTCTCTGCATTATTAGCCCATCTTCTCAGTCCTGAGGACCTCACAGATAAGGGATGAAACCGAAATTACGTGGTGCCAACATGGTGTGTACTACACACCTGCAGTCAGAAGTGCTTCAGCTTTGGGTTGGCATGAAAGCGTGCTTTTGCCAGGTGCCCGTCCAGCTTTATAAGGAAGCCTGGCAAAAATCTCCTCCTCACAACGCCCTCGCCGTGGTCACAGCCAAAAGGTGGCAGTGTTCAATCCGTCATCCCTGCCCACGCCAGACGCGAAGTGCCGGCCTCGAAAAATGTCTTTCATCTCACCCCAGCGCTGTTCTTCTGCCGATTTTCATTGCAGAAAACCTCCTCTTCCCCTGGACTCAAAAAACAAAGGAATTAGAAAGTTAGAGAACCTTTTAAGGTGAAGAACAGCAAACAACCAGATCACTCCTTGGTTTCACAGAATCCTCTGCTCTGGCTTTGCTGAGATGTACCCAGACAACTTGTTCCGTCCATGATTGGGTTTTCCTGGTCTCACAGCAAAATAGAAACATGGAATTTGATGAAATTTCAGGCTTGCTGACTAAGCTTATGGTTTCAGGTGTAAAGAGTGAGGCTTATATGGAGCAAAGAGTAATGCAGAAGTAGTGGTTCTCCAAGGCATGCTGTCAAATATACATTGAATAGTAACACTTAGCACATAAATACACACATATTATATGTATCCATATATACAAAGAAGCACTTTTCAGTTATGAATATGCAATCTGAAATTGTATAGAAAAAGCATAGGTTTGATTATTTTTTTTTCCAAAATAACTTCATTTCTCCAATAATTTCTTTCATATGAAATCTAAAAAGTAAAAAAAATTTGGTCCTGAGTGTATACAAAACGAAGCAGATCATTGGACTTCGTGTGAAAACCCAGAACAACAACAACAACACAATACCCAAAGCAAGTATTTCTTTATATATTTAATGGGAGAAGCCTAGTCTTAATAGCTGTGTCTTTAAAGAGGAATTATTATCCTTTTTATGGATATAGGACACCATGGGGTGGAGGACCACTCAAATTCACATACTGAGTCAAGGGCACAGTAATGAGTAGAGCATAGTCTGTTCTCTGTCTGCTGCCCAATGCACTGTCGTACTCTGCCATGTAATTTAATCTAGTACAGGCAGCAGCATTAAATAACAGTAGGGACACAAAATATTGTTCGTGTGCCAACCCTAGAAACTATAAAACCCTTCTTAAATGGTTGCTCCTTTGTTCATTTGTTCCCTTTTTCCCCTCCAAGGGGAAAAAAAAAAATTAAAGGGAGAAATAAAATTGCTATCTTTCCAATCCCAAGGTGAGAACACTCCTGTTTCTCCTGATCTACACAATGCTACATGTGTAATTGAGTGGAAGGGAATACCACAAAAAAGCAAATTGACCTGTGAGGATAAAATTGGGGATGAAGACCATAATTAAATACATATTATTAAATATGGTCTGATTAAATACCTTTACACCGGGTGCAGTACTGGGTTACAAAATGTGTCCTGTTGGCTTGGCTGTAAGAATTGTCACCCCAATCAGGAGAGAGGGAAGGAATTTTAGGGTAGTCAATCAGAAGACTTGCAGCCTCTCCTTACTCCAACATCAGGCTTTGTCATTAGGGGCCTCAAGGCATTCGGAGCTGTGTGTGGGGTCAGTTAACTCACACTTACCTTCTTCCTCTGAGAGATGTCAGGAGGTAATTCTAGACACATGCTTATCCTCACCGGGAGTGCCACATGCCACCTCCCTGCTCCATGTGTATGTAATTGCAAAGCCAGCAGGGGATATTGGATGATATTAGGAACTATGGCTCCATTAGTATGCACTGCAGCTTCTTGTCATTAAATACGGAGTATGCATTCTCTCTATTGTCATCAGGCCTGACTAAGGCAGGAAACTACCGGAGAAGAAACTGATTTTCCAGGCAGGAAAAACAGGAGCAAGCTGAAGTGGTTAGAGCAGGACTCTGGGGTGCTTTGCCCATCCTCTATCAAGCAATTTATTTTCCTAGCTGTCCTGTCCCGCTGCTGGATATTCATGGTTTCTCAAGGATCAGCTGTGGCTTCCAGCTTCGTTGTCACCTGCAGCTGGCATGCTCTCTTGACATGCAACTCACAAGCCAGGTACTGAAAGTGCCTCTCTTCAAAACACCCCCCCGAACTGCACCTGAGCTTCTCTCCTCATTGCTGGTACTTTCTGCCTCCATTAGAGGTGCAGGCATTTCTATACACAAACCATATACATCCGGAGTCCTACTAATACATTTCATTCCTACTAATTTGCCAGGCAGTTTAATGAGTGGTGATGGCATTAATGCCACTAGCTGGTCAGGAGTTAGATGTTCACTCTAACCTAGATGCCTTGATGCTGGTGAGAAATTGACACCTTCAGAAGGCAATTCATCTGTTTTTCAGAAACCATTTCAGAGTGAGAGGAATTGCTTGCTGAAACGCAGTTGTTCTCTGTTTACTCTAGAGGGAATCTCCATTAGCTTAAATGGTACATCTAACTTTTCAGCCATCAACCTTGTGTAAATCAGTCTCGTAATTATCATACATCCTTGAATGCTGCATTTCATTTGTCCTTCCCTGCCTGCTACATATTTGGTGACTAGTTGATTCCTAGCTTTATCTTAAATAAAGCTTGCAACATCCAACTTTGTACACTAAACTATTGAAATATCATACTCATTATCACCAACATCTTGTTTTATAGGACTTCTGTATTAATCACGGGGCAGCTCTATCTGTGAGGGAGATTCATCAACCAAAACCAGACAGAAAAATACACGATTCTCAGTGTCTTTCAGAAGACTGAACCTCAAAGTACGTTGTGAGTTAGAAAAATGAGTGTGATGTTGTATGGCACAGAAAATTAGAATAAAAACTTTGTAAGAATAGGTACTCTGTAAGCTTTCAAATTATTCTTATGCCATAAGAGTGATGAAAAATACTATTAAAATGTTGTAAATAAACCTATTCTCTCAAAATTTGAAGTAATTTCAAAAGGTTTGAGAAACTGGAGTGGTATTATATTATTCAAGCTCTCCTCTTGTTCTAGAACCAGGTGAGTTTAGGGTAGAGAAGAGGTTCAAGTGTAAACACATGGCATGTGCATCTCTGGGAAATGGTTTGTTGGAGGAGGACCTTGTGAGCACCTTAGAGTGAAAAGCTTACTAGGACGTTCTGAAAATTTGCATGATGAGTGTCCATAAAGTCACAGGGTGAAGTCCTAGTCCTGTTTAAATCAGTAGGGTTACTGATTTAATAGACCTGTCTTCCGACTTCAGTGCTGCCACTCTTGTTCTTATTAAATCTGTTTTGTGGCCAAATTATTGAAATTTTTCGGGGGCATTAATTGTCCCAGAAGATAATTAAATAAGAACACAAATTTTATATCTTATTTAACCCACGCTTTTACTACAGGTAAATCTGGAGAGCAAGAAACAAATTGAAGGCTACAGTGTGAGATTTTTTTTTTTTTTTGCATGTGGAGAACTTATTAGTTATACCTGCAATGATTTGGTTAAATTCTGCTGCCTGAACTGTAAAATATTAAAGATCCAAGATAAAAAAGTGCTCCCATGCTTCAAATCTGACCAATTCTATTACGTGCACTATTGAAGGATGAAACTTTTCTCTTGGATCAAAATGCTGTCAAGAAATATTTATATTTTATATAAAGTTATCTTCCAAGAAACAAATAGACAGAGTGAAGCAAGCAGCCATATAATGACTTTTTAATTTTGAAGTAGGTCAACACTGGGTATATTATTCTTATTGCAACAGTCATGTTAAGCTTTTCAATTAGGTAAGGATGCATCTATGAGGTTTGTCCACGTTTTATTGATCCTTATGTCATTTTCAGGGTGATGAATATCTGTATCGTATGCAACTTGAGGTAAGGAAGCGTTTCTTTCCTGACTTCATCTGTCACTGAAGGGAATGGCTTTGGCCATTTCAGTGCCCATCCACTTTGCCATCAAAGAGCTTTATGTTAAAGGAAGCTTAATGTATTTTTAATGTCGGTTACAACACTGCCAAGTCCTAGACTCCTCAGCAGACACTAGCCTGCTGCAAAAATTCTGGTCCTTGTATTTCCAAGCCCCCCCAACATGATTCCAAGGCTGGATCTTTGGGAAATGATCTCAAATGCTAGATACACTTTGAAGCACTGGAACCCTCTGGTCCACCCCCCTCAAGGCAAATGAATGTGTTGCCTCAGCATCCCCAGATCCAGACACGTGCTTCTGACTTCACGGTGGAACTGAGAACCATAATGTACTTTGGAAAAAAGTGAATTAGGCAAGGCAAAATTACTAGTTCACTACAAGGATTACTTATCCAAAGCAAATTTCTCTTAAACAGCCTACTCTGCTCCTGAGTGCTGAAAAAACACAGGCAGCCTCCTTGGTCTAATTTCTTTACAGCGGTGATCCCAAGGATGGGCAGAGGTCATAATCTCAGGCAACTTGGCTCTAATGTATAAGAATGGAAGACTCCTACTTCACAGAGAGGCTGTTCCTTAAGGAAGGAATAAGAATTTATCTTTATTTTTGTCAGGCTGACAGAAGGAGCATTTCCAGTTTTCTAGTTGCCTGTGTCCTAGGGGAAGCTCCTGTGCTTTCTATTTTTGGCAGGTCATTACATGGATGAGCTACTGAGTTCATGTGCTCAAATGTGCTATGTGTTGAGTTCCAGAAATAGAGGTAATTTCAATACTGATGACCAGTGTGCCTCTCCTACCTAGTTGTGTAGGTAACCCATGTCTAACAGGAGCTAGATCTATTCATCTCCAGATAGTAAAAGAAGACAAAGTATAGGTGACAGTGAGGGTTGTGATCCAGCCAGAGTTAGAAATGGAAGAGTTTGTGCAATGGAAATTGGGTTCACCACAAGACAGGGATATATTCTTTTTCCTCAACATATCACAATATGTAATTTTCTTGAGTATTTTTTGACCACGCTACAAAAGAATAACTCTATAGGAAATGTTAATATTTGTCCAGAGTAATTCCTTTTTATCATGCTTTGAAAAAGTAACAAAATTACAGTCTTGGATCTGTTCTATGTGGTTCTTGGACATGCCTGCATGTAAATTAAAAAAAGAAGAAATAAAAATACTATGAAATCATGTGATCCTCATACAACTTCCAAGACACACCAAATGGATGGACTAAATCTTTTCCCATGTGGCCACCTGGTACTGTGGTGACCTATTTAGAAATGAGTAATTCTTCCTCATCTTGCAAGTATGAAGTCTCTATTTTTTAATTTACAGAGTTGCTTTCCTTAGCTTCACAATGCTGTGCCAGCAAAAGGAGATATCCAGAGGTGCTGCATTACTTCCTGTTATCCCATTTAACAGACCAATATTGCTCCAAGGGCTTGTTGCTTCCGTGTCTCCTTATCCCTGCCAGCAGAAAAGGTTTTTTTTGCAAACACTCCAACAGCAGATCATGACCACCATGGCCACTGAACAAAAATGAGAAAAAGCAATAAAACCCAGTCTTCTGCCCTTCCTCAATACCCTACCAATACATCAAAGACACAATTGCTTAGTTTTTCAATCCTCGATGCCACCCAGTACTCCATTCAGAGTGTATGCCACAGTATTTAGTTTCATTGTTCATGCCTCCTCTCCCTCTGTGGTGGCTGAATGTCACTTACTTTTTTCTGCTCTTCCCATTGGATCTTCTTTGAGATGTCTCATAAGACCATCTGGCCTATCCTGACATCTTCCCTGTGCTGGTGGGCCCTGCCTTAATCCCTCAAGCATAGACCAAGGCAGCCTCCCATTTTAGGGTTCCTTTCTCCATTTCCTAGTCTTTTGCTGGATGGGGTGGCTGCTGCTAACCTAGCTGAGAAGGTAGACTTGTGTTCTCTTTGGCTTGGGTTGGCATGGCCTAACCCACGCTGCCTTTTGTGCCATACCTTCAAGGAGTTCTTCTTACCAACACAGCACGGCGGACTGGATCGACGTGCCAGGCTGCGTGTTGTTAACAGACCAGCAGAATAACTGGAATCTGCTGGAGGTGCAATTAAGCCTTTCTTCCAGTTCCCTTTCATGTGTGCCAGATTGGCCTAGCCTGCCATTTTATTGAGCCTGACAGCAGCTTTCATCCAAGCGACATTGATGAGAGTGCGTAGTTGCTCACACCATCAGCCTGCCAGCTCCAATGGACAATCTGAATAGCTGTGATCCTACATTAAAATGTCAGCATTAAGGGAGGAGAGTGCACCATTTTGTTGCACAGCTGTAAAACCACTTCAGCAAGGCTTTCAAGCTCATTATTGCACAAGCAAGGGGTTTCAAGCATGAGTGCTCATGCCCTGTTCTCCATTCCCCCTCCCCCTCCCCTCCCCCTGCCTTGTCAGCCTTACTTCTATAAATATGCTTTTTTTTCCCTATTTTTTTAAATGGTATTCCCTGTCTCATCAAGGAGCAGCTCTCAGGCTGGGGCAGCAGCAAGGTTGCAGACATAGCAACAACACAAACTTTACAACTGCAGAGCAGGACAGACTAAGCAAATGAGGGGCCATCTTTTAGAGACAGTTAGCTCTCATTTTCAGTAAATTGCATGCAGGCTGTCTTTCCAGTATAGAAACAACACATTACCAAAAAGGTTTTCAGTAAGTGGCTGAGGGTAATTCATTACCCTCAAACAAATAAACAGCAAAAAAAGGTGTAATATCTTACAGCAACACTTACTTTCCCTTTGCTAGGAGGACATATCTGCTCACAAATTCTTCATGATAAGGTCCCCTAATTCTTTCTTGGCAGTACTTTGCACTTTGCAATGTCTTTATGCAGAAGGATGCTCTGGAAGGTTAACAGCATAAATGTACTACAAAGTGATGATTCAATTAAAAAAAACTCTCATTTTATAAAAAAATAAATTGCTGTGAGGAAATATGCATATACAGGTACCACCTCTCTCTTTGAGCCACAGCTTTCCTTTAAAGCATCGGCTACTCTTCTAATATCCTAGAAGTTCCTGTCAGGTGCTAGGAAGTGAGCCCTCCCACCTACACTTTGCCTCTCCCCTCTCTCTCCCTCCCTCTCCCTCTCCTCTCATTTTTGCTAAACTATAGGCATCTGGAGCTTAGGATCTAGTGCAAATTGGTGTCTAAGATCCCTGTGCAGCCAACAAAAATGGTTACAAAACTAGGGATAATGAATCTAATGACAGTGGAAGCATTAGGGTGGAAGGACTTGCTCTTTGGAAGTTCTTGTTCCACTTTCCCTGACTATGGACTCAGCTCTGAGAACAACCTGTAGGTGCCTGTGACCAGGTGAGGTGAATTCCACAGACAATTGTCAGCTGGCTTCCTGAGCATGCAGTCAAGGTAACTGCTAATCTTTAAGATTATGTTTTATATATTGGTCCTGAGTGTGTTTATTTCTGGATTATCTCAGAATTCCTGGTCATTTTAACTTTGTTTGAATATGAGAGAGGTTTCTACCTTCTGCAACATGAATGTGCAGGACTGCTGAGGGACTTGATGCATCAGGAAATGATGCATGTCTTTTGTGGTGTTTCACAGAGTTCTGAAAATTCTGTTGGTGGTGTCTTTGAAAGGGCAACCATGTTTTTTATCTGATGGTTAAGGATGGAATAGAGCTGCCTGTTAAGTAGACACTCAACTGGATCTTAGTCCTGGTGTTCAAGTGTTATTGATATGGATTTTGCAGCAAAATTACTCCATTACAGTCTTTTTCTGTGTGACCCATCATCTTTACCAGTCCTTTGAAGCCATGTCTCAAAATTTTTTTGTATCTGATTCAACTCTTATTAGTATCATTCTTCCTAATTTAGTAAACTTCATGTGTTTAGTTCATTCACCTGATTGTCTCGAGATTTTCTCCAAACGTATCTTGAATCTGTGATCTATTTTCCGTTAAATTTGTTTAAATTGTTAAAGAAGAAGTCTATTTAAGAAGAGGAGACAAGAATAATCAAGTTCTTACAGGTTTTACAGGAAGTGGTAGCTGGATGAGAGACCCAAATTTGGCACTTTCTGAAGAGAAGGCAGGTGTGTGTATTAGCACAATTCTGTGGTTGGACAGTTAGGTATTTAGGCAGGTCCACATTGGCCCCAGTGTAGGCTCTCCCTTGCCCTGTGGTGTTAGAATGGATGTGTGCAGAAACAGGACACTTTGCAGGGGAAGATATTAGACAGAGAGCAAGGCTTTGTTGGAAACCAGGCTGCTTTAGAATACACAGAAAACTGCTTTGTAACAATGTTGGTAAAACTTTCTTTTATTCAAGTCCTTTTTTATCACTTATGGTGAATTATTACTTTATTTACTGCACTTGAGGAGAGCTAATACATGTGAGGCCACTCTACCTCCAAGGATAGTGTGCACCTTCTTTGACTGATTCTCAGTTTGTATTGGCATGCTTAAGTTGTCATCTGACCCAAACACTTTCCTGTGCTCTGACTCTTTCCAAAAGATCAGTCATTTATACACGTTAGCACTTGAGATGCCGTTGGAACTTAAAAATTCTTTTTATGCAAAAATTTGTCATTGAAGTACATCAGATATAATTTTAGGGTTAAGTGGGCAACTTTAGGAAGGGGTGGCAACAGCCACATCTGCTATTTCCTGATGTATAAATTCAAAAGTTTGCTCGTCCTTCAGGTTGTTTATTTAGGACCAGCAGCTGCCAAGGAAAAGGCTACACCAAGTCAGTGCTTCTCTTCTTGTGTGCGTACCTGTTCTTTTATGCTTTCCCATATGTACTGTTTAAACCAACTGTGACCTGTAGGCACAAATTTCTGCAGTATTTAGAGGACTTGTTTGTTCATTTTAAAAAAAAAAAGCTTTCTTCCTGTGCTGTGGGAAGGCAGTAAAGAAAAAAAAAAAAACACAACAACAAACCCAGCACAATAAAGCATAACGCCACCTTCAAATAAAGATTTTCTTTCCTCTGGGTTCAATTTTCCTGATATCTTAAATGTCTCTTATGCTTGTGGATATTTGTTTTACTGTTTGATACGGCCCACCTGTGATGCATCACTGAGCACCAGATGCCCACGAGGGAGCAAGCTAAAATGTGTTTACCTGCTTGGAATTTTCCTTTTTCTAAAGTAGCTGTGGAGAGACCCCACCCAGAACACTGTCTCATTTGCATCATCTCTCTAATCATCCTTTTGTCCCTCAGAAAGCACGCCTGCTGAGAGCTAAGGGAGAAATCCTGCAAGTCCTTCATTTTGGTATCTTGCTTTACCATCTTCATTTCCATTTTTTGTTTGATAAATTAAATAGATAAAAGTGAACATCTCCTGCTTGGAGATGGCTAATCTTGCAGAATGTTTATTCATCAGGATTTGTAGTTTGTCTTCCCATTTTGGGCAGTTCGCACTGGTTTGAGAAGCTAGCAAAAAAAAAAAAAAAAGCAGATAGCTTCTTTGTTTAGAGTGGAAGAATAATCCAGCTCTAATGGGTCACACAGGACCCAGTATCCACTTTAGAGGAAGAAAAGTATGAGTAGGTAAGTATGTTTTACATCTCTCTCTAGTTTGTGGGAAGTGCTCTGTTTTGGAATGATCCTTATTTCCCATCTGGTCTTGCTGGAGCTAAGGACAGAGGTATGGCTGCATTATGAATCACAGTTAACAGCTTTCACTGCTCTCCTGGTTCTCCTTGTGAAACTGGCAAGAAAGTACCAGGTGATGACATGCTCCTGTCATGAAGTGGAGTCTGGTGTCCTGGAAACCCTGACTAGTCTTGGCCTCTGACTCTAGGACTGGAAAATGGGCATCTTGAACAAATCCAGCCTGATTTCCAAACACCATCTCTTCCTTCCATTATGATTTCCCTGCTCTGTAGGAGTTATTTTGCCACCTCAAAGGGGACAGCTCTAGTCCCGGATGGTGCCAGGTGCTGGAGAAGACATTTGCAAAAACGGTTGATGCAGGGTGAGCCCTAGACATCGTCTACCTGGACTTGCCCAGGGCTTTTGACACGGTGCCCCACAGCCTCCTCCTGGAGAAACTGACTCGTTACAGCCTTGACAAGTGTTCTGTGCAGTGGGTGGGGAACTGGCTGACAGACCGTACCCAGAGGGTGACAGCAAATAGTTCCTCCTCAAACTGGCAACCAGTCACAAGTGGGGTTCCCCAGGGATTGATATTTGGCCCAGTGCTGTTTAATAGCTTCATAAGTGACCTGGATGTTGGGATCAAGAACACCCTGATGAAGTTTGCAGATGACTCCAAGAAGTCTGGAAGGGAGAGCCACCCTCCAGGATGACCTGGAGAGACTAGAGGAGTGGGCTAGCAGGAACCCTATGAAGTTCAATGGCGATGTGTAAAGTCTTGCACCTGGGAACACATAACTCAGGAGTGCAGTTTGGACTGGGATCCACCTGGCTGGAGAGCAGCTCTGTGGAAAGGGATGTGGGGGTCAGCAAGCCCAGGCAACGCTACAGGCTTGGGGAAGAGTGGCTGGAAAGCTGCCCAGCAGAAAAAGACCTGGGGCTGCTGGTTGACAGCTGGATGAACATGAGCCAGCAGTGTGCCCAAGTGGCCAAGAAGGCCAATAGCATCTTGGCCTGTATCAGGAATAGCATGGCCAGCAGGAGCAGGGAAGTGATCATGCCCCTGTACTCAACACTTGAGAGGCTGCACCTCAAGTGCTGTGAGCAGTTCTGGGCCCCTCAGTACAGGAAGGACATTGAGTCGCTGGAGCGTGTCCAGAGGAGAGCTACCAAGCAAGTGAAAAGTCTAGAGAGCAAATAATGAGACAAGTGGCTGAGGGAACTGGTGTTGTTTAGTTTGAAGATGAAGAGGCTGAGGGGAGACCTCATTGCCCTCTACAACTACCTGAAAGGACGTTGTAGGGAGGTGGATGTTGACCTCTTCTACCAAATAAAAAGGATAGGACCAGAGGAAATAGTCTGAAGTTGCACCAGGGGAGGTTCAGATTGGATATTGGGAAGAATTTCTATACTGAAAGAGTGGTCAGGCACTGGAACAGGGAGATGGTTGACTCACCATCCTTGGAGGTATTCAAGAAACATATAGATGTCTGAGGTTGTGGGGTTTTCTGTGGGTTTTTTTGGGTTGTGTTTGGTTGGTTGTTTGGGTTTTTTTTGTACTGATGGTTGGACTTGTTGATCTCAGAGGTCCTTTCCAACCATGACTTTTCTGTGATTTTGTGATTCTGTCTTGGTGAATAACAGGCTCAACATGAGTGAACAGTGTGCTGCAATAGCAAAGAAAGCCAACAGGATGCTGGGCTGCATCAACAAGGGCATCACCAGCAGAGATAAAGAAGTCATCATCCTGCTCTATTAGGTGCTTGTCAGACCACACCTGGAGTATTGTGTCCAGTTTTGGTCCCTGTTCTACAAAAAAATGTGGACAAGCTGGAGAGGGTCCAGAGAAATGCCACAAGGATGATCAGAGGACTGGAGGACCTGTCATATGAGGAGAGGCTGAAAAAATGGGTTTGTTCAGCCTTGAGAAAAGAAGGCTTTGGGGAGACCTTATTACCATGTTCCAGTACTTCAAAGGTGACTACCAAGGAGATGGAGACTCGCTATTTACAAGGAGTCACATGGAAAAGCCAAGGGGTGATGGGCACAAGTTACTCCTGGGGAGGTTCTGATGGGACACAAATTTTTCACCATGAGGACAGTCAAACATTGGAATAGTCTCCCGAGGGAAGTGATAGATTTCCCCCATCTCATGTAAACTATAGTGGTACCTAGAAAGGTTGGACCAGATGATCCTTGAGGTCCCTTCCAACCTGGCATTCTGTGATTCTGTTATATGATTCTATGGTTATCTTTGCCCTAACACTGGCTACTTGAAGTCTCAAATTAATTGTCTCCTTTGGTTCGAGGAACATACTGTGTTTAAAACCCCATGGCCCTAAAGAAAAATAGCTCATAAACTCAAGACCTTTGTAGTACACAATGAATACTAAATGGTTTTAAAAGCATGTGATGCACTATTTCTCAGGCATGAGTTTCTCCAAATGAGAGACTGAAATACATTTAAAAAGAAAATTAATTACAATGCACAGTTCTAGGCTCACTTGAAGTGACAGCTATTTTCTCTAAAAAGTTATCTTTTGCAACAAAGAAAAGTGTTGGACTTCCCCAGCATCAAAGGAATAAAAACATCAGGGATATAGTATGGGCAAGCCACTGCATTATTAAGTAATACATCTGGGAACTATCTTTCATGAACTCATCCAGGACTGGCTTTCTTTATCCTGCAATCCATTCTACTTGAAAATCAGACTTTAGCCCTTCTCTCTGACACATTTGGCAGAGGTTTGCATTCAGCAGTCATCCCATCATGCTGGCCTTTGCTGCTGGGCCTGATACCCTCCCCTCTTAAGGGGCTCATAAGCAAAAAATGGTGATGGTGTCTCTACTAGTAGCATCAGAAAAACCAGCCACAGACCACATCTTCTTTGGGAGACAGCTTGCTTTCAGTCTGATTTTAATTCCAGGTCACTTCTCCCAGTCTACTTCAAAACACCATATAAATCTTTCTTTATCCCATGCAAATTTAGTGAGGATTAAGTCTCTTTTTTGAACAATTACTGTATTTGAACAGCTGAAAACATGAAAAGTCTGTATTTACTACCAAAGTTATTAAAAATTGCAATTTTCTAAGAAAACTTAGGAGGGAGAACCCATCAAATTCTTATTACTCAGATTGGCCATTGCTGGAAATTCCTGCTGAGCGACTGGCTAGATGAAGGCTGCAACACCCACCTGATCTGACCTTACTGAGTCTTAAGAGAGATTTGGTACATGTTGTTGAAAGAAACCTTCTCCGTTAGTAGAATTAAGTAGTAGACTTGATTAAAAGTAACCAGTCTGCCATTTTGCATGAGAATGTTATGATGCAATGCTGTAATTCAACAAGAATACTATGATTTGTCATTTGTACTGTGATAAATTTTAACTGAGAAAGTATAGGAAACATACACTCTACATTTTTTTATCTGGCTAATAGTAGACTTTTTCCAATTAAGTCTGTAGAAGTGTTGTGTAAATGTTAAGGCCTACCTGAGTTTGCAAGATGAGCTTCAACTTTTGTCTGACCAAATATCTGAGACAAAGGTATATCTAAATTTTACATAGGAAGTCCTGGGAGAACTTCTGCAAATACCTATACACATAGAGAATGGGGAGGGATGGACTTTTCTGAAGATCCTGAGAGATCTGTCTTTGCAATTCCACTGAATGTGGAGGAAGCCAACATAATGCCTCCCTCAGTTTGAGATGCAAGCTGTCCAGCCTCTCACGCAGGCAGGATCTCATGGAGCAAGGTGCTCTTACAACAAATGGAGGCACTAGCTTAAATGTGCAGATGTGACTGGCTCAGGAGCTAGGGGGAAGCTGAATGCCAACAAGCCAGGTGTGGGGATTTCAAGCAGGAGGCAGGAGAGATTCCAACAGTTGATGTGAGGACCTTATGGAGTTGAAGGGAAAGCAGGAAAGTAGGACCCCGACTTCAACCTGCAACAGTGTATAACTAGAGTTCCAGACCTTGGCCCTTGAAATGATTATGGGTTTACCATTACTCTATCGTTGATAAAACACTCACACTCCCATGACTATCTTTCCTCAGCAGAAGTCCTAACCTAAAGGCTTCCTGGGCTTCTTCATATTGGTCTGGCTTGTAGGGAGAGAGGTGTAAACCTAGCATAGCCCTGGCCTGATGTTTGATGCATTTTTGTGGATCTAGGTTCATATCTCTTGTGGTAGGGGGCATCAGTTTTCTCTGGGTGTTTCAACTACTAAATTATAACAGAAAAGAAACCCAAGAGCAGCTTTTATGTTAAACCACAACCAAACTTACCAATTCCAGTGGGGAGAATGTAGATTCAATGTCTAGGTCTCAGTTTCCTCCTCTTAGAAGTAGGTTCCTATCCTGCAAGAAGAGAGTTTTTTCTGAGTACATTTGCCTCTAACTTTAGACAGCTTGGGAGCTTTCCATAGACTGTGGAAGAACATGTGGGGTTTTAGCACTGAAGACTTTGAGTAACACTGGTGTGTATGTACGCAGTCCAGATTGTTACCTGTGTTTTAGGTGGAACTTTGGTTCTTAAATCAAAACCTAGATTGGGTACAGAGGGATGGTACCAGGCCTTTACTTTCTGAGCAAGGAAACTAGGAATCCCATAGAAGCACCAGTCGTAAGGAGTGAATTTTTTAAGTAAAACAGTAAAACTTGCAGAAGTCTTGATAAATATTGCAGTATAATTTGATAGGCCCTATATATCAGAGAAATAATTTTTTCCCATCCCAAATCCTGAAAATGCTCATATGATTTTTATCTGGTAAAGATAAGGTAAGAGTTCAGTTTACAGAAGGCCTGAGATATAATTTAATCTTAGTGGGACCATTAGCAAACATATACAATTTCAACTACTAGCACAGCTAAAGCAAGCAGGAATCCATCGTCAGAGGAAGGACAATATTCTGTAATTGTTTCTGTTCTTTCTCCTAGTACTACTTCATTAGTGTTCATGGGAAAGTAATGTCCAATCTAGTAAAATGATAACATGTTAGTAATTAACAGAAAATACAATTCATTTTAGAAAAAAATAAACCAGATGTAGATCTGAAGGAAAGTTTCTGAGTAGTCTGAAAATCCACTTCCAATTTGTGTCTTGAGATCTTAGTAGCTCCCCTTAGTAACTTGCTGCATCTGTTTCTATGCAGTATCTGATGAAACTAAGATTTTTTTGTGAAAGTGTGGTAACAGGTCACTGCTGAGCATGCAGGTGAGAAGGTGCAGACTGCTGAATTCAGCAGCTGTGTCACTTACTGGGACTAAAACTTTCCTGTCTGCTATCTGGACTGCTGGAATTGGTATGAGCTGGTAGCATCCATTGTACTATGACTAAGTAGTGGAAACGTCTGTCCTCTAGGAAGAATTCAACAATAGGTGTTAAATGTTATTTTTCTATATAGCCGTCAGTTTTTTTTAAACAGCTTTTAAAATTAGTTTGTGCAATGGGCTGGAGAGGACTGTTTCCAAGCTCTATGACAGGTTTCTGAAAACTTGGTAGCTTGGCTGCAGGTACTGCATCTTGTTCAAGCTAAATCAGAGAACAAGGACCATTATAGAATTTGGAACATATTGCCTAAATTAATCCCCAAAAGAACCCACTGTTACCAGAATGGTTTGGTCTGTAAGAATCTGAAGTCATGCTTGGTTACTGAAAGCCCAATAATGTTTTTGTTAAACAGAATTATATATGGTGCAAGGTAAAAGCTAATTCAGCAAGCTTGCTTTATTTGCATATTTATTTAACCAAAATCAAAAGAGGTTTATATCTGGGCACACTAAGCTCCCTGATGTCACTGAGCTAATATTTTATTGTTATTTATTACCAGACATTTTGAAGGTGAAATATATCATTGTGTCTTGACATACTGTATATTATTTGAAGAAAGAGTAGTCCAGCTTTTCAAGAACAGGAAGGAAATGTGTGGCAACTGAGAAAGATTAACCAGAGGAAAGTAACTCTGCAGTGTTATCTTCACAGGTGTGGTTTAGATTATTTTATAGAGGAGTCAAACGTAGGCTATAATTTCTTCTGAAATCAACAAGGTGGAACATGCATGCCTGGATAAAATTTGACCCATAGGATTAAGTCTGGTGTTGCAAAGAGAAGATCAGTGCTATCATATACAACTATGTGTACATGTATGTTAAAGAATGATTATACAGATATGGAAAATCATGTCTACTTTATTGTTCTTCTAAATGCCCTCCCAGGAGCTTTTCTCAACACTGTCAAACATTAAAGACTTCTGTTTGAAAGTGTGGAATTTGCTTTGTATTTCCTTGGAAAGGAATACATCTTTCACTACCACAACCTTCTGTAACCCTCCTGCCCTCCTCACTCCCACACCCCCACACAAAGACACTCCTTAATTGTATTACTGTTAGGCTGACCTCCAACCCCTACTAAAATGAGGACAAGGCTAGTTTTGTGTTTCATGGGATAACAATTTATGAGCAATTAAAAATGAAGAGACACAAAGCATTCATCACAGTCTCAGCTAGACAGGCAGCTGGGGTCAAAGGTTCTAGCAATGAAGTGTGCACAATATATTTTTATTTCTGTTTTCACTAAGAAGGAAACGGGTTAGCTAAAAATTATGGCATGCAGCTTCCAGTTCAAAATAGGTGCACTTAATCTTTCAAGACAGTCCATGCTTGGGCAGATAGGTTACGACAGCACATGCACACGCTTCCAGTATCTGTACAAGAATTCAGAACATGTTATTAGCAAACTCAAACACTCAGTTGCTTAAAATGAGACGCACTGACTGCTCTGAATGCTTATGCAGCTTACAATTTAGCAGTTCTAGTCATCATATGAAACATACTTTTTTTCTCTGATCCCTAAAAATCAAGTATGGTAGGAATCTATCCCTTTCGTTCACATTTCAAACTGCAGTTGAAACTGCATGGAAACATCCTATGTTTACATTCCTGAAGCTACAATAGATAATTTACCCAAATATGGAAATTAAGGTTTCCATGTTAGTGTCATGGTACTTCTGTGTCTCCACAACTGAACAATAATGTTCTGTAGAGACTTTTTCGTTTGTTTCTATTAATTTTAAAGATAGACCATACAGTTCCAAACCTGACCCTGATCGCTAATTTAGGGTCTGTTGTCTCAGTTTGGCACCAGCAAAAGTATTGGTGAATCATCTATTCAATTACACCATGAATTCAGCTTAGTGTGATTTTGCAATATGTCATATTTTCAACCTGGATCCAGACTCCAAGCTGAGAGTGAACAATTTTGAATTGTCATTCTAAGAGGACTCAATCTGCTTGTTTACTCAAAGCACCTGGAATGGCAGTGCCGAGAACAACAACGTGAAGCATCACCTAATAGGTTCAATTTTGCTAGAGCTGTGAATGAACATGTGCCTATATATACATGTGCAGTGCTTGTGGGATTGCAGTAATTGAAAGTCCACTTGCATAAATAGGGATATTTCTAGCCTTCTGTAGTAATTTTCTGTTAGAAGAGGAACTGTAAGTTAAAAATGTGTTTAGTTTGCATCAGAATCCCATCACTTTACAGGTGGATACATAATGCAAACTACCAAGGGGTACCTAGGATCTTTGTGCTGTATTTTTGTTGACTGAAATGACACTACAGTTTATTCAATAAGGGATTATTTTGAGTGAAAAAAAGTGATTTATATGAAGCATGACATCTTTTCTTCTGAATTAAGCCAAATGATCAGTAAAGAGGGCTGGTATTGATTGGACTGTAGAATATGGTGCATTTGTTAAATGGGAGTTTCTTTTCACTGGGGCTAAAAGCCAGTAAATAGTTCTCACAGAAAACAGGGTAAAGGTAAGAACTCATGAGACTTTTAGTCACTGCTGGCAACTAGATAAAAGAAGGCTTAATAAAAAAGCAAGGTAAGAGATTTAGTGGATTGCGTCAGAAGGATTTTTTTCATTTCTGTAGTTTTGAGTGCATTCTTTGACAAAAGATATGGTTCTCTCAAAGACTCTAGTCAGAACATAGCCTTAATGAAAAGATGCTTTAAGCATCCTAAGTATCTATCATGCAAATGTATTCTAATAGGGTTAAGTGCTATCCTAAATGCTATGCCTAAACCACCCAGAGGCATGCACACAAAAAGCTGGTGGGACCTGCTGGCATGATTCTCATGACCAAGCCTGTTGACACAGCAGTTACATTTGTGACTCACACTGCAGCAGAACAGTGGCTCCCCCTGAAACATCTCCAAGTCAGCCACAATGGCAGTGGGGTAGACCCTATAGAAGGTTCCAGGAAATTATTAGTCATCAATTACTTTATTTCTCTTTCATATTAAAGGACAACAGTGCATAGACTTGGTTCCTTCTGGCTGAATAGGGGGAGTGCATGGGGAGAAAACAGTCCTTCAGGATTCAAAGAGCTATGTCGTGCAGGGGGATTATGTGAGATAAAATATGGAAATTTTGTAAGAATACTGATTTAGGTGCATGGTATATACAGTGTGTATGTATCTACAGTATACCTACAAGAGTGTATATATATAGTGTTCTAGCTATCCTTACTGTTAAAATGTGCAGTGCAATATGAAATTTTTACTTTCTTCTTGATTGGAGTGATGCATCAAGAAGGCATACAAAGTCTTTCTCCAAGATATCACAAACCTGCTATTAATGATAATCTCAAATTGTAAGTTAAAGAATATTGTTTTGGGGGTGGCATATTCCAGAAGAATTTAAGAGTGAAACAATGATAATTTTAATTAAATGTTTTGGCTCCAATGGTAGCTAATAGCAGGTGTCTAGGGAATAACAGAAGGGGGAAAGAAATGAGAATACAGCAAGGCCTCTTTGAATCCTTAAAATCATATAAAGAAGCTGTGCCTACAGCACATCTCTATTTTATCATTCTTTTCAGGGAAGTTTAAATGTTTGGGCTGAGGAGTGTGTTGCACTTGTAGAAACATACACCTGGCAAATGTGGCCTGTCCAGCCTTCAAGAAACCAACCTGTGAGCCTGAATAGCTCAGAAGGCTGAGGCACGATATGACCTAAGGATAGTGGAGATGACTCTTTCCACTAAAAGTATTTACTTTCCTGGCCAGAGCAATTCCTGGGATTTAGCATGCAAAATGAGAATGAGGATGTTTGGGATTAGATTATTTTGGATGCTTGTAGAGCTCTGATATGGAAGTGCCCCTTTTTCAGTCGCCTTTGTAATTACCTTCTTTAGCTCGGTTACGGTTATGTCGAGGTGAGTCTACATGTTCCATCTTCTTTTCCAGGCACAGACAAAAGATCCCTCAAATTCTCTGCTCTCCAGTTTCTGTCAGAATCCACAAATACGTCATTCAAAACTTGCTAGGGGAGAATGATTCATTGCTCTACCAACACGGTATCTAGACAATTAGGCACTGCCCAGTGTGAGTGTTCAAGAATTTTGTGCTAGTCTGGGAATAGTTTAGGCACTGCCCAGTGTGAGTGTTCAAGAATTTTGTGCTAGTCTGGGAATAGTTTAATGATTCTCTTTTCTTGCACAGAAAAAATTGCCTCTAGTGTCTTGCCAGATTACAAATGACAATGGTTATGAGAAAACCTGTTGCATGCATTATCTTTAATGAGTTTGTTTCTTGTTATTTTGGAATTGGAACAGCCTGCCTACAGGGCAAGCTTGGGCTGGAAGAGGATTTGGTCAGCTTGGTGACAAAGGTCCTGCTTCTAAGTGACTTCCAGTTTCTAGGTGAGGAGCAGAGCAGACAGAATGGTGCAGAGATGTCCATGATGGGTTGTACTGCCTTGATTTGATTCTGTGGCAGCCTGTCCATCTATGGGCTAGGTTCAGATCTATGGGCTAGGTTCAGGGCTGTTGCTTTGGCCAATACAAAGTTTGACTACATATGGCGAGTCTTGACAAAGGAATAGCCACTTGTCTTGATTGCTAGAAGTTATCAAATTGTTTTGTTTTTTTTCCCCAAGATGGTCACTAATATCAAAGAGGTGTTCTATGTTGTGGGTCTGTAGTTGGATTTTTATCCCCAGGTACTTGTTCTCATTGTGGCCATTTACCATCCTGCTTAAATAACTTTCCCGTGTCCACATCCTGCTTCTGTTTGAGACCAAAGTAAGCAAAGAGGGTGTTTTCCTGAAAGTCACCACAGGTGGGTTTGGCACCATGCTCTGCTGAGGAATGACTGTAAAGGATGGAGTGAGGGATGGATGGAGGGCTTGGAGAAAGCATGGAGTGTGTTTTGCAGTTCTCCTGGCCAGGAGAGGGATGAGTGCATTCCCACTGAGGAAACACCTGATATCTTCTGGAGATAGCTCCCTGGGAAACGTCTGATCTGATTATTTATACTGAGCTCATCAGGATAGTGTTAGAGGGTACTAAGAGGTCACAAGATATTAGTTAAACCATCACCACATTTTTGGGGGATTAATTCAGACATTATGCTTCCTAATGTGGAGCACTTTGTATTTAATTCAGTTAATAAATTCAATCAAATGTTAACATTTGGTGTGCAAAATGAGGAATCAAGTCTCAAAAGCATCTTGATAAATGGCAAGAATCTTAAATAGGTGGCTTCATAAATTATAGATGCATATATTTACAAACACATCCACATCCACTGTGCTATGAACATGTCATTTAGTAAATGAAACACAGCACACCTGAGGCCTGAATTATCTCTGTGGTGGATCTTGGAGATATGTTGTTGGACAATGCTGAGTGACCACTATGTGGGCAGCTCATTTGCTTCTCATACAGCTGCACTAAGTGTGTTTCATCTTGGGCTTAGCTCAGGCCAATTGACACTTTTGCAGAGGCTGGACACAAGCCTCCTGACCCATTTTTTCTTCAGATAAGAGGCTTTTGGTGTAACCTGAGGTTAAATATTTTGTTGGTAGTGGTAGAGTTTACACTGTGAAGAACTGTGAAGTCAGGAATCTTAAAATGTTTGTAGAATTGACAAGCACAGAGAGCTGTGTAAGTGTAAAACAGAAAATAAAATCCAAACCCTTCAGAATAACACTCTCATGCACTAACTCTCGTTCTGTACGGAAAGGAGTTTTGCTCTACATCTCCTCCTTTTCGCCTGCTTGTTGCAGCAACACTGTCCCTGAGGCTGGGATCTGAAACAGGACACAGATGATCCTTGAAGGCAATGGAATCTTCAGCAGGAGTTTCTGGAGAGCTGAGGATGTTTGGAAATCAGCTGGCTAGTTATTTAAAAACCCTGCCCTAAATATTTACGGGAACTATGTAACGTTTCATGCCTCTCTGCTGTCCCTCTGTGTGGCCTTGATGAAAAGCATCAGAAGAAGAAGTGCCCTGGTCCTGACTGGTTTCCAAGTCTCATTAAGTACAATGGGTTTGCTAGTGCTTCCATACATACCGGCTGCACTACATCATCCCTTGCATTCCTGGGGCTGAAAGCTGCAGAAGGCAGCCAACGGGGAGGGGATAAAGAGCACACTTTTTGAGACTCTTTTCCCAGCTTCTATTCTTTGCGCCAACCAAAGGAATGAAATCGCAAAGCCATTACCTCATTTTTGAATGGTTTGGAAGGCAGCTTGCTTCCCTGTTTCGAGCTCAGGAGGCGTTTTTCAGTTGCATGAAAAAAGCAGAACTTTTGTAATGGGATTTTGTTTGTTTGTTTTATAAGGCTCACACTTCATCGCAAAATGAACATGAAATGGTAGCGAGTTGGAAGTTGAAATGCGAGAGTTTGCAGGGACTTGTTTCCCAGGATTTGATTACAGGCATATGTCTCCCCTGCGGCTTTGAAGATTTTAGTAATTAATTTTTTTTTCTAGAATTTAGATGATGCTCTGTCTTTTTTGCATCCGCACCTCTCTTTTTTTTGAATACCACTAAAGTTTGGTAAGGAAAAAAATAATCTTTGGGATTTTGTGAGGCGCTCTGATAAATCCTCTGCTTTAATTTGTTTTCTTCAAATTGTTTAGTACAAAATGTACTAAAAAAAACAATGCTAAGAAAAGCATCATATGGAGAGGCTTTAATTGTGCAAGTAAAAGAGCAAAGTCTCACCTCGAAATAATCACAAATTGAGTAGTTTGTTTGCACATGCTATCTAATTAATTTAGTTTTTCTAATGAATTTTTTTTCCTTGAATGGAGAACCTCAAAATATCAGACAAACCTCACTGCCTGTCATTAAATCTTAATTAAATCAACAGATGTTCTCACATCAGAGCTGGTGCTTGGAGATGGTCTAGGCTTTGTATCCATTTTATAGAGGATACTCCTTTTGTGGGGATCCAGGCTGAGCAATCCGGTGTCTTCTGCTTGCTGGTGCCGTAGCAAAACAAAAGTAATTTTGCAGTGCAAGGCAAAATGAATGACTTCTTCATCAATTGTATAGCTTTTCTTTTGGCTCAGAGTTAATGGCAGCCCAGACTCGAGTTCCACAGTGCACTGTTTGTGCAGAAGCTTCTGTGCCACATCCTGTGGACGGACAGTGCTCGGGTGCTGCTCACCTGGTCCAATATACATACCTTCATCCTCACTTTTAGTGAGTTGTAATTATCTTGGCTGGACTTATGTGTCTTCCCAGCTTCTTGTCTGAGAAATATGTGGCTCCCACACCTCTATGGGTGTGATTTTATTCTAACTCATCCCTCTCCTCCATGCACTGAAAGATCCAAAGACCTGGTCCTTGATCCTCAGTGGATTACTATCTCTTTATGATTAGACATTATAAAAATATTTACAGAGCCTACCAAAATCTCCTGGTGCACTGTTATATTGCATCCATATAGCTATATATTCACCATGAGGGCAGTAAAGTGCTGGAAGAGGTTGCCCAGGGAGGCTGTGGATGCCTCCTCCCTGGAGGTGTTCAAAGCCAGGTTGGATGAGGCTTTGTGGAGCCGGGTCTAGTGGGAGGTGTCCCTGCTCATAGCAGGGAGGTTGGAACCTGATGACCTTTAAGGTCCCTGCCAACCTTAACCATTCTATGATGCTATTACTCTATCTGTCCTTTTTCACTTTTTGTACCAGTCAATTAAATTGGTTCTGTATTGCATGTATGTTGTGCAATAAATTAAATGTTGTGTAATGTGTACTTAATGCTTTGCTTCGTATCAGCAATATGGTATAGTTTGCCAAATTTGCCACACAATCTATCTGATAGTCTGTGTGAAATCTGACATTATGTAGCTATTTTTTTTAAAGGATAAGGTTCTATTGAGGTAGAAGGCCTTGTACAAGGTCTGTGTAGCAGTCTTCCAAACAGCCCTTTGGTAGGACTTTAACAATGTATAAGTCTTATGTTGAATCACTAAAATGAGAAACTTTCCTACTTCTACCTATCAGGAGGTGCAATATTGAATTGTGCTGAAGATGCTGGTATCAAAGTGTTTTCCATAGATGAAGAGATGTATTTTAAGGATCTAGAAGAGGAAATCATATCTTATCAAAACAGTGGTGTATTAATTATAAATGTCAGATGGGTAGAGGGGAGAGAAAAATCTTTGTGAATACATTTTTTCAATGGAAAATCAATGACTGAAAGACTAAAACATCTGAAATCTGAAATAATATCTCTTTTGTCTTTTGGGTTTTATAAAAAGTTCAATTTCCCTGATGTAAAGAAGCACCTTTTAAAATTTCAGTTTCCCAAATATAACTTGTTTACACATGTGAGTGCCTTTGATTTTTTTTTCCTCCTTTTTCTATTGAAAATATTTATGAAACCTTACATATATGATAGCTATAATAAACAGTTGCTACTGGTTAGTAACTAATATATACTACTACTATTTTTATGCAACAACTGAATATGACTTTATGAAACAACCATCAGAAAAGACCCCTTTCATGGAAAGTGTTTATTTTCCAGAGGTGCCAGTTTTTGCCCACTTACCAGGTTCAGAGTGATGGTTCAATTTAAAACACAAATCCTCGAAACACAATAAATGTTTCAAACTGAAACACATACCTTTAAAGTCACAGTAAATTTAATCTGGCTATTTTGGCTCTGAATCAGAAAAACCACATCCATAAAACCTTTAATTACAATTAATATAATTTAAAAGCCTATGCTTATGTATGTTGTTAATCTGGAGATCCTCGAACTGGCATGTAGCAGGCGGTGCCTCTGCTATTCTAAACTTTAGACACTTCATTTGCTGTGGAAGGAAAAGAGCTAGGCAGAACATCTTTGTTTCAGTAAATACCAAAATATCTTGCAGAATTTTAATGGTTAAAATTGTAGCAATCACTTTCCCACGTCGAAACTCCTGTTGAAAAGATCAACTTAATACGATTCTCTTAGTATGAAAATTCAAACCCAGAATAAAAACAAGTGTTAAAACCTCGTGAGTTGTCATTAAGAGGAAATACTACTTTAGCTTTGTTGGCAAATGCAGGATCATGTTTCCTTCACTAAGTGTCATTAACCAAACCCAAATAGTGAATCCAAAGAGTGTGTAATTGTTGCTGTCTGCAGTAAAGGTTGCACCATCTCCTTGTGACTTATTGGTGTCAAACCTTTAGTATAACTGTCTTCTCACAGAGACCTTGATCCATCAAGAAATTTCAGAATGTGCTGAGTTCAAGTGCAGAAAGTAATCTAATATTAATGGGATTACTTATTCTTTTTTAAGTTTAGACATGTGCTTAAGTTGCACTAGAACCAAAAGGCCTTCATGTCAGAAAGTTGCTGTACAAGGAATAAAACCCAACAGTAATACTGGTTGTACACAATTGACTGCGTTTACTCTAAAACTAGTAAAATGACTTCTTAATAGATGGATTTGAGCTGAGTTTATGTATAGCATGCAATGCTGAAGATGAAGCAATGGTTTGGAGCTGTCCTCTATGCTTACTGTAAAAGTACCTTATACAAGGGGGGGACAGAGTATCTGAATGGCTGTGTTATGGAAATGGTGCACATATTGGCCATTAATAATATATGAACCCTGCAATATTTTATCCATGTTTTTTTTTAAAAGCAACTTTGCTCTAACCCTTATAATTAATACAAGCATAGGCACATATTCTTTTTTCAATTCACTTCCCAGCTTTTCTCACATCCAGTGCTTAAATGACTGCTACTCCAGCTAGCAAAATGTAGGAAGAAACTGTACATGAAGGGAGACATGTTGACAGTATAAAACTGTAAAGATTTCAGATTAGTGTACTTCTAATAGTGTACTATTTTTCATTTAACAGTGAGAAATGTGTCCCAGGATACCATAGTGCATGAACACAAGGGGAAGCCTTTTGCTTGTAACCAAATGTTGTATAATTTTAGCTGTCATTGCTGAATATAACACTTCCCACAGCACATTTTCCTTTGAATCATGACTGACCTTCAAGATGGTCGACTCACCCTTTCTGCCACAAAGGCCCTTTTGTCTCTGTGTTTGTGTGTGTGTGTGTGTCCCTTCTGCCCATTTCCTCCTCACAGTGAAAAACAACTGCTTGAATTTTTCTTGTTTTTGTTTGAGAATCACAATTTGATGAAAAGAGATTAAATATATGAGCAAGTGATAATATGAAGCCATTAATACAACTTTTCTGCTCAAGTGGTTTGGCAGCCTTTATCTGCTGGCTTAAACTTAAACAATTACAGGCTTCCAAACTAATTACAGTGGAGAACATTATAGGATTTATGAAATTTGGCAGTTATCACTTAAAAAAAGGCAAAGGAGAGGAAGGAAGAAAAGTTCATAACTATCCATTATGAAAATGTCCTGAAAGTTCCTCAGAACAGAAATAATATACTACTGGTAAAGCCCTTCAGCAACTCTGAGCATCTTGACTTCTAATTTGTACATTTTGTTGATTTTTCATGGTTCATAAGCAAACATATGGAAAATGCTGTGCAGATCTTATGCCAGCAAAATGTCTTCTATACTATTTAATTTGCAGCATCAATGCTTTAATTATATTAACTAATACACAGCCTGTAAATAAGTTGACAGTTGTCTAGTGAAAACCATGCTGTAGTTTCCATCCTTTGCCAGACAGAGCTCTAGTCCTTGTTGATGGAGACAGATCACAACAGGGAAAACCGTGGGTGCCAGAACATTTACGGACTGTGAGGAGCAAAGGTGGCACCAGCACATCCCAGTGCCTCTGCAGAGGAACCTGCACCTGGGGTCACCAGGACTTGAGGATAGGTGGTGACTAAGGAGCAACATGAACTGGCCCCACAGGAGTGCTTTGGGGGCATTCCTCCTCCTAATCAGGGACTTGGGTCATTTAGTTTGCCAGCCAAACTGTCAAAAGGCCAAATGCCACATGCAAGCAGACTCTGGTCTCTTTTGGATAAGGGTAGGGGCACATCAGGGTAATTTTGTTGGTTATGCTGATTAAAGTCCAAGAGCAGTAGCTGCAGTAAGGGCAAAAATGTTTTGTTTTGATTTGGCTTGGTTTTTTTAGCCTAGCAATGACCATGGCACATTTCAGACAACACAAGTAAGACCTCCTCAGATTCATGAGAGTTCCTTCAGAATATGATTTAATATACTTATTATACTGATTTCTAATTCCATAAGGCTGCAGCACTTGAGGGGCTGAGAAGTGGAGTTGTAAAACATGGCTGCAGCAGCAAAGGTTTAAGAAAAACCTAAAAAATCCCAGAGTGGACAATGCGTCATGGGGTGGTATATGTTCCTAGGCTGAGGAGCCATATGAAATCTATGGAGTTCTTGTTCCCAGGGAGCATATTGATGGCTGGCAGTGTCCATACCTTCAACTCAGGAAGATCTCTCATTGTAAGAAGATCCTTGTGAACTTTTTCTTTCCTTAGCATCACTTTAGTTGATGAGCATCCCCTGGAACATGTGCTAAGGAAGTAGTCTCATTTATAGCACCAGCAGTGTAATTCCTGCTCTACATTGAGATTTCACTCCTGATAAAGCACAAGCATCATACATAGGGATATACAGGGAAGGGAGGGCAGAATAATCTTTTTAAGACCAGACTTCTGTTGAAGGAAGTGGTTAGTACCACTGCCTGCAGATATTTGTAATTTATCTACCTGTACATCTTAAGAACCTGTCTGAGAAACAATTTGTTTTAGTGAGTCACATTAAATTAGATTGCACTAGATTTGTAAGTAAGCAAACTTGGTTGGGCCAGTTGTGAGACAATAGATGGGTTGGAGAAGGCCACATTTGTGACCTGCATTGCAATCCACAAAGATAAGTAGAAGCCCAGCTGACTGGACTGACTTAGAGCCTCAGTTTTAGCTGCTTCTATTATTCCAAATTGGGCCGTGTACAGTCTAGGAACCATGTAAATGATGAGTGTTTTTCCTACATTGTCCCTCAGCACTGGTTTTGCCAGAAGTGATAGGTGAGAGTCAATAGGCTGACAGCTAATATGGGTTGGCATGAGTCAGGTTCTGCCCTACAGACTTTCCATTGTATCAGTCTGTACTGGGGCAAAAATTGCCCAGTACTGTTTGAAGCAATCCAGTCCTCTGTTCTGTTCTCTTTTAAGCACCAAACTCCTAAGCATTAGTCTCACTTTTTTTCCTGTGATTAATTAAGTGATCATCTTCTTTAAAGATTTATTTCTTTTTCTGAAAAAATAAAAAATTGATGGCATTTTTTTAATGGAATCTTAAGAATTGATCAATGTCCACAAATGCTGTAAGAATACTATAGGCAAAGCAACAATTCTAAAATCGATCTCTTTTTTTCTACATCCATCTCATTTCTCTATGGAGAAAGTCCACAGATAAAAACTAAAATCCAGGCTGAGGTGAATATAAAAAGAAGCCACGCTTTTAAAAACACACCTGTAACCTGATGATCAGTACTGGAACTGATTCACAGACATTCCAGTGTTTTTCTTGGGGCAAAATGCCTCGAAACCTTGCTGTGATGTATCACATGCACAGACACACACGTGTATGTGCATAAATATACACATGCCTACAGACACACATACTTACAGACACACATACATGTTTAGTTTGCTAAGTATTGCTGAAGAGCCACTACAGTTAAGTAAGGTGATTCATGGCAGAATAGCATAAACTTAACCTGGCTAGGTTTAATCTGGCTAATGAAAGTTAATTCAAGTGAAGGTAGGTTTGCCTGTATTTCAGTGTAGTGCACACTCCAGTGTGTGCTGTGGAAAACCACAGACCTTCAGTGTGATCTTATGTTGCTAGTTTGTAATGAAGTGTGCTTTGCCATATCTTGGATACATCTATATGTGCAAACTAAACTGAAGGTAATATGAGTAAAAGTATCCACGTCTTTATATCTGCAGTGTTGTTCTATATGTTCTGATATGTATATATATATATTCTGTATGTTCTCTTGTGAGGCCAAGTGGATCTAGGTTTTTATGAAATGCCATTTAGTTCTTAAAAGATATAATCACACAAGTTTTTATGGTGTTGAGGTTTACATTAAATAGTGCTAAAACTCACAAAAAGTACAGAGAATGCCTAGGTATATTACGTAGTCCATATTCAATGAAGACTACTCACGAAGCTCCTGCTCTGCTTAGTCAACAGTTCTCCTTCTGACCTGCCTTTCACTCTACCTTTCATACCGACAGCAAAGTGCTGATGAAGTATAAGAAGTAGATTTGCCAGATCTGTCTAGATTCAAATATTTTCCCAGAGTATCCAATCCAGAGTTGACTGAAACACTGAATATGAGTGTGATGCTGGTGGCTTTCCTTTCTTTGCCACCTCAGCAGTCTCTCTCTACTGGCCTATTTGTGGGAAAGATGGAAATTGATGAGACAGGGGACGTACCACCTAGCTCTTGTCCTCCCAATAAAATAGTATCGTGTCCTCCCTCATGAATGCTGGATCCAAATTCTTCAGTTCTAGATGGTCCAAGTTATAATCTTTACTTGACACATGACAAACACTCTGAAACACAGATTGCTGGAGCCAAATATAGACATCTGGGGATCTGAAAAAAACTGAGAGAGAACTAGACATGTGCTAGTGGCTTTAAGACAAATGCTAATAAAGGAAACAGAAACGTGATGATTGCCTCTCCTGGAGGATTGCAAGAATCAAACCCAAGCCTCAAAAAAGGTGCAAAAGCTTGAGAAAGAGGATGAAAAAATGATACGTGACATGACAGAATTTTAGCAAATCTATAACTTGAAAGAACTCAAATCCTCACCAGGCAGTATTCAGCTTTCTCTCAGTTTCCACAGTAGTTGATACCATTTTTTATTTCGTGTGACAGGAACTGGATGCTTTCACATGGCTTACCTCAAACTCAGGGAGGCCAAGGGTAGGGCATTTTATGGCAAAGAGTCCTGTTATGCAAGAGAAATTGGCTTCCAGCCCAATATGTGACAGTTGGAGAAAGTCACAGTGTCTGGGAGTAAAAGTTTGCTTGCAACCTACTGCAAGGGTTAAATTTTTGATCTAGCAAGGACAGAACCATAAGAGATCTCTGTGCTTGAAAATTAAGCCTATAAGACATAGAAGTTCCCTTCATTGTTTCCTGAAGATCAATGTGGACTGCTGCATAGAGTTAATTTCCTTTCTTTCCTTGATGTGTTCTGGGTGATGTAAATTAGCATTGGCTGGGCAGCTTACATGTTTGAAATTAATGAAAAAAACCCAACCCTTTATAAAACTTCATATCTATAATATCTTCATGCAGTAGAGAAGGTGACTGAAATTTTAAAGACAAGTGAGTAATATTAAGGTCCCAAAAACATACCTGGGCTCATAAATAGGAGGTGGTGCTGAAGTCACCCAGTTTCCATGAACTTCACAGAAAGCAGAGAGCTGCAGATTTGCTTTGTTTAAAAAACTATTTTGGATATTCTTACAGGCAGACCTTGTGTCTGCAGGCTTGCAGCTCTTAATAATCTGCAGGAAGACAGGCAGAAGAACAGGAAGCAAACAAAGGTGCACAAGAAGAGGGAGACAGAGGTGAAGGGATTGGACAAGGGAGAAAAGCATGTGAAACAGGGGAAATTGCATGTTGGAGACCATGAACTGGAAAGAGAATGGGGAAAGAGAAGAGTGCAAGCAGAGATGAAAGAAAAAGGTGGAGGAAAATAAATGGGCTGCAGTGAAGACAAGAGAAAGAAATAAGTGAAGAAAACCCACCCAGGGACTCTTGCCAGTCATGGACAACACAAAGCACTGACCCAAGATGAAATGATTCTGAATCTGACTGGGAGACTGTCAGAGCTGTGGGCCTCTGCATGGGATTTTGAGGAAAGGACCTTGCTGATTTTCCTGAAAAGTGGGTCGCCATGGGTTTTAAATGTGGAAGAGCTTATATGAAAAGGCATTTTTGATCCCTGTCAGAAGACAAAAATTGGAAGAGGACTTGAAATGTACCATTCTGTATAAGGTGTCAGATAGCAGACAGACAGAGAACAATTAAGACTGCACAAGGCTCTCCATCAGCAGTGTACAATGGGAATAGGATTTTCTTTTTCCCCGGATGTCAGCCCAGCCACTCAGGCGAGACGAAGAGAATTTCTTCCACTTAAGAAATCCTTTGTTCAGGAAAGAGCTGTTCAGGCCTCTGTTCTTTCCCCAGCCAAATTGTGTCTAGTTTTCAGGGAGAAGACTTCACTTTCTGAGGGGCATTGGTAACCAAATAGCTTCTGGACAAAGTGCAGGGAGTCCAGAGTGTCCTAGGGTTTTGACAGGGAGTTTAAAGAATGAACAGAAATATTTTCAAATGCAAAAAGGTTGATATTTATTCTTGCAAAAACTGCAAGATTTTTGTCCTGTGAGCCTTGCAAGAAAAGAATTCATGTTCATTTTCTGCAAGGTGGATGCTCAGTTCTGTTCACATTTTTGTTGAATTGTGTTGGCTGTACTGTCAACACAAACAAACTGCAAGTAAATCTGTAAAAACCTGCCTAGGTCCTTGTGGAAGTGTAGATCATTCCCATGAAAACTATTTAACTAAATCATGAATTGCCATAATCTGTGCCAGTTTAGTTACATCTTTCTTTTTTGCTGGCGTGCAATACTGCATATTTAAAAAAAAGCAGTGGAGCTATTCAACAAAGAAGGAATCGAGACATCCACACTACCAGCATTTGTTTAGCTTTTGTTCACTGCGATTGAAATTACTGGATTCAGCAGAAATTACTTGTCTGTCTGACTTCTTTCTCTTATGCCATGAATGTCTATGTGCACATACATGCAAAAAGGCTGAAATGTACATGCACACACCTGCATACGTGTTCGTGCACACACACATGCAGAGATGAAAGCTTGGAACATAGACTTTAACACCCAACTAATGGTACCAATTTAGTAAGCTCTGTGGATTTTATTACCCTGCTGATACTATAGCAAAGACATCAGGTTATCAATTGAGAGTTTTATGTGTGAAATAGTTAAAGACTCATACGATTACAAAAAAAAAAGTAGGACTTCCCAGCTTGTGTACATTACTTGAAATTTCTTTTCATAAGGGTAAAAGAAATCCTGGACATAGACTGGAATACAGAGGTACTGTGATCAGGTAGCTTTCTGTTTTATATCACAGTGGCTATGTATAGTGTCAGTATTTACATGAAATGCCCTGTTTGCTCTTACAGACCAGGCTAAAAGTCTCACAACTGCGTTTGACACTAAATCCTACTCAGTGGAAGGAAAACAAGCTGTCTGTCCCATCACTGCATGAAACTGCCTCCCTAAAATGCACATTCAGGTCTTTATATCATAGTCTCAATGCAGAAATGCTTGAGTCCATTCTGTCAGCCATATCTCCCTTATTGGGTTACTGATTACTGGTAACACACCTCACATTAATCTGCATCTTAAGATCGCTTGGAAATGTCACCTGTTGCATACAGTGGCTATTCACTTGTTCATGGGTGTTTCTCACCAGGATCTCATTACGTCTGTGCCCCATTGTCTGCCCTCACTTCTGGTTCATTTTCAAGTGTAGTGCTATATGCTGGTTCAACCTTGTGTGCTCTTAAATAGTTTGGTTCCTTGGTACCCAAAGAAAACACCTCTCCCTTCATGTGTGACCAGGAGGCTGAGATCAACAGAAAGGGATGAAAACTGTACTTTGCTTCTGAAGCTGGCCCATCAGAATGTGGGCTGGCTGGTTGATAGGTCATAGAGCAAAGCTTGGCTTTTCTTTTCGGGGAAAAGAAAGAATGGTGGGTGGAAGTTATTTTAGTTTTTTTGGATACCATCTCTATATTTAGAAGTTAATTTTTGAGTGTGTATTCAAGCGTCACATGGCTGTATTCATAAATACATCAAGTAGATTTCAGAAAAAAAATAGCAATTAAGCAATTAGCTACAGAACTTGTATCTGCAAATGCTTTTTGCTGCACATATTTGTCATCCTTTTGCTGACACCCTGTGCTTTGTAGTCTGGATGTCTGTACACATCCTGAAACTGCCTCTTTCTAATCCTTCCTTATTTTCAACCACTTAATACAAATGAAGTTGTATGTTACAACAGGGAAAACCCCTCAAGTTCTGTATTAGTTTATTTTTACAAAACCAGACCACTGTCCCTGTTGCCTCATATTACAAAAACTATGAAGCCCACACAAGACAGGACCAAAATTCCAGATTTAAGCAGGATACATACAGTCATCGTTTTTCTTTGACAATCAGGAATAAATGATGGATTAAAATAAATAATAAAAAACAGCCAGAAAAATAATATAAAATATTTCGTATTCTCTCAGTTATCTGCTACTACATTTGTACTGCATATTTACTGAAGCCAGAGCTGCACTACCTAGTGCTCCTCATTTTAAAACAATCATTTATGGGTGTTAAAGTATGCTGGTGAAAGCAGACATGTACGATGTCAATCAAAGCTAATCACTGGTACAGGCAAAGTGCTTTTGTTGGCCTCCATGCTCTAAGCTGCGCTTCCACATCTGTGTTTGAAGAGATTAGAGAGGTGCTTCATACAAGAACTGTATTAGTTAAAGCTGATAGACAGTATTTGGAATAAATCATGGAAAAGTTCAGTGCTAGAAGGAAAGGCATTGGCGAGCGAGTTTGAAATGGACTAGAGCTAAATCCATCTCCTTCCCATCCTTCCCACCCTTCCCTCCCCGAGACACAGATGTATAAACATCTACACACTTGTTCTTCTGAGAGCAATACTGGTTATCTTCCTTCAGCCACTTTGCAGCCAACGTGCAGCTGCACAGCCAAACGTACTCCAGCTTGTTTTTTACTGAGATACATACTGTTTATAGGCTGAGGCATTGATATCATATTTGATGTGCTTATATCAGTCGGGACTGGCAAGGGATGGGGAAATGGGTGCTAAAGGAGAAGAGCTCTTGCAAACTGCTGTGGTTTGGAGTTCTGCAGCTCCCCCCACCTCCATTTCCAGCAGCACTCTCTCCTCATGAATGCCATACACTTTCAAATAAATTATGAGTGACAAGTATTTGAACCAATAAAGAGGGCACCATATTTTATATGCAGTAAATTTAATTCCAGATTGTGTTTCACCTCAGCAGTGTGACATGTTTATTGCTGCTGAAAGATGAAAGCACCAGGAGTTAGAGACAAGCGTCAGCAGTTCTAGTGGGCACCAACAAAATGAAGATTTGACAGACTGGTGGCTGAGCCCGTGAAATGAAATGCCAGATCAAATTTTACCCAAAAGGGGTCAGATGTACTGTCATGCCCCCAGACTCTCAATACCGACGGAATAAATGACTCTGGTTCAACAAGCTGCTGAGGAAGGTGGTGTGTGATCCATAATTCACTGCTAGAGGGTTATGATGCCTTTCAAAATACACCGATGATTGGTAGTGCCAGGGCTGGCTTTGAAGGTATAATATGATGAAGTAACTCTGTTGGTGTTAAGTTCTTTTGGGAAGTACAGTTTAACCAGCTTCCAAAATCTATTATTTGGGCTACTTTTGTCCCACAGGTGGACCTGCAACTGCCAGCATTAACAGTGAAAATCAGGCAATAAGCCATACTCTTGTCCAATAATGTATGTATACATCTGAGAAATTACTTTCCCTTGGGGTGGCCTAAATCTGAGGAAAAATCTTTTGGCAATCAGCTGCAAAATGGTGTTTGGGTAGCATCACTTTGGAGGCTGAAAATAATAAAGAGAAACATCGTGCTTGTTCATTCCAAGGCAAGCTTTGCCAACTTTTGTCATGTGTAGCAGCATTACTGATGTGAGTTGTCCCACTGGGAATTCTTAGAAACTATTTGTTTGAGGGTTACTTAACATAAGTAAGGCTGGCAGAATTGGATCTATTATTTGCATGTAACAAATTATATTAGAGGCAACTTGTATGCAGATTTAATTGCACAGTGCAGGAAAGACATTTAGAGAATCTTTTGTCTTTAGTGAGACACGTTCACTACACACCTTCTGGTCAGCAAACCAATTTTTACTGACTCATTTAAAGGTTTCAGATCAAATACCATTCATTGCCAATGCCACAAACACTAAAAAAATTTCTGTCAGTGCTGCCTATTGGCAACAATACCTCCAAGATTCAGATAACAGCAGTGTCAAATCTGCAGGTCAGCAAAGTAAACTCTCTGCTTCTTAACTCCATCCTGTATCTTCTGGGAAGACAAGACATATTTCAAGCTGCTGCTGCTTAGAAGTAGTTATAATGTTTTCTCTTCAAATAGGAGTGGGTGGCTGTTCCAGATGTTTACCTTATTGCTGGTTATAAATCCTCTAGTTTCCAGAGTGAAGCTAGTCATGGGCAGTTTATACCTATTTGTTCTTGTGTCAGTCTTTTCAAAATAGCTTTTGCCCTGTATAAATGGCTTTTCACTCTCCCAGGTGTTTTCCAGCCTGATGTGTATATTGCCAGTCAACAGGGCTTCCTTTTGCTAAATGCACTGAGATCTTCCTTCTAATATGACAGACCCTAGGGTCCATGGCCATCATAGTATTTTCCTGTCACTATTCCAAACATACCAGCAATTTTATAAACCCTGCAATTTGAGTCAAACTGAACATGGGTGAGTAGAGCTCTAAACATTATTCCAGGTAAAGAATAGAATGTTATATACAGTTATCCATAGGTTTGAACATCTGTCAGAAAGACATCCTGGATCATCCTAATTTTGCACTTGCCCTCTTCATGGCAATCCCAACTAGCATGTTGTACATAGAGTACAGGTACCACCAGCTCTTGGGCAGGGCAACATCTCTGACATCTGGAACATCTGCTTTCTAAGTTCTCACTGTCTGAACTCCCAGATGTTATCTGATGTTTGTGATATTTATATCAAATGACTGACTGCTTTTTCCATGGATTTCCCAGAGTGGTTCTGAGTGCTTATTCAAGGTATTCCCCACTGCCACCTCCCATTGCTCACCTGCACCCATACAAAAAACGCTGGAGAAGATATTGGTAGAATTTTAGTTGGCTCAGACACTTATATTAGTGGAAGTGATTAGGCCTAGAGGAACCTGTAGGACTCCAGGCCACTCATATGTGGCTGAGTCTCAGCAGAAGTTTGGTGGCCCTAAGGAAACAAGTGCCAAGTGAGGAATCTGACACTAATATTGCTCAGTCTGGTCACCCTCCAGACCCATTTCTCAAACCTATAAAAGAAAAGGGTTTAAATAACCAGTCTGAAAAGAAAGACGCGTGTGTAGTTTCCCATCACCCTAACGAGGTCCCTTGCTACATGTTTGGCATTTAGGTCTGACTCTGTCTGCAGGTCGCTTGGTGGTTGCTCAAGATTGCCTTCCTTGTCAGGCTGCAAGGACCCCTTGCCCTGTTTGTCACTTTCTAACTAGCATGGACATGAAAACCTCTGCATGGGTCCTGCAGAATGAGGTGCAGCGGTATGTCACATCTTCACCAGGATGCATGCTGGAGTCCTTGAGCTGATAGTGCAGAGCTGGAGACAGGATTAAAGCAAGAACATAATGTTTGTGTAATAAGATAACATGCTACAAGGAACATCAGGCTATTTGGCCTCCATTTGAGGAGGGTGTTTTCTTGCACTTCTTGCAGATCAGTTTAACTTCTGCTCGTCTTGTCAGTCCTGTCAAATGATCCCAACAGTTAACTCTTAAAGTGTTACCATTTTGAATAAACAATAAAGGTTTTATTAGTTTAGAGTTTGTTAATCCATGTTTTATTTTAATTCAGCTGTAATAAAGTTAATGAAGTACAATAATTGCTACAATAAAACCCCATGCAGTGCATTGTACATAGAGTACAACACCAACAGCCCTTGGGCAGCACTAACAATGTGCAGAGATTCCACGAAACACTTCAGTTTCTTACTGCCAAGAAAATTTTAAAAAAGGATCAAATTTATTTGGAAATCTAACAAATGACATTGCATCAGGTCTTGCTGTTATTCAAGCTACAAACTTTGTGACCACAGGCCAGAAATTCCTAAGCTAAGCAAGTGCCAGGCCTGGGAAATGATCAACCAGAACTATGTTTTACTGCATACTACATATACACACACACACACACAAGTATACCACATTTAAATACATATTAAGCTGTATCAACTAGTGCACATATATATATATTTTAATAATCTTTTGCTTTGTCCTAAATTTAAATTACATTGCTCATACTCTGTTCTATAGGAGCTATCACACAGGGAGCAAGCCTGTGTTTTCACTGAGCTACTGTCCAACTTTCACGAGTTTATTGTTTTCAATATATAGGTATTGCAGAAACAATACTTCATTGAATGTCTCCCAACATCTCTTAAATTAAAAGCCTACAGAAAAAAAAAAAAGAAGCCAAATATTGATCCAACTCTTTATGCAACACTGTATTAGAGATTTTTGGGTTTTTTTTCCTCTGTAAAGTTAGGGCATCACTGAAGCTCTTCTGCAGCAAATGTAAAGGTCTTATTCTCAAGCACTTTCTGTGCCAGAATTATCAACAAGAGCTGCAAGAATAGGCACAAAACTATATTAATACACATAAGCCCTGGGTTTTTCTTTGGCATCAGTAACAACAGATTTTTTTTTCCTATAGAATCAGAACAAGTATTATTACTAGTAAAAGAAGCAAAAAAATATCTTTTTATAAAAAGAGAATCTAACAAAGGACTATTCATATGCACAGGGTTTTTATTTTTAGGTTTTTATGAATAATTGTTTCTACATTATTACATCCTCTGTGTCTCTTTATAGCTTGCATATATTTGGATTTTTTAAAAAGTTGCAAATCCTTACCAGATTTGATCCTGACATATACCCAGAAAACATAAATAATTGTATCTGAATGAAGCAAGTTGGAAACCTTTTACATTTTTTTCTTACAATAACTTTCCAATTTTCTTTAATTTATTTTGTATGAAAAATCTTCTGAAAAGAAATGAATTGTGCTGTTCTAATTCTTTTCAACCATTGCTTAAGTTGGTTAAGCCTAACTGCTGAAGTCCTGTAGAGGACCACATCTCACTACTTTATTCAAACAAATCTTTTCTCTGAACTTATTTGGAGTTATATGTAATTAAAAACTTAAGAAATTTAGCTTTTACTCATTCTGTATTGCAAACCCCTCTAAAAGATAGAAATGTTTTTTATGGATACGACTGTGTTATGTGAATTATCTGTGTTAGTAATAAATTATAATTTCTTAACTAGTTGGTAATCAACACAATGTATGAAAGCATTTAAGTTTAAGCCCTGTTTATAGATCCAATAATGTTGACACGGCTATCTATATGTTTTATATTATGTAAATGCTCACAGAGTTGTACTCTAAGACTTGTTATAGTCTGGATCAGTTCACCACAGGGATTACCAGGGTATCTTACTCTGCCAGACCCTCAGCTAAGTATAAGCTGAAATAGTTTCAGCCCTGCATGATCTTGCTGAATAGTTCAGGCGCTATAAAGTTTATGTTATTTTAATATACATCAACCTTTTGGGAGGGAAAAAGTATTGAAGTGGAGCATGAAGAATATGGATTCAGTGTCTAGCTCAGACAGAGTTTGTCTGTCAATTTGGGTAAATCCCTTGATTTTTCAGTGCTTCAGTTCTCCATCCATAAACTGAGGAATTAATATTAGCTCCTTTATCTGCCTTGTCTATTCATACAGAAGACCCCTTGGAGCAAGGATTGTCTCTTGCTGTATGTATTGCATTATTGAAGTGACATTGCATCCCTTCCCTTCATTTTGCTTTATGTCCATCCGAGTTAGCCTTTCAGGTCCTAAAAGCATGGACTATTTTATTATTTTTTGTGAGGTGGTTAGTGCTATATAAATGAGGAATGATAAAAATAAAAGCAAGTAATAAATCGTATTTAGCTATGAAAATACTTTATAACTGCAATTGATGGTAATTTTAGCATTTCCCCAGTCCCCCTCTGTAAAATTATCTCAATTTAAATTCCTCTGACTAACATTCTTTCTTCATTCTAAACTCCATTTCAGGTAATTTTGTTAAATGACCTTAGATAATAAAAGTACTTTGACCAGAGTGCTTATTTTTTACACTTTTAAAATTGTACTCATCCTTTTTTGCAGGCCAAATACTCAGCTGGAGTAAATAAAAATAGTTAAAAAGTTATTCTGTCAAAGAGTAAATCTCTAAAGAGAGATATTGACCTGCAGGTACTGATTAATGCTGACTTGGGTCTCCTGTCTTCCTTTACACCATGGAAAGATCTTGATCCAGTTCCTCATGGTGAATGTCACAGAAAATTGTTAACATTAGAGCAGCTCACACCACTGTCTTTCCTCCAATTTCAAAGGAGTTTATCTTCACAAAAAAACCCTCTCGGCTGTTTTTTCTCAAGTTTTGTTTCCATTCTTAGAAATTTCAGGTTAATTTGAACATTCATTTTGTTACCAAAGCAATTGGCATTTTGAGGAAAGGAACTCTCCAATTAAAAAGTTAAGTTTGCCTAGAATCTGATTCTACATCTAAATCTCATTTTTTGCCTAAATCTAGCAGAAGAGAATGCATCAAAACTTTGCGTCTGTTCACCTAGATGTTAAAGAATGTGCAGATGTCATACAGTGATAGACAATAAAATTATTTTCTAATATTCCTTCTGAGATAACATACAACCAAAATCTTACCAGTTTGCATTACTCCAGAATGGCTTTACAAGATTAGAAAATATTAGGATGGATTTTCTCCATATCAAGAGCACAGTCACACCTTTTGAGCTGCAGAAGAGGCATGGACGAGGCTCCAATCGTATGCGCAGATACTGGGGCTGTCTCATGAGGAGACCTTCTGCACAAGAAGACCCCTCAACCCATCCAAGCTACCTCTCTGGTCAGGAGACAAAATATTTTTTTTACAGTATTAAAAATTTCTGTATACCAAATCTCGTGAGAAATTAAGGCAGAATAGTATCTGAAGAGAAAGGTGAATGGCTATACAATTGGGAAGAATATTCCTGTAGTGTTTCATGAAGGAACTTTAAAAACAGGAGAATCATTATTCCTAACCCATCGTTGAATTTAAATTGCACACTTAAGCAAACTTTGTACTGTACCACACAATAAGCATAGCAAGTAAACCTATGCTTTTAATAGTTAATCATCTGATGCATGACAAGTATCATTCTAAATTCCGTGTGAACTGATTCACAAAAATAATTCAGTAAATGGATGTAGTTTTGCAATATTATCAGTAAAATAGGCAAGCAGCCAAATGTCTGATGACAAATTGAAGGGTTTTGAGATATATCTCTCTCTCTGTGCAATACTGAAATTGTTTTCAAAACAGAAGCACCCTGGAAAACATTGAGCAACACCACGTGAACCATAGCACTATTATGAAAATTCAATAAATAAATAATGTGACTTATATGCAAATAAGTTTTTCTATCCTTCAACTTTGCCTTCAAAGATTTTTTTGTGGCCCACTCTGAATTCCGCTGAAATAAATGGCAACATTTCCTTTGGCTTTCAGAGAAACCGATTTTCTCCTATAGCCAGCATTTATTCAGATCTGGTGTAATTTTTAGGCTGTATAAATACAGCATTTGTAAAGCCTAAAAAGGAGCCACTCTGGAGAGAGGGTAGCAATCTGTCAAAGCAGTGGTTATTGTCTGGAGCATTACCTGTCTTGCAGGTGCTATTCCCCTTCATTTATCTTCGAGCCTTGATCTGATGGATTGGGGATTATTGCTCTTTTGGCAATCAGATCCTGAACATATCTCCTATTTAACTCTGGGCTGTAAAAAAGGGAAAATTAAAAACCATTATGAGACCTCCATATAATTAATCTTCAGATGGCTTGAAGCTCAAGCATGTAATGTCCTCAGTATACTGTCTACTGTAACAAGTAACAGGAGGGGAAAAAAGGCGACATATCAATACACCTTATCCAAGGGAATAAATACCAGTTGTAGCATTAAATATAAATACAATAGTGTGTTGGCATAATGTAGTAAGGTTCCTGTACTATTAAAGGCTTTGTTCTAAAGCGTATCTGTGTACACAATGAGATGATGAACACAGTGCATCACATAGCTAAATTTAATATATGCAGGGGTATGATGTTTGCAATGCATGCATTTCAGCAGGTCCCATTAGTGCGCCTTTCCCCTCCAGTGAAAACAGAATGAACCACAGCCCCTTCTGGTTTGCATAAAGCAAACAAAATTAGATTTGCTTTGCTGAATTGAAACCCGCTTGGGATTGTGAGCCTCTCTCGGGGACAAATTACTTCAAACAATCCCTTTGTACCATAACAAAATCAAAAAATTCAGGCCAATCAACATGGCTCAAAACCCTTAACACAAGAATTAATAATACAACCTAGTCTATTTTTATTGCTTCTGAGCTACAGATCCTTGTTTTAATATAATTACACTTATTTGTGGTCCACATGTTAAATAAGCTTGCATATGTTAACTAATGTGACATAAAACAACTTTTATAATTTCACTATTGCAACCAGTTTTGTTCCCCCTAGAGTAACATCCCTAACATAGGACAAGCTAAACTTGGATTTCATTAAAGTAGATCTATATTATGATTTTTCTGGCCTATATAGATAGAATAGGAGAGATTTCTGAAGTTAAATGTGTCAAAAATATTTCATTTAAATCCCACTGTAAGTCATATTTCCTGATGGGTTTCCAAATTTAACCCTTCCTTCAAAGAAATAACTTATTCTCTCTAGCAGCGAAAGCTCATTTAAGATGGCACAGTGTTTGCCCTGCTTATTAACAAAATACCTTTACCTTAATAGTGTAATGCAGGTCATGAGCACAATGAATTTGCATGCCATGTATCACTCCAAAATCAACTGATTTTTACAATATTTCCAGTTTTTCCTTAGAGTACAGAATTTTAAAGCATTGTGGCTACATAACTTGAAAACACACTGTAAAGGAAAGCAGCGATTTTCTTTGCTTTCCTCATCAGACACACCCAAAACAAACCACAGGGAAGGGAAGTATGTTTGTCTTTTCTATTTACTTCAATATTTTATATATTGCTCCAGACAGTATTATTTCTTAGCATTTTTCAAACTCCAACCTTGGTGTTGCACAATATAATTTTAAATACAACAAAATAATGGCAAACATAACCAGCTCTGATTTTCCATCTTAACGTAATACAAGATTATGGACAAAAAAGCAGGAGGTCACTTTTATTACTTTCTAATAAGACTTTACCTTATATGAGGCTATAAGCAATATATCAAGATGTCACTTTGTGCCTCCTAATATGACATTGTGGTGATGGAAGGAACCAAGGAGTTAGCACAATTTTCTGAAGTATTCTCCCCAGAAGCATGTTTTTGCAATGCACAGTCTCAAGCACTTGGAAAGGAAAACGCTGACATAGGGCAGAATTATACCCTGACTCATAGTCCATGTAACCCAACTGATGGATGCATAACGTATCAATGAAGACAGTTCTGCTCCTGGAATGTATATTTTCTTCACAAAAAACAATAAGAACAATTTAACCTGAAAAATTAAGCCTGGAGATACGCAGAAGAAAGAAAAGGTTGAAAAGAGTAAGCAGTGCGTTTTTGTTATAGCCACAGGAATGTTGGAATTAATATTTGCATTTTAAAATGGTGCCAAGAAACTAAGATACAGAAGAACACCTAAGATTGAGAACACCTTAGCTATGCCCCATAGTGTCACTGTGCGTGCATACATGGCTATCAAGTAATAACACTTCTAATCTCAGTAAAGTTGATGATGATTTCTAAAGACAGCTTTGCTTTTTCCATTTTTCCTCTCACATGTTGCTGGAAAGTGAACTTAGTTGGACTGCATCTCCTAATCAAGCCTTTTTGCTGTAGTTCTAAATTCCTTAGGACTATAATCAACCCACTGACACCTATTTTCCTCAGACTTTTAATAGGTATTCTGTTTCTAGAAGATAATAGCTCATGTCCTCCCTCATTTTGCTCCAGACAGACAGATGAAGTTTTGCAGTAATACGAAAATATAATTGTTGGAACGAACATGGTTTCCAGAAGAAGGTCAGGTGGTCATTTGCCAGAGAGTAGGGGAGTTAATAAGAAACACCATAACTAGAGAGAAGTGATACTCACCAAGACAGAATAAGGAATAATATAAGTTTGTTGAGCTCCAGGTTTTAGACCACTTTTGGTACATAAACAGACAAAAAATAGGTTTGTCTTATGCATTCCTTGTTCTAAATAGGTTAGTTATGGCACAGTCAATTTCATTTTCAGACACTGCTGGTTTTGTTGAGCTAAATCAGCAATCCACAGGAGACACAGAAGCTTTTGCAAAACTCCACCCAGTTCACTAAGATGAGTGGGTCAAAAGCAGAGGCAATGAACGGGCAGTTCCAGCAACAGCAACAGGCATGAGTGCCAGAAGGGTGCAAGAGGAATGACTGATGGGAAGGCAGCCTTAAACACAAGTGAGGAACTGGCTGGCATCTGTGATCTGCCCAACTTCAAAGTGGTCATCTGATCTGAAGGCTAATATTCAAAATACAAAACTACTACTCCATATTTTCTGGAACATTTCTTACCTGCCACTTTCTGTCTGGTGTTGTTTTGTGTCAGTCTAGATCCTGCAGTACAGACAGCCTGACACGGTAGCCCATAAAAGTTTCAGAGTTATGATATGTTTTTTGTTAAAATCTCCTCTGAGGGCAAATGCACAGATGCTTGCATGAACACTAACTCTACAATGTGTTTAAATACTAGTAAAAACAACGTCTATGGAAACTTGCTCTGTGGTATAACGAGTTCTGCTGTGTTGTTGTGTGTTAAATGCTGTTCTTGTTTTGTGCAATACCGTTCCTTTAAACCTCTGTTGCACCTTGCAGCCACTGCATGTCACTATTAAGACAGAGCAATAGAGAAAGATTTCAGAAAGATTTATAAATTTCCAGTGGAGATAGATGCCACTATCAGCCAGGTAAAAGCTGACCCCTATATATATGTTCATTTATTGTTTAAACCCGAAACAGCTAAAGTGCTCAGAGGAATTCACAGTCCACTCTGTGCTACACAATTTAGATTGTGTAGGGTTTTCGATGCATTTGTTATGTATTTAAGTGTGTGTTAAACCATTAGATTCCAAGAAAATCATAGTCATTCATGATTCATAGAGTCATTCATATCTGAAAGCTGAGCCCTAGCACCAGTGTATTTTCTAGGGTTGAGATATGTTCCTCCTACAAAATATATAAAGTATTATCCATGGGCAATTACCCACTTCTACCCATATTTCAGAGGAAGCACTTTTAGCAATATAAATTATTCATATTATATAATGCAGAGTACAAGTGGTGTACTCTGTCAGAAACTCAGCCTTTTTGCCTTTTTTGTTGTTTTTATTTTTGTTTTGCTTAATATGAGGGCAAAATTCTCTTCAAATCCACATGGCAGCAGTTTGCTTTGGTAATTTGGACTCCATAGATGTGCAGATGATCAACTGGTATAAAGACAAATATGTATGTCAGTACAGTAGATCAATGTAATCAAGAACTACAGAGCAGATCAGAGAGGAAATTTTGGTCTTGCAAGATATATCATGCTTTAAAAGGCAAGTAAGGTTAATTAAATTTCTATAATCAAATCAATTATTGGTATTAACGCATTTCTTAAAGTTGTACGACCTGGAGACTCTTCTTGCCTCCATGTTTTGGTGCATCCCCTCCTGCTGTGATCTGGCTCTGTGCTAACACCCAGCTCTGCACCATCGCTCCTTGCTTCTTTTCCCATTTTACCAGAAAAACAGGAGAAAAACAGGACTTCATCTGGTGGGGAGCTTGGAGCCTGACATGGAGAGCTGGGGAATCAAGACCCTGCCTCCATCAGTTCACACCTGCTGCACAAGCACAATGACAAAATCAATGCAAGTTGTGGCTCCTCTGTGCCATGTTGGGCAAATACAGATTACAAACATCCCCACTGTGAAATGCTTAATGCTTGCACTCTAGAAAGTACACAATATGATGATATTTGATTGCCCTGAGAAGCTGGATTCTATTTTCCCACCTTCAACCCCAATTTACCTTTTCACAGTCATTTTCCTATGCATTGTTTTAACAAGGGTTCACCAAATAGTGGTGGTGATCCTTACCTTTACTTTTCTAAGGGAGTTAGACATCACCATTTCAAGGACTGTTCTAACAATCATATTAATTCACTATCTTTGTATTAAAACCTTGATACTGCTCTTATAAATAGTTTCTGCTAATGCATTTTGGGTGAGATGCTGCCAGGTTTTAGTGATGCAAATTAAGCTGACTGTAAAATTGTTACTTAGTGATTTTGTTAAATGTAAATTTGCAGTGCTGGATAGTGTCATTCTGCTTCTTGCCGTATGTTCAAGCTAACAGGCAGAACCACGCTCATTTGTATAATGTTAATATCTTCTTGCTTAACTTTTATAACATTCTGCACAAATTAACGGAAGATCCTAATAATCAGGCCAGCTATTAAAGAATTCTGTGATGTGTTCCAAAATGAAGTGTGTAACGCCTATTGGGTTCACACAATAATTACAGCCTGACTGCCGTCTGCTCTTCTCATCACAGTGACACCTGCTAACAAATATGCTGCTAACTGTGTTTGCAGCATTACAAATAGGTCGGCGCTTATTGGCTGCTACGGGGCCAGGGTACTTGGCCTGTGTACTCACCAGTGGAAGGTGATTTAGCAAGTCTGCTTTGATGAGCTGCTTTTCACAGTGTGAGACTGTATTTTGCACCCTAGAGTTCCCAGGTACGGTGTCACAGCGCTGATACTTCTCTTTTCACCTCTCCCTTTTCCTGCTGTTGCGTCCTTTTGTGGTTGCAGGGTTTTTCAGTTTATTGGCGTTTCTGCTGAAAAACATTCGAACAATTTGGGAGGCTGGGGGCCAAAAACTTTCTTTTGTGTGTGTCTGTGTTCATGAGAGTGTGTTTTTGTGTGTGAGGCAGAGCGAGAAGAGCGAGACATAGAAAGATTCTTTCTTTACCGTTGCGGTTTTATGTACACAGTATGTAGCTACATGTGGACTGATATGCAATTAAAAAATTAGACATACCTTTTTAGAAATAATTGTGCATCCTTACTGGGAATATTTTAATGATCTAAAATGTCCTTAGATAAATGTCCTTAATGATCTGCAGATGTCCTTAGATAATGAAAAATATAACTGTAAAAACTGGTGAAATAAATTCACAACATATTAGAAGTATGATATCTAGTTTCACACAATGCACAGAGGCATCCCTGGGCCTTACCCTACTGTAAATAGAATCTAAGATGTGGATTAATGTTTGAATGTTAAACTGGAGAAGTGAACTATTCTGATACATTTTTATCCTTTTAGTTATTTGTTTATGAGAGTCTGGTTTGAATTCCAAATAGAAAACCATAACACAAAAGGTAATAGTATATTCCTTAAGCACCAGCTTTGTGTTCCTTGCTACACTTCAGACAGTCAGTGATTAAATAACCCCATGAGCATACTCAGTGAAATAGTTCTTATTCAGCCCTAGGACTTATGTTGACTTCTTTACTGCTTCTGTTGGATTACTAGAAACAACAAACTTTCTGAAAAACAAACCTTTAGGTCTTCCAAAATGTGTTACATACGAAAATAAAATTTTCAGAAGGAAAATTGAATGCATATTTTTAGGTAGGATGGGAATGGGATGTTTTAGAAAGGGAGGGACTGTTTGATATCAGGACGCAGACGAATTCTTGAACATGATGGAATATTACTTTCAGTTTTCGTAATGGCTCTTCTGAAAATGGGAAAGCTCAAAAGAATAAACAAGCTTAGACAAAGTGAATATCCAGTAAGTTGCCAGTCTCCAAAGTGGGAAGAAATGAAACCACGGTAAGTGTTTTTTCCATGAAACTACATTGTCCTTATGATGTAAGTTTGGTGGTCTGGGCACAGAGCCGTCTGCGGAAACAGATGAGATTTGACTAAAAAAAAAATCTGATCACAAAATGTACAACCTACTTATGTAGATGGTTGTTTTCCCAACCCATAGTGCATTGGAAAAAGAGCTGAGAAAAAAAGGGTTCATTTATGAACAGTTGGAAATCAAAGTAACCTTCAGTTTAGCTAGTCAAGACTTACAAGATTTGTCTTGCCCATAACTAGAAACTTGAAGTGTTGTAGTGTGAACACTTTAAAGTGTGGTTCTAGTTACTCTGATGTAAGATTGAAAAGTTGCCCTCCTCTGGACTCCACTATCACTGATTCTTATATTTCAGCTAAATTCTGATATTTAGAGAGGAAAGGGAAAAAAAGGCTCTATATTCACTTTGTCATACTATGGTCAACTTATATCCTACTAGTTTGCATGTTATTGTTGGAAGCAATGATTATGAAGGATAAATTAATTCTGCTGTTACACTCCTGCAGCTCACTGTTTTCAGATGATGCTCTCCTGGTAACTGAGACTGATGAGCCAGGTGTCTCTAAACACTTCGAGAGCAATGAAGAAGACTGAACAGAATTGATGTTGCCATTTGAAAATGAATGAAATTTTTCCACGTGCATTTGAAATTTCAAAAAAGTTTCAAGTCATTGTCATTGTGAAAAACAAATGAACTGCCAAAGAGCACCAAACAGTAGAAAAGTAGATTGCTGCTTCCTTGCCTTCCAAATAAGTGTAATGTAAAAAGGCCAGAGGTGTGAGCAAGATCCACCACATACCTAGCTCTTGTCAAAGGTCTTTCACAGGGAGGATGTGGACAAATCCCAGAGGCTCAACTGTCTCATTAAACAGATGTAATGGGTCTTCTGACCCTCTGAGCTTTTCACTGCTTTCTTCCATCCCACTTTTACTGAAGATAAAAGATTTGTTTCTGCTGTTCCCTAACACTTTCTTACATTGTTTTATACTCTGTCTTATATCTAACCATGAAATAGCAAAGCTGGGAAACTAAAAGGTACAAATACCTAATCCTACTCAGGAACACTTTCTTACTTTCTAAGAGTCAATCATCCTAACATCCATAACGTAAGGTGGGAATGACAGATGGTGGCATGCCTCACTCTAATTTTAGGCTTGGAGACAGATTGCCTACTTGGATTCTCTCTTCTGGCTCGGACTGGACCAGGAACAACCATTCCCTCAGTTACAGTGTCCAGAAGTTTAGGAATTTGATATTGGTAGAGGCTTATTTTCAATATTCAGAGATGCATAAATTCTCATGGATGTAGAAAAGGGTTGGTGTTGATCCTGATATATATGCTGTTTCATTGAGGAGTATTTTTTATCTATTTGAACTATATAAGTGAACTTTCTAAGATACTAAATGACTTTTTTATGGCACCTCACTTTATGAATATTCTAATTTGACAAGGCTGATTTGTAATTTTTCCATTTTATTACTGAATGATATAAGATTAAACACATCAAATGTGAAAACTAAAAGCTAACTAAACAGTTTGAGATTTGGAAAATTTGTGATGGATTTTTAAATCCAAGTGAGCAATTGGTTTCTTAATCTTTTAATTTGTTCTTGATTCATGCTTGGTTTGTTTTTTTTTTTCCCCTGAAAGAATCCTTAAAGGATTTAAATTTTATAATATTCAAAGGACAGAAATGTTCAGGATTTAAGTGATTTAAATGCACACTCAACAGGAGACTGAATGACACAGGGATTGTTGTCAAGAGTGTGCAGTCTATCACCTTCATGGCTCTGGGCCTATCCATCTTTCTAGGTGCTTATCTGTGTCCATAACAGTATAATCTGTTAGTTCAAATCAAATAGAGAACAGATTGTATCATGCAATGGCTAATCTGAGGTGTATGGCAGTCAGAAATACGAGAAAAATACATCAACACTTGCCAACAGTTGTCACGGGCTAAGATGTGAGATAGCTCAGCTATTTCATCTCGTAAGCATAGGTGAGGAGACAAAACTGGTATCAGACATCATGGTGGGGAACTGTTAATAAGTGTTGGCTTGTTAATGGAAAAAAATCTATGGTATGACTTGGTGGTCCAAAACTTGATGTCCATATTAAACAGTCCCCCTTCCTTCTTCTTCAGGGCTGAATGAACATGGAGACTGAAAAATGTGTTTGTCTTTAGAGGTGCCACAAGTAGGTCAGGGTTGAAAGACATTGACAAGATACCTTATGGAAAATTGGGCTACCTGCAACATAATCTGCAATTTGGATAAATTGAGGAGTTCAGTCCCATACGATGCTAATCCAGCTTCTTTTACAAGGCTGAAACAAAGTTTTGAAGACAAAAATTCATTGCTATAAATTACAGTAAAACACCTGGTTAATACTATACAAACCATTTACATTTCCAAGCTACCTAAATACAGAGGGTGCCTTGAGTACTTTTCCTGTATCTTCATTTTGACTTACTGCAAATATTATCTTCTTCAGAATATATTATTTCACAATTACAGGTGCAGCATTTTCTTTTTGACTAGTAGCATGTTTATCAAGAATGGCTGTCTACGTGCTACTCAGTTATTTCACCTCAGCTACTGTTGCTCAAATTACTTGGCTTTCAGTGATCACCCTTTCTACAACTTATTCTGATAAAATCAAGATAAGGTATGTATTTCAGGACAAGATTTTGAAGGCTTGATATTGTAAGAGTTATTTTAAGTAAGAGGACCTTTTTTCCTGAAGAGTCCTGTAGATGTAATTTATCATTAAAAAACCCCACCAGATTTACTCAGGCAATTCAGATTTAGTTGGTTGCTTTTTTGGGGGCATTTTCTTGTCTTTTTTTTTTTTTTTTTTTCTCCCATCAGGGCTTATGAAATGTTATTTTATCTAGAAAATGAAAAAGAATGTCTCCTATTGAGCCATTTAACTGTATGTGTCTCTTGAACCTGTTACCCCAGTGCTTAGCATCCTGATTTCACAATCTTGCAATTAAATCATGGCCTTTCCTACACACAGTTGTTGTCTTTAATAATCTTTTTTTTTTCTTTTCTTTAAGACTCAGGGCTCAAATGTTATCTGAAGTCTTATTTCCTATTCCTTGTCTGTAATTTGGCAATAAGAACAAAACCTAGAAAAGGTTATCCAGTATCAGTTACATCCTTTGCTCACAAGCATCTTTCAGTGGCAAGAAGTAGACAATTCACCGAATCTTTTCCACCTCTGACTTCTTAATTATATTAACGTTTAGATCCTGTAAATCAACCACAACAGAAAAACTCTCTCTCTAATTAGTGGCCTAGATATGTGTCAGATACATTGCACTGTAAAAAATGTGACAACCTATCATACTCTTTCTGCATTTGTGATTTTGTAAGCTAAATAGTTTCGGAGCACAAATACCTGACTCAGCTTCTTTTTTTCCTAACCATGCATGAAGACCAAAGCCCAGCTGTGTCAGAAGGATCTTCCAATAATCAGCACCATATAGCCACTGCAATCTTTCTCCTTCCATAGCCCTCTTGGGAACTTACACCTTTTTTTTGGGAGCTCATTTCTTCTCTGGTACTGAATCTCCTATATTGATTAGACTTGGTGGGATGGGGGAGAGAGGAGGCTCTTAGAGGACCATGACTTGCCTCCAGTTGTGCCTTGCTGACCAAATACAAATAGACTAAATAGCAAAAGTAGATAGCTAGTCTTATAAAAAAAAAGTGTTCCTGATGAAAAGGGTAGTCACACCCTTTTGTAAGGAAAGTCACCCTCTTTCATCCTTTTCATGTTAATTTCAGGCTCCTATTCAACTCCAAATCATCAGCTGCTCAGTCTCACAAATCAACATTAAGATGTTCTTATTTAATATTTAGTTTAGCTCAGATGAATATATAGAACTCGTATGACTATTCAAATCACTCATTCCTTTGATGAGCAGGAAATTTTCCGAAATTAGACTCTCAAAAAGGTCTAGAACTGTGACATATAATTTTAGATAAAAATGCTAGCATAACAGTTAATCCTGTCACACTTTTTGGCTTAGAAGATACAAAACCTGGTTGCGTGCAAAAAGCATGTAAAGGTTATAAGAGGATAAGAAATGTATATTTTCTCTATTAAATGTGTGCAGAGATTTTGGGAGCAGACAGACCTGAGACCCAGCTTTGTTCTTTACTGAAAATAGTGGAGTTGGTCAAATTCAGTAATTTCCTGCATAAAGCAAAGTCTTAATATTGTTCCTGGCATCCTCTTGAGGGATCCAGCCATTTTGGCTGTAATGATATCTCTATTCTAAAGCTCAGTGTTTAGCATATTAAATACTGTGTGATACGGAGTACTAAGCTATTCATAAATAAATCAAGGTTAAAAGAATCATAAGGGGGCAAAAGCAAGCATTTAAATGAACAATGCAACACACAACATCATGAAGAGCTCATACAACCGAAATGGAGACCTGAACTCTGTGTATGTTAGAATACAGACTTTCCATATTTTGATTCTTCTTGTAAATCCATTTTGTAGAAAAATAAATAAGAACCAACAAAATGAGTAAAACGGAACATAGGAGCCATATTGGAGAAGGTCACCAGGACCTCGTGCATTGGTAACATGACTTTATGGCGTGAACATTAAGAGTAATCTTTGTAATGCTTTTGGCCACGTGATCTCTCTACATGCAGTGTGTATACCTCAAAATACATATCCCTGTCTTTCAAGCCAGATGTATCTATCAGGGCTGTAAATGCTTATATGTCATGTCACAAGACATAAAAGGCAAAGTAGTCTCGCTTTCCTTGTTCCGTATCTGTACAAGCATTGGTTAAAGGCCTCTACACCAGTGGGAAAGGCAACATGGAATCTATCTACTCAGCAGCATTTCAGAGGACTGTAGTTGTTGTAGGATAATCTCTCTTCCACCAGCAGTGGTCCACTTGAATCTCTTTGTAGACAGCTACTCAGTACCTCACAAGAAGACAGGCAATAAAATGTTTGTCTAATTAAAAACTCTAGGGGACTTCATCTAGAAGTTCTTATCCTGAGGCCATGTCTGGTGAGTGTATGAACCAAACTCCAAGTAGCTGCCCTGGACAACACAGAAGTAGGAGTTCCCCTAAAACAAGCTATAGATGTTGTCTGAGCCTTAGTAAACTAGTCCTAATTGAGAGGGGAGGGACAGTTTGTTCAATGCATATGAGACCCTCACACAATTTGAAACTCCTTTGAGAGCCTCTGGAAAGAAAAAAAATAATAATCCCCCTGGATTTATTACCAAAAGCTACAAAAAGCCTGAGAGATTTTCAAAATGGCTTTGTTCTAGAAAGATGAAAGGACATAGCTCTAAGAACATCAAGTGTATGAAGTTTAGTCTCTGTGGGAGAGTCATGAAGCTTGGGAAAAATACTGGTAAATGTACAAACTGATTTGAATAGAAACCTGAAACAATTTTAACAACAACAACAAAAAATAATATTCTGGACCATAGGGAATAAGCTGTTGAGGGACCTACTGAAGTCTGCATTTTGCACATTCTGCAAGATGAAGTGATAACTACTGCAAGTGCAGCTTTTTTGAGAGGTGATGAAATGATAAGTTCAGAAAGAGGAAAAGCACCACAATATTAAATTCCAGATAGAAGAGATAAAAAGATGTCAGTTTTAAAAAAGAAATCCGAACAAGGTGAAGTGTGAAAGATCTTAAGCTATAGAAATTTGTGTGGACAGCAGAGAAAATACAGTCTAGTAGAGCATATACAGATCCCAGCATGTGCCATAGAATTTACTGTTGCATTTCCTTTCAGCTTGTTTACTGCTGCCTTCTATATTTGAATATGTGCTATATGCTTTATCATATAACCAATGTTTTATGGAAGTAGGGTGGTACAGGGAACAAGGATAAAATGAAATTTGGTTCCATTCTTAGCTCTTCAGAGTAGCTTTGGAAAAGTTACTTTAATGTTCTATGCGTTGGTCTCCAAATATATAAAAGGAAGCTAATAATAATGGTATTTTTGTATGAAGTGTTTCAAGATTTCAAAATGAAAGGGACAATATCAAAGCACAGCATTATTATTAATATTATTATTGTTATTGTTATTATTATCATTACTAATACTTGAACTAATTGAGATATTTCAGAGATAATACCCACCTATTTGACAGAAAAAAAACTATTAAAAATAGAGAAAAAAAATCAGAAGGTTGAATATACCTCTGAATAGAGAAAGAAAAAACACTTCCTTTAGATGCAAATCTTGCAGGCATCTTTTTGTCCTGGATCGTAGTCTCTTGAACTCCTCATAAATAGAAGGCCTTTAGTGAACTTTATGCTATCAGGTTTTGAAATGGGGCTCTGGGAATAAGGCCAAATTTGTGTCTGTTGGATAACATTTTTTGCTAGAAATTGCTCAGGACCTTGTGGAGAGAATCACTTCTAGGAAGAAATCTCAAAGCATGAGTTCTCCTCCTGTGGAAAAAGTGTACTTTATATTTCTGAAATGTTATATTTAGCCCTTGGCAAAGTAATAAAGGTAGTTTCAGCACACTAGTTCTGCCCAAAACCTAGAGGTCAGTTTTGGTTAGTTGAGTAGTTTATGCAGTTCATTTAAAGGGATCTAGTCTAGTTCTGTTTGAGCACAGATGCAGGGTAGTACCACAGCAGCTTTCATGGTAGATGGATACAGAGCAGAAAGTGATTAGGAACCAGTAGCGAGCCATCACCGAGAAGTGACTTCAGCATTAGAGACACCTCCTTTGATATTTCCATCAGAAATCAACTTTAGAGATCATGCTTTCTGACATCTGCTTAACCAATGACTCATGAACTGAACTGCTCTCTGGCAGATACGATTCCTGTTGGCAAGAAAGCCATTTAGCCTTTCAGTATCCACAGCCACAGCTGACACATGGGCAAGGCAGATTTCAAAGTCTGGAACTCAAGTGTCAGCCCTGAGACCTGTGTCTCAGCACTCATTTGAGACTCAAAAGCTGATTTGTTTATTCCCTTGAAGGGTTACTTCACATTTTCTCTCCTTTTGTCAGTAGGCTCCAGAATGGCTTGTAATACCAACAAAACCTGTGTGGAACAGAGCAGTTCCTGGGTAGATAAGGCTAATGAAAGTTTCTGAGCTCTTGTGTATACCTACAGAGGAATCCTGTCAGAAATGAGCTTAAAGTCTAATTCTTTTTAACTTGTCTTTCTACAGAAGCAAGTCTTAAGCATTTGTGTCTGCCAGTCTGTGTTCATGTATCTATCTGACCAGACAAAAAGAAGATTTGCAGCCGGCTTGCAGTTTTAACATTCATAAGATTCCTAAAAAGTTCATAAAAATAAAGCTGCTGGGAGAGGGGGCACCTCCTTGTGTCAGCCTGAGGGAAAAACTACAGAAGCAGTGAAATCCTTGTCAATCCAAAGAACCTGCCCAGGAGAAGAGCTGTGGTGCATCAATGGCAAAAATAGCATCAGTCACAGCACCTCCACAGCCAGGCACTGGGAGATCTTAGCACTGCACATGAATTCGTGAGAAGCCAAACTTCACTGGTGCCACTTCTCCTGGGCCTAGTAATGCACAGTAAGATAGCAGTAGAGTGCTAAGCTCCAGAGTTCCTTGTCCTGTGTTGGAAGCAGAGAGAATGGCTCGAGGGGTGACATGGCAGTTGCAAAAGAGGAAGAAAAAAGGCCAAAGGCAGATCTGACACAACTACCTTGATTAATGTTTGCTTACAAACAAAGATTTATATTCCTTGTATATATCAAGAACCTGAAGTGAAATACTGACCACTTCGAAACTGGTGACAGATCTCCCATAGCCAGGATTTCATCCTGATTCTTTTCTGTAGACTCATCTGTGATTTGTGTTATGTTAATAGCAAGGGGAAGTTAAAATGCTCTGAATCAGGAGAAATATTTTACAGAGTTAGGTAATTTGAGAAACATCTTTCATCTGTTAAGGTTTGAGCTTCTCCCAGTAATAACAAGAATTTGATCAAGCATGAACACTCCCTAGCTATCTATAGATTTGTACTACACAACCTTAGAAATGTCATTGGCACACTTCACACTATAATCAATACATTCTTTTTAACCTTTGAGCAAGAAGGTTGGGATACAGACTAAGATTGATAAAAAAACTCTCCCGCAGTGTGAAGGATGCAAAATTAGAAAAAAAGCAGAACTGTGAGATTTTATTAGTGTAATGCCAAACTGAAATGTGCTGTGCTCATTCCCAGTGGCTGTGAGTTTGAGCAAAATTTGAAGTCCAAGTCAAACTTCCAGAGAGAATAATCCAGATATCTTCTCTTCCCCGGTCCCAAATTCCTTCCCTTCTGGAAGGCATTAGTGTCTTGCCACTCTCCTCCATTTCACCTTGCTTTTTGTGCTCAGCATTCCTAAGATCCGAAGGTCCTTTATTCTTTTATAAGCTGTAATGTTTGGGAGAGGACTTCTGCTCCCATTCTCTCTCCAGCATAATGGGAATGGTTGCCTGTGATGGAATTAAAACTAGAAGTTCTGCTGTAGCTACTCTGCTGAGGAGAGAGCAGGAAACACTGCAGAGCGTCTAGAATTTTTACCTAAGGTAATTTCCAAAGGCTTTCTAGAAGCTGACCAACAGGAAAAAGAAACGTTATAATCTCCACAACATGATATTTTTTATGAATCTGAGAACAGCTGAAGTGCTTAGCAAGTATTTTTCTTCTCCTGCTGTCTTATTAGAGGGCAGGGATTTCTTGACTGTTGACCCTGTCCCCCATCAAAAAAAAACAACTGCTGTGCCAAAGGAAATGTGCAAGTGACTGTGATGGGACCTTGTAATGACATTACAGGGCTGTGTCTTGAATATCAGCATTGAATACTTACAGCACATACTGAGTGAGCCCAAAAAGGAGCCTGATCCTATCCAGCTATAAAGTCAGGGTCTCATCCCTATTAACGCTTTTATGCACTTTTCAGCTTATTTCTTATGTCATCAGAAACAGATTTCACCACAACTTGGTCATCTTATTCTGCAGTTTCACTCTCTGGAAATGTTCGCTGTTACATCACCTTTTTGTTTTTAGTGTTGTTTTGTCTATCTCAGGTTCCCACCTCACATGTCCCAGTAGGAAATATAAAGATTTGAAAATGGAGACTAACAAGACAAAAATGGCACATTTTTTAAATGGGGATTGAAACATAGATTATTGCTTGACCCTAAAGTAACTCCTTTTCACAAGCAAACTAGCTTTGGCTACTGTCAGTGTTTTGTTTTATTGTCATAAGTTGTTTGGTGCAATTCATAGTAGATCCCATTAGTAGATGTGTATTAATTACAGTGGTAAAATGTCTATTTTGGCCATTTGTGTACAAGATAATCTCCACAATGCAGCTGAGAATTGTTTCCAAGGAAACTTCTGGAAAGCAAAGAGTCATTAGGAGAAACAAGGGGACCACGGAAGTGAACAAACTGGAACCCTTGAAATCTTGTCTTTCCCCTGCTGATCAATGTCTGGTATAAATAAGAGGCAACAAAAACAGAACCAAATCTCTTTCTCATGATTCTTCGTGGTTTGTTATCATACTGTTTAAACTTTTTTTTTTTTAAAATGAGTTTGTAAGCTTTCTTGCCATGTTAAAAAGAAAACGGTATGGTTTGTGCCTTGTGCCTTTTGTATAAGCTGATTTTTCAGGTGGTCTGTAGCCAAACGAGATTTTTATTTCTTATTTGCTCTTCACAGGTCCCATTCTGTTACAGTTTGTAAATGGAAGAAGGAAGAGAGGCAAGGGGAGCTCTCTGCAAATCAAAACCTCAGGAGAAAATATTTTAAATAATGAAGGACTCAGTAGCAACTCACTTGCTTACTAATATGCCATGAAGTAGCAGAGAAATATTTGGCAACTGTGAGGCAAACAATAGAAGCTAGAAAATATTTTTTGGTTTGACACATTGTTCAGAAGAGCAAAACAATTAACTCATCAACATTTCACATTGCACTGGGACAGACCAAAAAATTGAAGTGCTCTAAGAAACTGCAGACCAGTGCCTACAGAAACTGACAAGTTAGCCAAGTAATGGGACTTGTATTGACATATTCATGCAATTTGCTCGATACAAGTATTTAAAAGAGATCTGCATGTTTCTATGTTGAAACATTTCTTACATGTTGATTTATAAATTATACAGATTGTATATGTTGTGAGAGATGAGTGTTTTGTGATAACTAGGTTTAATGTTAATTTATTATCAAGTAATCAAAGTTCAGGGAGTTTGTGTGTATGTGTATAAATATTTGTACCTATGTATATATATGTGTGTATGTGTATATAGTGTTGATGGATAATTGATTATCTGAATGTAATTTTATCTTTTTTTCAAAAGCAAAGTAATTGCTCATCTGTCAACTACAAGACAAAAAACAAATGGGGGAACATCATCGAGTGTTGCTGAAAATAGATATTTGAAAATATCCATGTAAGTTTTAGGTAGTCTGAGTGCTCTGAGACACAATATGTTCATAAAATTTGCTGTCACTATAAAACATAATTAGTCATGCAAAAGAATGACAATAGAGGCAAAAGCCTTTGATGCATATTGAAGGTAAACAAGGATCTTTAGAAAAGGTATCGTTAATCCAGGAAAGAAACGAAGGTATTCAACTACAAATCTGCCTTTAAATGAGCTAATAATATAAGGAGATCTCTTTCACTCACTCTTTCCTTTTATATATATATACACCTGATATAAATGCATATATATCTCTATATGTATGAATACATATGCACATGTGTATGTAATCTAGGTTGGAATATGAGACAGTTGAATACAGGAAGGATACAGAGTCATTGATCTTTTCATCCTAGTATCTTATAAAATTTGCGGTTTCTTTTTCTGTTGCAGGTAAAATTTCAGAAGGAATTAATGGAAGAGCTGCTAGTGACTAAAATGGAATCAGTATTTCACCTCCACACGACATGGTTTGCTTCCTTCCAGCTAGCATTAAATAGCAAGCAGGAAATAAAGACATATTGCAGTGGAACCAACCACAATTGTTTCTTCAGTCTTTGCATTTGACAAATACCCTAGAAAAAGATGTATAAGGATTCTTTCATACTAAATTTAGTATAGGAAATCTTTAATAACTAGAACTGACAATAATTTCCTCCTTTAGAGTGTTCTGTTTCAATGTTTCATAAATCCTTGTATTGATTGGCTTTACATGGAACGTTGTACAGCCCTAAACACAAGAAATTAAACGGAGTGGCAGGTGAGTTTTGGCACAGTCCTTCCAGCCAACACAGCAAAACAACAAAGCAAAAAATGAAACACAGATGTTATAAATCAAAATATATGCAAAGGAATATTAATGCCAGTAAATTAGTTGACTGTTAAAGTTCAGATTTTTTTCTTGCTGAGTTTCCAGAACCAAAAGCCTAATGGAGCAAAAAAAGCATTTTACATGTACTTGTGGCACATATTAACACTTGATTATAATGATTTAATGCATATAGTGTGCAAATAAAATTCAGTAGTAGAGAACACAAAAGAATGAAAAGTAAACATGGAAAACTACTTAGCTGACATCTGAGAGATAATTTGTGTAAATCCTCTCCATGGTGGTTTTCCTGGTTAGAAAGTGAAATGGAGGCGAGGGGAGGAGAGGGAGAGGGAGAGGGAGAGGGAGAGGGAGAGGGAGAGGGAGAGGGAGAGGGAGAGGGAGAGGGAGAGGGAGAGGGAGAGGGAGAGGGAGAGGGAGAGGGAGAGGGAGAGGGAGAGGGAGAGGGAGAGGGAGAGGGAGAGGGAGAGGGAGAGGGAGAGGGAGAGGGAGAGGGAGAGGAGAGGAGAGGAGAGGAGAGGAGAGGAGAGGAGAGGAGAGGAGAGGAGAGGAGAGGAGAGGAGAGGAGAGGAGAGGAGAGGAGAGGAGAGGAGAGGAGAGGAGAGGAGAGGAGAGGAGAGGAGAGGAGAGGAGAGGAGAGGAGAGGAGAGGAGAGGAGAGGGGACATTCTTTATGTTTATTTCCTGTAGTTTCCTCCAGTTCAGGCCTTGGACTTGATTACATGTGCTGAGCATTTTAAGGCTTTAAATTGCACTGTCAGAGCCCCATTTCCCCCACCCTTTCTGGCTAGGGACTTCCATGAAGTCTACATTTTACATAGTCTAAGAACACTTGTGCTTGATTTTAGGAGTATGAGTAGTGTCAAATTGACGAGTTGATGCACTGGGACCCATTTTTAGGTGAAAATGTATGAAAATATTTTGCAGGAAAGCAAATAATTTTAGAGAACAGTCCTTTCTTCTGTATTCTGAAAAGGACTGATGCTAACATGTTGTGGGAGGATCTTGAATGGTGCCGTTGTTAAGTTCTTTTAGCTGCTTTTCAACTAAATACAGTTTTAAACTGAAATCCTCAGCACAATGAAAAGAAACTGCGGTACAGATCACTGTATTTGCAAAGATCTTTTTCAGAAGCAAGGTCTGTCTGAAGCTTTTTTGGCTCAGGGAACACAGGTGAATGTGCATCTGCTCTTCGGAGAGCAGCCTGCTGACATTTTCCCTGGAGAAACTCTGAGTGCTGCCTTTCTCTTCCTGCTCTGCTGCTTGCTTTTCTGGAGCCATGGGCAGGCTTCTGAGAAGTGCTGGGGCTTCACGGTTTGTTCCCCAAGGAGTGCCAACAAGGGGAGTCCCCTCTTCATGTTCAGGAAGGTCAGTAAAAGCATTGTCAGTTTATGGCTCTGGAAGTTACTGGGGAAAAACACACTGGGCTTGGTTCTCCTCCATGAAAGTGGTTATTGAGTAGGTGTAGATTAAAGCGTTATACATTTAGAGAACATTTTACAGTGTTGCAACAGGATCAAATGGTCTTGTCTTTTGTGACAGACCACTCCAGCAGCTCAAGTTCTCAGTCAAAATTAGTGCTAGGTTGATCTGGGAAAAGGACAAAGTTTAGATGATTGTATCACATTTTTTACTACTTCACAGGTACAACAAAGTTGACCTAAGTGACCAGAAGCCTCCACCCCTCTTGCATTGCCTAATCCAGCAATTCATGTAGCCAAGGAACTGAACAGATTTTTCCTCAGTTTGATATTATATTTTTTCAACAAACTAGAGTGTGCCACAACGTCCTGATGGTAACTGCCTACTGAAATGCTGTTCTGTTTCTGTCTTTGCTCTTTCAGAGCTTTAACGTGCAACGTGGTTAAAAACTGACTCAAAGTTTTGGCTTTGGGGAGATAAAATTCATTTTTGGCACAGAGCTGTTCTAAAGCGAATGAGGAAAGAAAAGAAAGTACTTCAAGCTTAAAAATGAATTTTTGTTGCTGAAAATTTTGAACTTGGCAAAAAGAGAAAACTTTGAAAATTTTGATCAATAACAATGAATGTTCTTATCAGATTTTAACTGCTGTAAGTCTGGCTATCTGCAAAAGTGAAAATTAAAAAAATGTGATCATATTTCTGGAGAAAAAAATACATTCAAGTTGTTTCTGACGAGAAGGATCAGAAAAATAGATTTTCTCAGCAAGGAAAATAATAAAAAAGAAAAAGAGATCCGTGCCTCCAAATAACAATATGCAGAGAAAAATATAATTATATCTTGAGAGTTTTTCAAAATTTCTTATACTAGGAAATAAAAAAAAAAGACTTCACTACAGCTGTTACGCTATAAAATTATTTTGGAATTTTGCAGTCTAAATGGCAGTATACAAATATTTTTAAAACTTGAATAAGAATGGTGAGGTAACGTCCAAAGCCTGCGTTGAGTTTTCCCCACAGAGGCGTTGGCATTGCAATGTGTGTACACTGAGCAGTTCAGACTGGATCCAAATAAAGTAACATTAATATTGAACTCCCTATGTTTACCTGTCACCTTCAGGGAAGTAGTAACTCTTGGGGAATTCTAATGCCTGAGTGTATGAACTAAAAATTTGTGACAATTTGTTTCCCCAAATTTGTTCGTATTTTGGTTTGGCAGAAAGACTTGAAACTGAATCAGCATTTTCTTCGAGGTCCTGTGTTTATTTCCCAGTTTTAGGAAATCTTAAGCTGGATTTACTGTGTTATCAAGGACTGGCCATCATCTCTCTACCCATGTCTGCTGATACAACCTTTACTTAGATAAAAAAAAATATATTTTTTTTTTCCCTGGGATCCTTTCCTCCTTCAGGGCACAGTGTGGGTCATCACCATGTAATGAGCATCATGTTATTTAACTATCTGGCACCTCCTCATTGTTTTGCTTGGCTTTGTGCCTTATTTACCACTTGCTTCAAAATCTCTGCTCTGATGACAAAATTATTAATTTTGTTATGGCTTTTTATTTTACTATCTGACTGCTTCTCAGATATATATTAGATTTGTTTTCCTCATATCCTTGGTGTATGAGGATTATGATTATTATTCACATTGTCTAGGTCGAGATCCAGGGTACAGGGAGATGAAGGTCCAGTTTTTCTGTTAACTCTGTGTTCCCAGCTAGCAGTGTTTAGGATCTGTGTTTGTTGGTTTTTTTCCCCCAGAGATCTTAGCATTGCACTGTACAATGCTTTATGGAGTCAAAGTACAGCTCCCGTTATTGATTTTGGTTGCAGGTATGACTGCTCCAAAGCTCTGTAAATCAAAACCCAACGTCTAACCCAAGGCACCCAAAAAGCATAAAATAAAGGTGGTATTCCCCAGCTTCACAGCCTTTCACCTCTCTCTAAGAGAGGCATTATTTTTCAGAGCAGTTTGGCTCTCCCCTAAAGGATCAACTGTCCAAAGTTTAGCTTAAGTGACTTGACCAGCATCTTGGAGGAGTTCCATGGCAGAGGCTTGGATAGAATGAGATCTCCTGGTCAGCATTTTTTGCCATAATTCGTGCCTTACCCTTTCTATTCCTGCTGTCTCTACTTTGGCCCAACTGTCTCATCTTTGCACCAACCAAAACAGGATGTCTCAGGAGAGCAACCACCTTCATTACTTAACTCTGATTCATCCCATGCCTCCAATGATACAGGGGAAAAATAACACACAAGCAGATAATTAAAGACTATACCATAATGCATGTAAAAGGGAGTGCACATGCAGACATTAGGGTTGCCCAGGCAGCAGAGATTCTGGCTTTTCTTACCTTTTGAGTGATTCAGTTTGTAACCTTGATAATTACAGCTGATCAGCACATTTTTTGGAAAATGCTGTTCTGCTGAAAGTGAAAACACTCTGCATGGACGTGAGGATTTTAAATTACAGACTGATGCTAAACAGACTGCGTGGGTCTTGATGATTCACTCACCTGGTTATCAAGTGGGCTTGGGACTCTTGCACAGGTCTCAGGGGTCCTCGTTCCAAGATTTGCTCCTCAAGCATATAACAGCACCCCCAAATTTATGAGATATAGCTAAGAAGGAGAGAGAAGGTAGAATTTTACCTGTTTCTGGAAAGCTTGCCTGTACTTGCTTGATGGGATTGACCTTGGCCAGTGGCAGGTCCATCTTGGCGCTGGTTGGTGTTGGCTCTGTTGAACACGGGGGAAGCTTCTAGCAGCTTCTCACAGACACCACCCCTGTAGACACAGACAGCACCCCTGTAGCCCCCCAGCGACCAAAACCTTGGCAAACAAACCCAATACAGCTTATTATGTCTCACTGGCCTTCAAGAGATATAAATTGAGCTTCTTCCTGGAATTAGACCAAAGGCTGCCCCTAAACAGAATGGGTTAATCATATTAGGAACTTGGAGCAGTTGGTTGTCAATGGATATGTTGTCCTTTAGTGTCCTTCCACAACAGCAAGAGGTTTGCCTTAGACATAATAGAAGGCTGGGGAAGACCTGTTCACAGAATCATGTAGCAATAGGACAAGGAGTAATGGTTTTAAGGTAGAGAAGGGTAGGTTTAGGTTGGACATTAGGAAAAAGTTCTTTAATATGAGGGTGGTGGATCACTGGAACAAGTTGCCTAGAGAGGTGGTGAAGGCCCCATCCCTGGAGACATTCAAGGTCAGGCTTGATGGGACACTGAGCAATCTGTTCTAGTGTGAGATGTCCCTGCTTATTGTAGGGGGCTTGGACTAGATGACCTTTAGAGTTCCCTTCCAACCCAAGATATTCTATGATTCTATGATCTCAAGTTATCTTGCTGCCATTTTGTTTTGTTGCTTAGGTGTGAATTGAATCTTCTCACCTTTCATCCTACAGCAAAAAGTCACATTGCTTGTTTTCACACTGATGTTAGGAGGGCTGGAAGGTAACCCACCACTCAGCCTTTTGCTTTGTGAGCTGAAGGACTGCCACTGCCCGTGACCTTGGTCATTAAGGTGCTGGTCCTCGGAGGGAAGAGTTGCAGTGGCAGCAAGTTTCACAGCTATATCCTTACCAAGGGTAGAGGAGCAACAACATTCAGAAAATGTCACTCACATTTCAACCCAAGAAGAGGATAGGCTCTTGTGGGCTCAGCCTCTCCTCCATCTCAAGGACTTTTCCTGTTCCTCTCTCATCATGTTTTACTTCTCATAATTTATTTTTTTTTCCAGCCCCATAATCCCAGTTTAGCTAGTCCTAGTTGCCAATCTCTGAGTGTTCCATTCCTGTCCGACTCTCCTACCCTCACAAGTCTTCACCTCATCTCTCCTGGTTTTCCTCAATCTCTTTTTTTCTTTCTTCCTGTGCCTTTGTAGAGTAGGATGGCACCTGTCCCTCCTCCAACTGCAGTATTCCGGTATCTATTTCTTTCTCTCTTTGCTGTCCTCATCTTCCACCATCAACCAAATGGTTTGAAATCCCCTGTGCAGTCTTCACTCTAACTAAAAAGGAATCCTGGGAGAGAAGCTCCCAGCCTGGTCCTGGGCCCCTCTGCAGAACCCCCCAGAAAGACACTTCCACAGCTGGTGAGGGGCAGTAACTGGCAGTGCTGCATCCTAACTACTTATCATAGTGACTCTCTATTTCACAGGTGTGATTTCTGGTTTTTTGGTTGGTTTTTTTTTTTGTTTTGTTGTTTTGTTTTTGTTTTTGTTTTTTTTTTGAGATGGATGTCTTGGCAAATTTGTGTTCATACTCACAGGCACTGGAAAAGACACATCCTTTTTTGCAAAGACAACTGTCCTTGCCTGTATGAAAACCCGGTTCCGAAGAAGAATTGTTTATGTTTAGCATATGATTACACTTAGTGTGAATAATTAAAGAAATCCATGCAAGTGAGTAATGAAAGAGCAACGTACAGCTCAGATGAAATACTCTGATGAGCAAAAAATAGAGTCAGGTGGGAGTGTGAGAAAACCCTTGTTGACTACAAGTTGGAAGCAGAGCAAGCGGCTATTATCTGTGGCAGTCAGTTATTCTAAACGAAACGGAGAACAGTTACCCTTGCTGGAAACAACTGCTCCCAGCACAACCACACATAAATCCTGACATCCTTTCTTTCTCAAGAGCTTTTAAAAAACATTTTCCACCAAACTTCCGATAGTAGTAGAGCTATTACTAATGCCAGGCTACATAGAGCTGTGAAAGATTCATGAGGGATTTTTTACGGCAGGCCTTGTGACTCTGAAAAATCCACCCAACTCTTCTGTACTTCATTATTGAGGGATATGCATTCACTTCACACCAACCCAAGCACCAATCATAAATAAAGTGCAACAAGCACTGTGAGGAAGTACACAAAGTTACATTTCAAAATGTTATGCATAATATTATCAAAGATATGATAAAATGAGACAATAAGTGTGCACAACTTTAATGAACTTAAAACCCAACTGATGTATCATCGTTGGCTTACATTCAGAATTTTTTTGTTACTGCATATTAAATCAAATTGTGACTTTCAGTCTCCTTTTAAAGGTTTCATAGCCACCTTCTTTGTTCACATCTGATGTAAGGTACATCTGCACTATCAATAAGATAACTAAGGCTTTTTGATTTATTGTTTTAAAGTTTCATGTCATGGATGTCTTCTCAACAAAGTGCTTTTATTATACCTTTTCTGTCTTGGTAATTCTGCTGTAAATTACAAGCCAAAGGGTTTCTTCACCTCTCCCCTTAATGCTTTGAAATAACTGGGTTTAGTATAAAGCTTTTTCTTCTGGATCTGGGTGTTTTCTTCATCTCACATTTTGCCTTCCCATCTTCCTAGCTGCCAGTATTTCTAAGCTTCTATAGACGTGATAGATTTATACAACTAAGCTAAAGAGCATCGGTGGCCTTCTACCTTCTTATGTTCATCCCTGTCATCGTGTACACCATTCACAGCTTCAAAGGTTTCCCCAGGGGTCCCAGCACAGTAGGAAATCCTGATTATAAGTGACATTTGAGTGGATTTTTAGAATTAGTGTATTAACAATTATACCCAACCTTAGGATCTTTATTAACAGTATCAAGACTGGAGTCTAGTGCGGAATTCAATGCAGCTGTGTCATCTTTTCCTGAAAGCAATTTCCAGTGTATGCATTGATCATAACAGTGATCTGAGGTTGGGCAAAGAGCTTCGTACAATCCTTTTGCTAAAAAAAATGGGGATCTCTGGCCTCTTCTGAAGGGTGAAACATGCTTGGAGACAGTGCGGCTTGCACCAGTTGAGGTAAACCCCTTATTTGCCCTACACATTTTTCCACTTGCAATATTGAAGGCTGTCTGGGAAATATACAGACTTTGTCTGTAAGAAACCCTCTGAAATTAGTCTTTGAAAATCACCTAGAAATCAATTTGCACTCCTAAAAAAATAATTTACAAGATCATCTCTCCACATATGATATCAAGCAGTGGAATGCAATAGCTATGGAACAGACAAGACTTGTGGGTGTTCATGGCTTCATCAGCATAGATGTAACTCCTTAGAAAACATCATTACCAGTGTATAGCAATACACTAAGATACTTTCATCTGCTGTGGCATCTCAGCAATTTCTCTTACTGTTCTAATCGAGGTTAGGACTGAATTGTATCAGCCTATGTAAGTATCAATGTACTTTGATATTTTGGTGTCAGATGATTCTTGTTTGTTTGCATGCCTACATGCCAATTAGTTACCATCAAGCAAGTCCTAGATTAGAAACTGGAACTGTGATCTAAACATAAAATGGACTCTGCTACCTACCTCTGCCAGTGTTTTATTGGTACTCCCTCTATTTTATGTAACAGAGAACAAATTTAAGCGTAATGTGCCTATTGAAAACACCTATGACTACAGATGACAATTGTGGTGATTTAAGATACCGATTAACCTGTAAAAAATAATAGCTAGTTTAACATTTTCTTTCTACATAAGAAACACAATTTTATTTAAGGATGGACAGAAGAAAAGATTAGAGAAGTCAAGTATCAGGACAAGGTGATTACTTAACATCTGTGACCAAGGAACAGGCTCAAGGAGAAAAATCATCCAACATCTGCACTGTCGGTAAAATACTTGTAAAAAAACACAAGTGAAGTGTGATTAATCACCATGGATGTATGATTGAGTCAATTGACTGTTACTTTTTCATGATGATTAATCAGCTACAAAAATTATAATTGTCCCACTTGTAGTGGTTGCATGCTGTGCCTGATGACATCATTTGGGCTACAGATACTCAATGAGTGGTTTTCAAAAGAATATGCAGATGAACCAGGAAGGGTGGGTGAGGTTAAAACTACATTTTGAAGAACATCTCTGGCTTTAGTAACCCAGACTTGAAATAGTTTTATCAGCTCACTCAATGGACAAATGCTCTGTTATCTGATGAATATAATAATCAGATTAAGCTAAAATCAGAGGCATGAATTTTTTCATTTAGATTTGTTAAATAATATTTAAATTAGAGAAGCATTTGGAGGCAGAGAACAACACCAAAATTATTTTTGTGGTATTAGATAAATGAATGGCACACTCTCAGCATACTGTGTGTAGTGCATCTCAGAAAATAAAGAGCTTCCAAAATGGCAATGAAATGCTTAGATGAATGTAGGTTAAGAAAAAAAAAAAAAGGCCTGAAATTGCTTTCTTTAGAGCAGAAGTGACTGGCAGAAAGTGGTAAGAGTATTGATGATAACAAATGCATAGCAGGAAAAAAAAGGAGGCTATCTATTTACTAATCTTTATTTTCTAATGAAATTACTATATTTTCTAATCAGAAGCATGGGGTCAATGAAAAAGAAAGCAAATTCAAGTGCAACAAAAGAGACTTAAAAATTCCCAAACCAACCCAATTGAATTAATTAATTGCAGTTTGTTTTCTGTGACTTTGTTTCAACTGTGGGCTCTGAGACCCCATGTCAGCTTGGGAACTAGATGTTCTCCATCTCCCCCTGTCTGTAGCCAGGACTTGGTTCCCAGGAGAAAGAAACTTGGCCACATTGCCCAAAAGCTAACTGCAGCCTGTCTGGGTCAGCCCTCAACCTGGATAATGATCAGGGAAGTGGGACTGTGCTGTGCAATCTAGACATAGCCTTGAGATCAAGAAAGTAATACAAACATTAGAAGGCTAGTGACAGCTCCTGTAATTATAACAAAACCCTGGTACTTTTTAAAGCATACATAAGTCATGCTTTAGGGCATAAACCAGCCACTTACTAAGGGTTTAAGAAGCAACTGCCTTTCAGGCAGGTGTTTCTACAGTTTTTTCTGTCAAGGTTTTTTGCACCTTCTTCTAAAGCAGCCAGGATTTGGCATCTGTCAGAGACAGGGGACCACACTAGACAGATCACTGATCTAATCCAGTGCGGCAGCTCCTGTGTTCCTAGGAAGAGTGTGCAAGCTTCATGGCAGATATTGGTTTTGCATGTAAGCCTGAAAATGTCATCAGACTGTTGAGTGGGTGAAGTGCAGCATTTTATAAACATACAACCCTCAAGGCTCCTCAGGAAAGATTGTTACTCTGGGATCTTGGATAATCTGAAAGAGATGATGTACTAAGATCTGACACAATAACCCAAATGATGAATTATTCCAGGCAATTTTGCCCCATCAAGCTAAATTCAAATATACTAATGGACTGTGCAAAGGAGTCTGTGCACTGCAAAAACCTCAACCCCTCTTCACTCACTGTTATTTTAAATGTCTTTGTGCCTACAGAGAAATAGTTACTTGCAGAGTACAAGATCCTGTTTTAAACCTACCGTTCAAAGTCTGATTTAAGAAGAGAGACTTTTTAATGGAAAAATTCTTTAAAATCCTCAGAGATAGCATCCTTGGAGGAATACCACCTTTTACACTCATTTAAAATAGATTTCAGTTTATTTTCCAGTCTGTTCTGAGCAGGCAATACCTTCCTGAGCTGTACATAAAACCTCACTAATGATCTGTAATGAAGTGCTTCTTTTTGCATATCCAGCACTTTTGCTCTAAAGTTCAAGAAAATAGCACAATTTTGCCAGCACTATTCCCCTTTTAGCACACTGGCTTTGCTTTTGAACTATAGCACTACCAGCAAAACTGCAAAGTATAATCCTGCACCTCCTCCCTAGGATGTCAGTATGAGCAGTCTTATAACCATGGATCCTACAGTTCAGTTGTGTTTCATTCCTCGACTGTTAACCTTTATTAAAGCACATTTTTTTAACAGATGCAGAAGAATAAGATTGTATGGGGTTTTATTTACAGGAGATAGTCTTGGTAACGTCTTATATTTAGATAAGAAAGGGAAACCTGGGAGCTCTAGTCTCTGGAGTTTTTCCTAGGTACCTACTAATTGTTAATTATTAGAGACTAAGTAAGTCACTGAAGTGAGTCGTTTGGCTGGTGTCTCAAATGCTGTCATTTACTACTACACAAATCAGCCTAGTGATAGAGTGTCTTTAAATTAGGTTACAACCATGCAGTTATTGGACAGGGAGTAATTGATAAAACCATTAGTAACACTTGTAGAGATAACAGCTAGCAAAATCATGCAACCATAATTATTCCTAATGGATACATGCTATAAATTGTGGCAAGAAAAAAAATCTTGCATTATCTTTCAATCAAATTTGACAGTCCTAGTAGATTACTGTAGACTAAATGCTCATGTATGAAAAAAATGACCTATCAGAATATATTTTTTTTTCCTTTCTCCTTTCCCATCAAACTATGTGGTTTTTTTTATATTTTTCCTTCTTTTTTGTTTGTTTGTTTGTTTGTAATTTCATTCTTCAGTGGCATTCAGGCTAAAGAAAATGTAGTCCTTCTTACTTGTTGTCTTTACCACAATGTTTTATATTTTCAGTCAGACACAAGACACGTCAAGACTTTTTGTAATGTGACAACATGAAAAGAATTACCAGTTTGAATAAATGATTCCAGGTTGCATTACATTTTTCCAACAGCAAAATGTATTCTTTAATAATACATAAAGTTTTATCTGTATTCTGGTGTTAACATTTGTTTCACTGAACAAAGGCTCCTATTCTCTGTGTCTTTCCCCACCCCCTTCTGACTTCTCTCCCATCAGAAAAATCACTGGTTGTTTCAGTGAATTTTTCCCCCTTCTTTTGCGAGTGCCAAAGACCAGAAACTGCCTTTATTGACTAGAAGATCAGACTTATAGATCAGATGTATAGCTTGATTATATCTTTTCCCACCTCCCCATGTGCAAGCTGATGCTTCTCAATCACATGCGTGAAGGGTTTAAGAGGAAATGGGTGAATCAGCAAAAAAAAAGAAAAAGCTAATTACCTATGGAAAATGATCATATAATAATAACAACTTCTCAAATGAGAGGTGCATAAATTACTGAAGGTCTGTAGTATTTTTAAAAAATACTTTTCTCCTTTGGCTATTATTGTGAACTTCAAAAGTCACAAATAATTCATACATTGATTATTTTGTCCCAGGGTGCCTCACATTATATATATATATATATACAAAAGTGCAAATTATAATAAGACTTTAATCCCTTAAGATTGAAAGCAACTCAGGAGAATAGCTTAGCTTGAGAGCATTCAGAGGCTCCAGCTCCCAGGTGCCTGGTTCAGTATCATCCATCTGATGCTTTGTCTTTGAGGCTGGTGGAAAAAGTCCTCGTAAAAAAACCAACCCAAAACAATGACCCAAACACTACTGTAATCAGCATACACTGGTGTTCTTTTGGCATCCAAGGTAGAGGGGCTACCAGTGCTGAACTCCTGTGACCAGTAGAGGCAATTGTTTGAGAAGGTTTGAATTACAGAGCTCAGCACTGATGCTGGACACACTGTTGTTTCTCTGCAGAGAAGTTAGCCGAGGAATCCGTGCTCTCCGTGTGTTATTCAGCCTCATTTTGCAGGTGGGACTCCAAAAATACATGAAGGATTTTGTTTCCTACATTGCAGTATGCCTAAGAGCCAAAAGAAGAGAAAAAGCCCTGGAAAAATGCTGTTAGACAGTGTTTTTCCTGACTAGACTGCTGACAGTGTGGATTTCCTCAACTTGTAAAAACCCATACTGTCCATCCCGTGTGGAAACCATCCACTTCCAGCTTGTCCCATCTCCTCAGTCCTTGAGGGCAGCTTCACTCCTCCATCATGTTCCTACACTCCGGGGCACAAAAGGGCAACACTCACAGAGCTTTGCACATCACAAAAGATACATTTGTCATCTGCTGCTTTGTAGAAATGGAGGAACTTCTGGGGTTAACTTTCAGCATTTCTTACCGTGAGAAAACTACTCTGGTCCTTTGTTTTCCCCCTGGAAAGGTATGGACGTAAAATGCTGTTAAACCTAAACCTGGCATCTTTCTGCAATGCAAGGAATTGTGGGCACCAGGGGACTTTTATTTTCCTTCCCTTTTATTCTGATCCATGGGCTGCTGTGTGTACCTACCATTTCTGCATTAGGCAGACTTAGATTAGCTTAGCAATATTTCTTGGCAACTCCTGAAGTCACACTAAAATGAGTCATCAACATCTTAACAGCATGTCAAAATGATTCCTTAGCTTCTATGAACAAGCACCCCAACTTCTTATTGATTTGCTGCATGCAGGTTTAATGAAGATAAGTTAGCATTTACTCAGCAATATTAGTGAGAAAGAGCAAAACATTTGGATTTTTTAGAAAACTCAGTGTTGCCTCTGTGTGGGAACAGGGCAAATCCTTGTTCCCAGTCCTGAGAGAGGATTTATTGATTGCCTTACTCTGCTGCAGGCAGGGCAGAAGCAGGGGTTCTGGCTTTGCTTTCCAGTGTGGGTGCTGCTCTACTACAGTCAGGTTGTTTTGCAAAAACCTATTGTGTCCAACTCCCTGACTTGACAATCTAAATGGATTAGTTTTATGACTGAAGCAAGGACATCCCCTTATGTATTATATGCATCAAATTTCAAGCGGGTAAGTGCTATCCTCATCTTCAATAACCACATCCACTTGATTTTTCTTTCTGAATGATTTGTTGAATGTGCATACAGACCCATACATAAAATGCTGCTTATTACAATACAAAATTGGAATCCAGCCTAGGCTTATGTGCATTTTTATGATACCTCCCCAAACTATAAAAATTCCATTCAGAAATCAAGTTAAACATACAAAAATGTTTCAGTAAAAATCACAACTGAGCTTTTAATACTGCTTTTAATGGATTGTTAAATGCTTATAAACCAGCTTTGAGTATAACAAATTAACTCAGTGAAAATTAGTTCAGGTGAAACCCTTTTATTTTCTCATTGTCCTCCAAATTAAAAATTAACCACCCTGGCACATACACTATAGCAGAGCAATATGAGCTTTTAATATATCCAGACTCATACAAACCTCATACTTCCCTCGAGAAAGTTGAGTTTCTAAAGATTTAATTCAAGTTCCAAGGTCAAACTGAATAGATCTGAATTTCTCCTTAAAATGGGAGTTTCATTCCAATGAGGACTCAACTTCAATTTACTGCTTCTTCCTAAGTTGTGACAATATGGCACATAACATCACATGCAGATAGCAAATCAAATGCACTGACAGTACAATGCCAAAAAGGGTGCCCAGGAGCACACTGTGAAGGCTAGTTGTAAGATGGGATTCCTTTTTTTTTTTAAAACCCAGTTTTAAGAGACTTCCAAATCACACGGTTGCAACTTCTAACAGATCTAATCCCTTTCCTGTGTCTTGCAGAGTGTCACAATAGAAACACAAAACAAAATGTCTCACCCATTTTGCAGGCAACAGAACTACATGACAAAAATATTTTCCTTTTTGAACACTTTATCTCATTTTCCAATTCATTTTAATTTAAGTCTGGCTGTCTCCATATTTAGTTTAAATGATGAAGAAAAAACCCACACATTTTAGGGAACAGATTCTGGCCTCCTTTCAGTTTGCTTTACTGAGCAACTCCAGATTGAGAAATGGAGTATTATGCTTGTATGTTGAGAGATTGTGGTGATGGAGCTGCATGAGTGGCTCTGTGTTGGGCCTTCTCCAGCCTAAGGAGTGAGCAGGATGCTGTGAAAGGAAGGCTACCACACTCAGTTACCAACTGACTCAAGTCCTCCAGGAACAAGTTACTGATATTCAAGATTCCTCTACACTGGGAAGTGGGTTGGAGGTTCACCATGGGTGAGGGCAGGGCCCTGAGCCTTTTTGCCCCTTCTCAGACTCTGTTCCACCCATGCCATGACTACATTTAAGGATTAGGCATATGTGCCTACATCATGCAGTGCAGTGCAACGGTTCTTATGCTAGGTCTCAGCAAGCTGGTTCATCTATGAAGTATGGCAAAGCTCTGCAAAGAAACCAGCTGAGCTCCAGGAAGCAGTCAAAGTCGTTAGCAAGGCATTCCATCTGCACTAATGAACTGCCTGTCTCAGCTGATGAGGCTGCCGTGCTGCCAGCTCTGGAGCTGCTTTGCTCAGGGCCAGCTCAGGTATCTTTCCAAGGTGCTGTGTTTTGTAACAACTATTGGTGAAATTCATTGTGCTTTTTGTAGCTTGCCAGGGAATTAAGTAAGGATAATTATCCTGTTTGACAGATGAGAAAATGAGGAGTTGGCTGGAATGAAATCAGGTCCTCCTTTCATTGTAGTCAGTGGTAAAGCTTCCATGAATTGCTACTCCCCATCTCAATACAGTCACTTGCCAAAGTCACACAGAAGGTCTGGGGCCAACCTGATGCAGAATTCCCATCTCCCAGCTCTCCAGCTCTTCCTCCCTCATCTTCCCTCTCCTAGAAATTCCTTTAACTGTTCCTTAGGTACAAGACCCTTCCAGAGAGTGCATTCCTGAGGTTTGTAGGGCACCAACACCCTGAATATTTTCTTGCATCCATGTAGTACAAAGCCATAAGCTAGCACTGCAGAAGCTCCAGACAATAGATGTTTCATGTTCTAGTCCTTAGACAGTCTCCAAGGACATGTACACACTGCCAGTAAGATGATTTTTTTCCTTTTTTTTCAGTAGGACTGCCAGGAAAAAAAAAAAGATACAAGCATCTGAGGCACATATTCAAGATTACAGCACACCAAAGAAAGAAGACTTCCCTTGAGTTACCTGCTATTTGATATTTTCTCCATAGCCAAGTTGCTTTCCTTGGATAATTTCCATGCTCTTTCTGAATCTTTCTGATGCTATGAAAATTAAGCAGTCCTCTGCTGGTTCAATATTGAAATGGAAATAGCTCTCTGTTATAAGCCCTTTAATTTATTACAATATTTTTACAAATTATGTTCTGCATAAACTATTTGCTATAAAATCTGAGAGTGTGCCTGTAGCAGTACTTTACTGGAAGACTTGCATCTGAATTGGAAATAGCATAGGAAGAATGTGAAGGTGTGTAACTACAAGTCTAAGAACCACAAATTAAAAATTGGTGGGTTTCTATAAAAGTGAAGCACATCAAGAAAGGCAATTCCAAACATAGAGGATAAATAGTAAAGAATAACATTGAAGATAAATTTTAAAAAATTTGCTCCATCCACTAAATGGGTATTTACGTGATCGTAAGAGCTAATGTTATTAAAAAAAAATTGCCAAGCTCTGGTCTCAGAAATATAAAGCCCACTTAAAGGTGAATAGGATGTAATTAGTGCAGCTGACTTTGACAAGAACCTTTAAAAAGTGATTTCAAAGACATGCTGTCTAGGAAAGCTATCCAGGGCAGCAGAATATATCTGTTTAAGAAAGTTAGAGACCACATTCAAGGTGCACAATGTTACCTTTGATATATGTTATAGATGTGATATTGCTGTTCTTGAAAAGGTGGCAAGGTTGAAAGTATAAGTTCTGAGGACAAGCTGAACATCTAAATCTGTGAAGTCTAGAAAGAAAAATCACTTAAGAGGTGATTTAATTGAAGTATTTAAAATTTTAAATGGAACAGATAATGTCAACATGAGCTGCTATTTTCAGACCAGCACAAGAAGATAGGACAAGAGGAACATAAATGGAAATTAAAGGAGAACAAATTCAGAACAGACATAAGTACTCATCCATGATGAGAATAATAAACATGCTAAAAAATTGGCATGGCTGGTGAGGATTTGAGGTAAAAACGCTGGTCTCTTTCTGATGGGATGTTCAGTGGCTGTTTTGCAGTCAAGAAGCAGAGGCATATGCTGGTGAACAAAACCACTACGCTTCTCTTATTAACTTTATGTCCCATTAAAATAAAATGCAACTTTAAAATAGTCCTAGATTTCAAAAGTATTTAAATGTTCTTATTTATGGCAGGTTGATACTTAGAGTTTAGTCCTGCGAGGTCCCAAGCTCACCCTGAAATTATAAGCAACCTTCATGCAAAGAGTGCCATGGAAGATACTATTTTCATTCAGTTCTTCGAATTCTACCTTGGATCTTTGTTAAGCTTTTCCCAGGGAGGATTTAATAGCAGGTAGGACCAAAGAAAACAAAACTGTAGTAGAATTATACAAGTAGTATGTGATTCTTTAGGGCAACTTTTTTTTCTCTAGTGTGACTGTAAAAGTGAATTCATACCCTACATATTTTTTCAAAAGGTGTTAGAGACTTCTCTAATTGATAAGAAAAGTTAAGATTTCAAGCAAATTTTGTGTATGTGTATATTCATTGCTGGAAAAAAAAATGTTTAAGAAAACCATTAATACTTTAATTCATAATAAGATATGTCCAATCACATAACATGGGGTAATAAATGTCATAATAGCCAAGGAATCTGTGTGCATGCATAGTGCTTGCCATGAGATGAAATGTGAAAATATAAAACATGTGGTGATGGAATCATAGAATCACAGAATGGTTCAGGTTGGAAGGGACCTTAAAGATCATCAGGTTCCAACCTCCCTGCTATGAGCAGGGACACCTCCCACTAGACCAGGCTGCACAAAGCCTCATCCAACCTGGCCCTGAACACCTCCAGGGAGGGGGCTTCCACAGCCTCCCTGGGCAACAAGACAGAGATACACTCTATTTATTCATGCACTATTGTTTACCCAAAAGACTGTCTGCAAGCAAGGAAAGTTTTTTAATACATACTATTAGAACAATGTATTAAAATATTAGCAGGAGTCTGGGATTTCCACTGAGGTGAGCAATGAGACAGAATTGTGACAAACTATAACTTTTAGACCAAAAAAAGTCAGTGAATTTCAGGTCAACTGGACAAAGCTGTTCTTCAGAGTCCAAACATGAAAAATAGAAGCAGCTGGATAAAGATTAGTGCATACAGATGGACTGCATTAGAAGTAATATTGCTCTGATTTTGAAAAGGCATGGCCATAAAATGAAAAAAAAAAAACAAAAAAAACCCAACAAACTCTACTCACCCTATCCTTAAAGGGAAATTAGATTTGCTAGTGTAGAAAGAGCAGAAAAACTGGATGAGTTAGGAATCTGAAAAAATGCCCAAACAGGTGTTAGTAATCATAAGCTATGGCATTTATAGGTAAAGGTCAATTTCCCCTGCCCTGTTATTTCAATTTAATAAGTTTGTTGTGTTTCCATCCATACAGTGGAATGCAAATTATTATTATTGGAGTGAGCACTATCTTCTTGCCTGTAGAGATAAGGCAAGTGATTTTTTTCTGAAAGCTATACATTAAGCTCACTTTGTGGGGGTCTTGGGCAACCCACTCAGCAGCTGGAATTGCCAGAAACAGGTTGTATGAAGCTTAAGCTGCTGTTATAAATATCCATCTGTTAAAATTCCCAAATTAGTAACTCCAATGTAATGATTTTAGGGGTGAGAATACTGATCCTTCTCTTAGGACAGACAGCTTCACAGAACTCCTGTAAAAATAGAAATCCCATGGTAACTAGACAGGCATTACACATGGAAGTCAGTCATTATTAATTTTAAATTTGTTTAGGTATGGTAATGTATATTTAGGATACCAAAACAGCCTTAAGTGTGCCTTTTGATAATGTTACACAATAATCAGGAAGTCAAGCTTAATGGAAACAATTTCATGCTTTTAGTTTCAGATTTAAGGGTTTTCTGTGTCCCTCTGTGTCCCCCAAACACGGAGACTCCCGTGCGATGTACTGCGTGGCAGTGCTGAAGCTGTTTTATTTGCTTCCTTAATGTACATACCTCAACAACTGGAGAACAATTGTTTAATCTTGCTTATTCGTGTCATGGATTTAGAGTATTTGCGCTGAAAATTGAAGTGACATAAAATGAAATGTCATCTAACTTGCATGTGCACACACAGCTCTATCTCCCTTCTGCAACTGGAGATTTTCCAGACTCCATAGCCCCAAATCACCACAGACTTAAGGAGGGAGGTCAGTCACCCACAGCATCTGCAGGCAAAGCAGTGGGAGTCTAGGCAGTGACACAAGAACAGGAGGAACCCCTACAATCCCTACCATGATGCAGCTGCAGTGGTCCAGCTCATTCCCTCCCACCTCAGAATGAGCTACATTATTTATTTATTTCCCAGCCAGTAGTGGAGCTGTATCACACTGTCACAGGGCAGCAATAGTTTAGACAAAATCTGTATTGCTCGCAGTAATTAACAGATTTCCTTGTAAATTCTCAATAAATTAATTCAGTACTTAGGGAGTAAGTGCTATAATATTAGGAAAGATATAATGTGGGTTTTTTCCTTTAAATTCATAACCAAGCGGTTGAAGTAATAGCTGTAAGGGTTTGTTTTTTTTGGTCTTTAGCTAAATCAGTAATTCTAGTTCAAGCAGGGGGTATTAATTAAAAGGACTGAACTTTGTGTTTGTCCTCCCTCACCAACATTTATATTTCTTCAAATAGCACAAAGCAACTGCTTGATAAGGGAATGTTTCAGTCATTTTCAATTAGCTGTAAAGTATTTTTTTACAGTAGTCTGGTTTCTGGTTAACTGACAACCAGAACAATGATGGCTATTTTATACTGCAGAGATGGTGCTGACAGGGGGTATAATGAGAGAAAGTGTCTCAGATTTTCTTATTAACAAGTGTAGCCAAAGCCTCCGTGGGCCCCACTAAATGGGTAATAGCATATTACTCTATTGGCAGAGGCCTTTAGGAGATTACAAAGTTGGTTAATTAGTGGGATCTGAAGTGTTACTTCCAATGCTGTCCCAGCTCTGCAGTTTTCCTACAGTTTCTAATTATTTTTCCTTTGAATAAGAATACAGGACTAGATTTCCCAACCTGATTATTTCGTAAAATCTGAATGGATAATCAAGAACTACTTGTTTCAATCAAAATACAGTCAAATTGAAGTTAACCACAGCTGTATGAATACGGCAGATTTGGTATTGATATTGATTTTCCAGTAAATCATCTTAAGTTCAAATGATCAAAAATCAAGACAGGTCAACATCAAAGAAACAGGAATATTGGCATGAAAGCAAGCTCTCTTGATTGGTACAAATTAAAAGATCATTTATTAGTGATTATGCTGTATAATACTGCCAGTGCCAAATGAATGCAATTAAGATGAAATGGGCCCCTGCAGCTACAGGGGTTAATAAAGACTGAATTCCTAATGATTTTTCCATTAATTATGAAGATGTCCACAAAACAGCTTTAACAAAGCTGTGGCCACCTCAGACAAATCTTTGTAATCTGTATAAAATGCCTCCCTTAATTGACATGTTGTTCGGACAATGTAAAGATTTAACAGCTTCGAAATCATTACATGCCAAATAAGGGTACTCTGCAAAGAAAGCAAACTTGGGATGGGGAAAAATTGCAATGGCTATAAATGTTTTGAATGGAAAAAATCCATGTTGTTTCCAGTCTAAAATGACATGCTTCCTTATTAGAAGCACTTCTGCACATTTCCTGAAATCTAGAAGCCTTTACCTCCTCGGAGAGATTGTGTTTTTTGGGGCTTAGGAAGACAAGAGGTATGAAATGGGACAAAATGAAGAAAGATTGGACAAAGCAGTCTTTTCCTACCACTTCCATGGGACTAGAGCAGGTGTCTTTTCAGGTACTTATTTTTAAAATACGAATTTGGCCGTAAAGGACTGGAGAAAATGAAGGAAAAATGCCTTACCTAGGAAACCTGCTTGCCTGGACATGCTGTTTCCCAGGACTCTAGCTCTGGAGTCTCCTAGCCCTGGTGTGTTGCTGGCTGGGTATTTCCAGAGCAAGAGAAGGGTCTGACCTTTCTGTGGGAAGGGTAATGCCAGATGGTGCCTTTCTCTCCTTCTATTTTTTTGTTGCTTATCAACATAGAGCCTTCTCTGATTGCTGCCAAGAGCAGGATTGCCAGTCTTTTGGCTGTTCCTTGCTTATTTGTGGGATTTCCTCAGGTTTTTTAAATGATTCTTTTTCATCAGTATCATCATTATGTCTCATCTGTCATGTAAGAAAGAGAAACACCTCAAAAGATACAAAAATGAGGAGATTGCTTGCATGCTCGATTCGACACCTGTTGCCTCTCAACATTAAGTTAACTTCTCTGCTAATTATACATGTTTTTAATATTCTCTGTCTCTCCATTTTCTGTTTTCAAGATGACATCAGTTTTTACGTGGATTTCAGAGCAATTGGAACTACAGGAAGGGAACTCCAGAGTATTTGCAGATCGCTATATTCTCAGGTAAAAGGTCATTTTCCTGCCAGGCCACCTTTACACATTCCTTTAAACACACAAAATATGAGTCATCAGAAACCTGGCCAGTTGTGCAGACATCATCAAGCTGAATCAGCAGTGTGCCCAGGTGGCCCGGAAGGCCAATGGCATCCTGGCTTGTATCAGGAATAGTGTGGCCAGCAGGAGTAGGGATGTAATTCTCCCCCTGTACACAGCACTGGTGAGGCCTCACCTCGAGTCCTGTGTGCAGTTCTGGGCCCCTCACTTCAAGAAGGACGTTGAGCTGCTGGAGCGGGTCCAGAGGAGAGCAACAAGGCTGGTGAAAGGACTGGAGGGAAAGTCTTATAGGGAGAGGTTGAGGGAGCTGGGGTTGTTTAGCCTGGAGAAGAGGAGACTCAGGGGGGACCTCATCACTCTCTTCAACTACCTGAAGTGAGGTTGTAGTCAGGTGGGGGCTGGGCTCTTCTCCCAGGCAACCAGTGACAGGACAAGAGGGCACAGCCTGAAGTTGCTCCAAGGGAGGTTTAGGTTGGATATCAGGAAGCACTTCCTCACGGAGAAGGTGATTAGACATTGGAATGGACTTCCCAGGGAAGTGGTGGAGGCACCGTCCCTGGATGTGTTCAAGGCAGGGCTGGATGTGGCACTTAGTGCCATAGTCTAGATGGTGTGGTGGTGTTGGTCATAGGCTGGACTTGATGATCTTGAAGGTCTTTTCCGGCCTTGGTGATTCTGTGATTCTGTGATTCTGTGAATGCTTTACATCAAAGGTGGAGACATGGCCATGTCTACTTTGAACAGAAAGGAATCCTGACATAATAGTGTCCAAGACCATGTGATGGAAGCAATCACCTAAACTACAATATTGGGAAGGTGTAATCAGCACAGTAGAAGGATGTAATTGGAAAAAGCCAGCTGAGTCAGTAAGAATAGGAATAAAATAAAACATTTATTAAGGCCTCCAGTGATCACATCATCCACAAGTCCTTCCCTGTTCACAAGGAACAGGTCCAGTTGGGTGCCTTCCCTAGTTAGCTCATTCACCAACAGTGTCAGGAGCCTCCTAGATCATTTCCTCTCTGCTATATTGTATTTCCAGAAGACATCTTGCAAATTGGAGTCCCCCCCCATGAGAACAAGGGCTACTTCCAAGACTACTGAGACTTCTCCTACCTCCTTGTAGAATATTTTGTCTGCCTCTTCATCCTATCTGGGAAATCTATAACAGACTCCCACCATGTTACCTGCCTTGTTGGTACCTTCCTCCTGATTCTTACCCATAAACACTCAACTTTATCACCACGATCGTCAAGCGTTGCCTGACTCCAGCTGTGTGAGTCATCCCACCATGTTTCCATGATGGCAACTGTATCATAGTTTTTCTGCTGCTTTTCATGTGTAGCCATGTAAAAAGAGAGCAGACAAAGAAGATGCAGCATTGTTAATTAATTAGAAGGTAATCAGGATGAAAAAAATCCAGATAGGACACACAATTAAACAAACCTTTCTGCTTCCAGTAAGAACAACATCGATGATGGGGGCCAGGAGGAAAAGCAAAATGGTTGATAGGAATAAGAATTCCACAACAGGAAATGAAACCTCAAGCTTAATGCATTTTGTAATAAAGATATTGATTCTAAATTTTTAAATGAGTACAAATGTGGAATTGCTAGATTACAAACTTTGAGGTAAGCTAACTGTGTTGTTCAAAGTGTTGTTTACATTTCCTTGGTGGGACAGAAGTTACAAACGTGCAGAGAACTTTCAAAGGTGTCAGGGGACACTTGAGAATAGACACTATCTGACTCTAAGGCAATAAACTGCTTCAAGTCATAGCAAAGAGGAGATTTAGTGTGGGTAAATATGAAGTAGAGTCAATACCAATTTTGTAGTTGGAAGTCAATGCTACTAGAGTTCTTCAAAGAAATCGACAGACATTGATTAATCCAGATCTATCAATATGGTTAACATGGGTTTAATTTTTTTTTTTTTTTTTTTTTTTTTGATAAATCACATTTTAGAATAAATTGCCACTTGGAGTTTCCTCTTTCTCTCCACTGACTGTAGAGGGAACTTAAACACTTGCTTGGATTTAGACAACTGGTTTCTAGAATCCCAATCTAAACCTGAAGTGTTTCCTGGGTAGAGAGACTCTGATGCTGCATTGGAAATGAGATAAATCCAAACCATTGAATAGTGCATCTAGTAAAACAACTTCTTATTTTGCAGGTGATAAGCTTCCAAACCTTACAGGGCAGGACGAACCTAACTTTATCTCCTGGAATTTTTCAAAACCATGAAGGCTTATCTTCTTCAGCAAATAAGGTATTTGTGACTTTGGTAGACTGTCAAGGTTTTTAATAAGGTATCTTTTTACAAATGCAGACTTAACAGGAGTAGAAGAAAATCACACCAAGAAAAGCCTACCTGCATTCCTGAGACCTTGCTCAGTTCTGAATGCTCTCCCAGCACTCTGAAATAGGTTACTGTTTAGATGTAAAACCAATCCAAACCAGATTTGAAAAAGAACTTGTAGAAAATGAAGAATGCCAGAAAAATTTTCAATGTATAGAAAGATCAATACTAGAGCTCAAAATCTTCACTTGTCATTTGAATTATTTTGGCCACCTCAGATCAAAATGTGTGAACATTGAAAGTCACATGAGGATATATGAATTGCTACAGGTAGTATCTCTAAATCCTGCATCTCTAGAAGATCTGGAGCAAATCCAAACTATATGTGTTGCTCATTGTCCCACAAGGACTCTGTAGTTATCACGAAATCACAGAATTCCCAGAGTTGGAAGGGACCTCCAGAGATGATCTAGTCTAACTCCCCCACTAAAGCAGGATCCCCTAGAACACATTACTCAGGACTGCATCCAGGTGGGTTTTGAATATCCCCAGAGAAGGGACTCCACAACCTCCCTGGGCAGCCTGTTACAGTGCTCTGTCACACTCATAGTAATGAAGATTTTTTCTCTTAATTAAATGGAACTTCCTACGTTCCAGCTTGTGCTCATTGCCCCTCGTCCTGTCACTGGGAACTACTGAACAGACTCTGGCTCCATCCTCCTTACACCCACCCTTTAGATACTTCTAGGTGTTAATAAGGTCCCAGCTCTGTCAGCCTTTCGTCATAAGCAAGATGCTTCAATACCCCAATTATCTTTCTTGCCCTCTGCTGGACTCTCTCATAGTCCCTTGTCTCTCTTGAACTGGGGAGCCCAGAACTGGATGCAGTATTCCAGATATGGCCTCACCAGGGCAGAGTAGAGGGGTAGAATGACCTCCCTCGACCTACTGGCTACACTCTTCCTTATGCAACCCAGGATCCCATTAGCCCTCTTGGCAGCAAGGCCACATTGTTGGCTCATAGATAATTTACTATCTACCAGGACTCGCTGCTGCTTCTCCTGAGAACTGGTCCACCCCTAACCTATATTGGTGCATGGGGTTCTTCCTCTCCAGGTGCAGGACCCTACACTTGCCCTTGTTGAACCTCATTAGGTTCTTCTCTGCCCAGCTCTCCAGCCTGTCCAGATCATGCTGGATGACAGTACAGCCTTTGGGAGTCTCAGGTACCCCTCCCTCAGGGGACACTGTCCCCTTGTCCAGGTTGTTGATGACTATGTTGAACAAGACCGGACCGAGTATTGACTCCTGGGGGACACCATTGGCTACAGGCCTCCAACTCCACCCTGCTCCATTGATCAGAACCTTCTGAGTTCAGTCACACAGCCAGCTCTCAATCCACCTCACTGTACACTCATTTAGCCCACACTTCCTTAGTTTCCTAACGAGGACATTACAGGAGACAGGTGAAAGCATTTAGGGAAAAACTGTCTGAGGATGTTCAAGGAAGGATACAGGAGCAGTTAGAACAGCAGGATGAAACTTACACAACATTTAATGAAGAAAGAAGCCAAAGAATTCACTGACAGGAGTGTTGGAGACTGAGAATCCAGAGACAAGAACACTGACCCGCAGCTGCTCACAGCTTCTGCTGTGGCTTGGGGCCCAGGGACAGAAGATGGAAAGACTGATGACTTTCTTTCTGTAACAATTTCCCCCCCTTGGTTTTGGCTTGTCAGTGTATCTCTGAGCTTGTTGTTTCCCTAAAATGTGCTCCTTCTGCCTACTTGCACGTATTTGTTGCCTGAGTCTTGCTGACCCTTATGCACCAACCTGCCTTGCCCCCCTCACTGTTTTATAGTATGAAACAGCTCACTATTCTTTGCTCAGAAAGTTTTTCCTCTAGCCTCTGGCTTAGCCCAGTTTCCTCCTGCTTTGTTTTGGTGATCCTGTGGTTTTGCCATTTTCAGAACGATATTTCCTCACCATTTCTGGCAACATTTGATTTCTCTGAATTCTCCCTAACTCAAGTGTCATATCTCATCTAAATCCCTAACGTTCACTAATTGGATCAGTAAATATATATACTGTGCAAGTACACTGGAATTGCCTTGACATGAGCTGGGGTGATGTATTTGCAAAAAACTGCCTGTGTGTTTTATGTGTAAAAGTTACAAGTATCTAATTGGTCTCATCCTAGAGGGTATTCTTACAAGAGCTAGTGCTAAACAAAAACCAAACAATTCTGATATAAATAATCTATTTAAGTGTGAAATTGGATTTTCAACATAAAGATCAAATTCATTGACTTCGGAGATGTTACATGAGGGATAAATCGGCCTTTTAGTCATTTTATTGCATCTGCAAACTCAAACCTCATGCCTATCTTTGTCTGATCTGCTATCAAATACTTATTCATACAGCAAATAACTTATTGGACTCTTTAGCAAAAAAGGCACCAAATTCAAATGATATTTGCTAGACCAATAAATATGAAAAGGCTGTCAAATATGTGTGAATAAATCCCCATAACCTTACTTCTTAAGATTTTCATCCATACCGGATATGGTAGGAAGAATATTATAGAGGAACTGGGTCTGATTTTGATCTCTGTGATATAAATGAGGAGTAGCTTTTTCATAGTCAATAAAATTGCACTGTTAAATAAGTGTTCGTTTTCCTTTTTTAAAATGTTTCAGCACTGTTGGGTTTACAAACATCTGAGAAGTAGAAAAATACTCAGATTTCACTATGATCCTTTTCCTGCATAATTAAAAGCTAGACTTTTTTCTGCACTAATTTAGTTCTTGGTTATTACAGTCACTCATTTTTGGAATGCACTGGAGGGCAGTTTTGCAAGGATGTTGGGTCAATCATCAGTGAGCAAATAATCTGGGCAAAGAACCAGCCAGTTATTAAACAAGGAGCCATTTTTGTGTGTAGTTGTACATAGATATTAATTTCAGGAATATTTATTTATACATTTTTACAAATTTTATACATATCACATCTTTAGTTGATGCAGGGTTAAAAATTGTGATGATTTTCATCTTGGTGGTTTGTGAGCATTTTGCTAAGGTTTATAAAATAATTGTGAACTATGTAATACTATTCATTGATTATACAAATAAAGAGGCTGAGGAAAAGAGCTATGACATGCATGCTCCTAGTAATAGACATTTCAGTCATACAAATAAATAACAGGTGTGGGTACCCAGCATTGCATTGAAAATCAAAGAATCATCGAATGGTTTGGGTGGGAAGGGACCTTAAACCCCCTGCATGGCCAGGGACACCTCCTACAGGAGGTTACTCAGAGCCCCATCCAACCTGGCCTTGAACACTTCCAGGGATGGGGCATTGACAACTTCCCTGGGCAACCTGTTGCAGTGTCTCAGAACCCTCACACTAAAGAATTTCTTCTAATGTTTGACTTAAATCTCCCCTCTTCCAGCTTAAAAACATTACCCCTTGTCCTCTCACTACGCACCCTTGTAAAAAGTCCTTCTCCAGCTTTCCTGTAGCCCTTTCAGGTACTGGAAGGCCACTATGAGGTCTCCTCGGAGCCTTCTCTTCTTGAGGCTGAACAACCCCAACTCTCTCAGCCTGGCTTCATAGAAGAGATGCTTCAGCCCTCGGATCATCTTTGTGGTCCTCCTCTGGGCTCTCTCCAGGAGTTCCATGTCCTTCTTATGTTGGGGGTTCCAGAACTGGACACAGTATTCCAGGTGGGGTCTCATGAGAGTGGAGTAGAGGGGAAGAATCACCTCCTTTGACCTGCTGGCCACGTTTCTTTTGATGCAGCCCAGGACACGGTTGGCTTTCAGGGCTGCAAGCACACATTGCCTACCCAAATTATCACAGGATGCTGGAGGTACCAGAGTGGGGATCCACAGCTGAATGAAAATTCAGGTTTCTGCTGAAGCTCAATGGCTGCTTTTGTGTTCTACCTAGTCCACCTACTATGGTTGTATATTTTCATATATCATGTCAAATCCGTATATGTTATTTAGCAATCAGTTCTGTCTCATCTAGTTCCAGCTGATCAATATTCTGTGAAACAGCAGCTTCTACACAGGGAAACAACCTGCCCTAATTGTCTTAGAAACAGTATCTTACAAGTTCACTTCCTCACATCCTCCTTTCCTAAATAAACTTAAGAATTAAGAATCAATATCAGCATAACACATGATTACAGATGCTTTGAAACATCCTAATAGCTAAGCTAAAAGTGGATTTCAAGTAGCACCTGCAGTGCCTAGTGTCATTACCTACATCTACTAATACCCTCATAAACACATAAAATGCTGTCAGATGTTGGTTTAATTTCTGGTTGTTCTGCATCTTGAGGCGTGGCCAGCCTAGATTTGCTATCTGTCTCCTGCCTGAGACCTTACAAAAAATATGGCTGAATTAATGTTCATTGCTTCTTTGCCTTCTGGGATTTGGGGATGTCACAAATGAATCTTCTGGCTTTCCTGTTGCTTGTCACCATTGTTGCCATTCTGAGTGTGCTTAGAGCAATAGTCAAGTTCTAACAGCTGTTGCTTTGCTTATTTATTTATATATCTGAAAAAGTCTCTGACATCGGCTTCTTACAATACAGATTTTCCTGTGTTACCTTTTCTGTTGAATAAAATTTGAGCAGGTGGTAACCCCTTGTTCTGTTGTTAACACTGCAATTTCCTAGTGCTCAGCATGTTTTTAGGCTGGGAGAAGAATGGCTAGAGAGCAGTTCTGAGGAAAAGGACTTGGGAGTGGGAGGAGATGAGAAGCTCAACATGAGCCACCAGTGTGTGCTGGAGCCCAGAGGGCCAATTGTGTCCTGGGCTGCATCAAAAGAATTGTGGCCAGCAGGGTGAGGGAGGTGATTCTGCCCCTCTACTCTGCTCTGGTGAGACCCCACCTGGAGTGCTGTGTACAGCTCTGGAGCCCTCAGCACAGGAAAGACATGGAGCTGTTGGAGAGGGTCCAGAGAAGGGCCAAGAAGATGATCAGAGGCCTGGAACAGCTCTGCTATGAAGACAGGCTGAGAGAGTTGAAGCTGTTCAGCCTGGAGAAGAGGCTCCAGGTAGACCTCATAATGGCCTTCCAGTGCCGGAAGGGGCTACAAGAAAGCTGGGGAGGGGCTTTTCACCAGAGAAGGCAGTGATAGGACAAGGCGTAATGGTTTTAAACTGAAAGAGGGTAGATTTAGGTTAGACATCAGGAAGAAATTCTTCACCATGAGTGTACTAAGATGCTGGAATAGGTTGCCCAGGGAGGTTGTGGATGCCCCCTCCCTGGAGGTGCTCAAGTTAGATGAGGCTTTGTGCAGCCTGGTCTAGTGGGAGGCGTCCCTGCTCAGAGCAGAGAGGTTGGAACCTGATGATCTCTAAGGTGTTTTCCAACCTTAACTGTTCTGTGATTCTATGATAGTGTGACCATCCAACCTTCTTCTAACAAAGTGTTTCTGTATCTTTAATCTCCTTGATTAAGGGTATGAGAGCAAAATTTACCTATTTATGCAAACTGCTTAAATATATATTTATGAAAATAGAACTAATTGTCAAGCCTTACTAGGTCAGGTAGATTATGTTCAGCAAAACAGAATTGCCATGGCACCTTCTTAGCAGATTTATCTTCCACTCAGTTTACTTAACTTTTTACCATGAAATCTGTTTTCATAGCAACAATTTTAACCAACAGCAATGGAAAAAAGAAATCTGAACCATAAGATCTATCAGAATTAGCCTGTATTTTGCTTAGCATTCCTAATTGCTGGGAGACTATCCCACTTCTCTCTAAGTTATTTGATTTCTTTTTCAAAAAGAGCAAGTTTATAGAAATCTGTGCCCTTAGTTTGATGAAGTGAATGCAAACTCATGTGATCAGAGAGAGAGAAATGTATGTAGAGCAGGAACCATAATTCACATTTTCCTGCCTTTTAAAATTCTCACTTAGACCACTGTTTTCCATTAGACATCCCTTTGTTTATTATGATTTACCTTTGTGTGACCTTAATCTTGCAAAGGATGCAGAAAAAGCAAAAAGCACACTACTATTTATTATAGCTAAGAATAGGTACTACATATAATATCTGTTACAAAGGTTATACAATTCAGGACTCTTTAGCTCTGCTTCCCTGGAGTCATTTCACACCTTTAAAACAGTAGCAAGGTCTAGGTGCCAAGTGGCTGTGATGAGAGTGCAAATCCTAATTCAACCCATGCCAGGGTGAAGAAGCCCCTCAGGTCCCTGTGTCCTGATGCCAAGCAGAACAAACTGATGATGGTGCCCACTCTGGGTAAAAAGCAGGAGTCAGCTTTTCGTGCTTTCCTTTTTTTTCCCCTTCTTTTCACCAAGGCTTGTAGTGAGAGGACAAGGGGTAATGATTTTAAACTGAAAGAGGGTATGTTTAGCCTGGACATAAGGAAGACATTTTTTATGATGAGTGTGGTGAGACAGTGGAACAGGTTGCCCAGGGAAGCTGTAGGTGCCCCCTCTATGGAAATGTTCAAGGCCAGGTTGGATGGGACTTTGAGCAACCAGGTCTAGTGGGACATGTCTCCGCCCATGTCAGGGGGGTTGGACAGGGCATCTGAGAAGCCAATAACTAAAACTTAAAATACTGGTTTACTAGACAAATAAGGACAATTTACACCATAATCAGCAAAAGTTTCCTCTGTAGCTCAACAGTTTACCTCATATCTGCCAGCCTTCATGTCATTTAGAAAGTTGGTGTTCTAATGTAACAGGTCATTTTCTCTCCTGTACTTAGTATGCAACTCCAAGTTATGCTAATTGGAGTTCCATGCATAAATTAAGAATCTAATGTGCTAGTAAAGCTGGATAGTGTCTCATATTGTCCTGAAAAGTAAAAAAACAACATTAAGGTGCTCTGTCCTAATATATGTTATTTCAATATTTCACCACAAAAGCAGTTACAAAAACGTGCTACAGGTGAGAAACAGGTGAGAAAAAGAAAAACAGTTATTCTCTGGTTGAGATATCCATCAGACTCAAGTACTATCAACTCTGGTATCCTGCAGGAGATAAATCCAATTTTACAGCAAGGGTTAAAAACAGGAAATTAAATAGTTTGAAGCTCATATATAGGGATTCAATTACAAGATTCCTTTTTCTTTTCTTAAGGATAAAGCGTTTGATCACCAATATCTATAAGAAAACATGCTAAATTACTGGTTTTAAAATGTTTACTGAATCTTGGTACAACTGCATTTTTTTTTCGACTTCTAACAATACATTTCAAATGCCTTGAAGAAGCTAAGGCCAGAGTCATTGTACTGAGATACAGACAGTGTGGAAATGTGCTTAGGAACAGAATACAGCTTTGACTTCTAAACAATCAGTTAAAGTACAAGAGGCTTTTACATTACACAGAAAAAAATACTGGAAAAATACAAGGATAATCTAAAAATAAATGTTTCTTAAAAATTGTATACTTACAAGTCATCACACATTCAAGTTCACATTTTATGAAACATGAGTCTAAGTGAAAAGTGTTCAAGCATGTCCTTGTCAGATCTTAGTTAAAATATTGTTGGCTAGACAACAACAACAACAGAAAATTCTTTACAGGGAAGGATAGGATAAGGGACTGAAAGAATCTACACTAAATACAATGTTCAGGCCTCTCTCTGCCTTTCACATTCTTCTAGACAGCTTTTTCAGGTCAACAAGGAACTACAAACTAAAGAGACTCTTGCTATTCTAACACATGGCTAATGGTCTATCTCTTCCACCTTATAATGCTGGGGTCTGTTGTGTTACTTACTACTCTGAAGGTTTTTCCAGGAGCTAATATACAAAGAAAGAGGGGCAAAAGCCCTGTTTTTTTTTCTAAAGATGCTCTGTGTCACTCTAAGTTTTTGTACTTCACCTCAGAAGCCTGGGTGTAATCACAAAGAGGTGAATAATAAAATAGATTTGAGCCTTTCACTCTGCTAAACGGTTGCACTCCTTATCAATTCCTACAATTTTCAGCAATTGTCTGTAACCTCTTTTTACAAGATAATCAACAATCAGAAAGGTTTATTTTGATACAGATTATTTCCATTTAAGAGAGAAGGTGTTTCAAGAAGTCAATCTGAACATTAGGTAATGATTAATCATATTTCATTAAAAAATAAAAAAATGAAGATGATTTGTAGCATGAGAACTGAAATTGGATATTGAGGTTGCAATGATACTCATGAGAAGTAAAATACAAGGCATATCACTTAATCCTCATTTACTGATGTGTTGTTTATTGGAGAAATAACACCTTTCACGTATCTTTCTTTTGCACTAATTTAGTGTATTAGTTGCAGAATCCCTTACATATTTATTAATATTTCATTAAGATGTGTTCAAAGATAATAGTTAGAAAATCACTTCCATTCCTCTTAGTTTTCCAGACCACAGGTGACATTCTTACTTTGCAGTTTCTGAGATAGATGGTTCACAATTACATTGCTTTTGCTTTACCATGTGTCCCATTTGATTATTTTCAGAAAACAGTGTATACATTTGCTAGAATTCCATAACTATAAGGTTGTGCCTCATGGGAATTAGAAATATTTACCTTTAAGGTGTTATTTTATTTCTGCCTCTCGTGTTCTCATTTGTAAGTCAAGTTTCTTGTTGTCCTAGAGAAGAGATTTAATGGTCCCTTAAAATCATCATCCAGATCCATATATGAGCAATGGGGACATCTTCAAAGATGATGAACATCTTCTAGTTCTTGTAAAAAACCCAAACTCTAGCATTTACAGATTGTAAGCATCCCTAGTAGGCATATGTGTGTTCAGCAACAGGCTTTTCAGCCTGTACACTTTGGTCAGTGTTTCCTATTATCTGATAATATTCTACCTTGCAAGAGAGTGACAGAATAGAATACCGAATGAGTCTGGCAACATTTTACTCATTCCCCATTAGAATTTGATGAAGTGAAATAATTTCTGACCAATTCCTTCCTTTGAATCTCCAGGCCCTGCATCACTAAGACTTTTACTTCTGCCACCTGCAGAAATCAAACCAGCGTGTTGTGATGAGTTACCCAGCTGAGCAGGTTCCTTCTACTTTGCAAGAACAGGGAGGAAAAAAGAAACCTAGTGTTGTTCTGTACCTTAGCCAGTGCTTTTGCTGGTTTTATATTTGTTCCTTTTCATATACTGTGGAAAGAAATACTCATAAACAGCTTTGCATCCTATATTTCACTAAACCAAGAATGATACTGAGATGGTAACTCGAAGAACATGAACACAACTGAATAAGCACAGACTGCTCTTCTCTGTGTTTGATCATCAGGAAAAAAAAAAAAAAAAAGAAGAAGAGAAAGGACAAGGAAGCCATCAGTAGAGAGGAAATGCTAAGAACTCTATATATTATTGTGAATTGCCTCAATAATGTGTCATAATTGCAGAGACAACCTTGAAGAATGAATATAGGAGAATCATAAAGATATCCATGAATGAAAACCAGGAAGGCCAATCAAAAAGGCAAGGAAAGTTCCTTTTACTTCTGCATTAGCTGTAGCCCAGAGAAGGTGTTTGAACAAGAATAATATCACAAGAAATTGACAAAGGGTAGAACAAAAAGAACACCTTTAGCAGAAGCTTACCACTTATCTTAAATTCCTTTGAAACAAGCCAACAAGAAGTGGGTTTCAATTTCATACCATGCAACCTGGCAGCGCAATATGCTGCAGTAAGCCCCAGGACTCTCTGCAACAACATGCATCTTCCTCAAAAGAACCAGACCACCTCAGCTCAAAGCAATAATGCTGTCATGAGCAGTATTTATCACTACAGTTTAGTAACTCTCTAACATGTCATTTAATTGAGCCGCAGAGCATCGTGTTGTGGCAATTATAAAAAGCCTTGGGGGTGTTATAAGACACAAAGCTCAAGGCCAAGTGACTACCAGCTCTTGAAAGATACAATTGAAAAAATTGTATAATTTCAGAAACACACTTAGGTATTTATTGAGGATTGCAGTCATGGGTAAATAATGAGTATTAGTTAACATTTCCCCAAACCTCTCTAACTGTGTTTTCTGAGCTTTAGGGTAAGAGTCTTTGCACAAGCATCTCTCACCTAGCAGTGGCAGTACCTTCCAGGCAGGTGATCAGTGGTAACTTGCTACCTTGGGCTACACTGTTTTTCCCTTCTGCCTTCCTGGTTTTGCTGACATCACCAACTGCAGTAATCCAGGAGGGATGTCCATCCAGAACTAAGACTGTAGAGTTTTACCAAGGACAGCTGAGTTTGGGGGCACAGACTTAGTAACTTGGAGCTATAGGGGGAATGAAACAAGATAGTGTCTGTGAGGAAAGAAACCTTGTGGGGAAAATGAGGACTAGTTTTTTGGCATACTGGTTGGGTTAGGGCTAGTACACAGCAGAAGAGTCCAGCTCCTCCACCTGTGGGGCTTTTGTAAACTGAGTGTTCATATCATTTTAAATGAAGGTGAAATGACCTTGTGTTACTTCTCTGTGACAACAGAATATGTAGAAAGACATGTACATTTGGTTGCATTTTTTTTCTTAATGAAGAAGAAGTATTCAGAAGTTTAGAAAAACAGAAGGCATTTGATAATAAGAAGCAGAGAAAAAATAGAAAAAATAGTGGTGATAACTCACAGGTTAATTCAGGTTAGAAGGGACCTCAGGAGGTCTCTAGTCCAGCCTCCTGCTCACAGCAGGGTCAGCACCAAGAACAGACCACATTGCTCAGGGCTGTGTCCTGTCAGTTCTTGCATACCCTCTGCCAGCAACACAGAAGTCTGTCTCTGAAGCAGTTCAATTGTTTGATGCTATATCACCAAAGAAAACTATCATAGTGCCATTCTCTGAAAAAATATTGATTTCACACCTTAAGGTACTGCTTAAGCTACATTCAGAGCTGCCAAAAGGTGTGTGTTTGTGTGTATGTGCATGTACTTATGTGTGTGAGGATGCTGGATTCTTTTGGCGAGCAGAATTTAAGCAGAAAGTTTTCTGAACCAGTCAAATGTTGCAGCGTTGTGCTAGAAGGCCATACCTTTCAAATTTTGTGTTAAATGTAATAGTCTTCCTACTGCTGAATTAAGGTAGACATATAAAGAACAGCATCTAAAAATCAAATCACATCAAGCTAAGGGCTACAGAGAGGTGCATGAGAATGCCAGGCCCACACAAAATCACATAAACAGCTTAGGGTTTGGTTGGGATTTTTTTTTATACTATTCTTTATGTGACTCTAGTGGAAGCTTTCAGCAATGTAATGCTTCTCCTTAGAAACACTGCATTTGTTTTATTAGGATCAAGTTCAGCCTGCAGCAGATTTGGGAGAAATAAATATTCTGTTTCTTTAGTTTCTTATTAAACATCCAAAGGAGATACACAAACCTAAGCAGAAGAGAATATTTCATTTATTTCAGGAAAGTATGAAATAGTTAAGTGTCAGAATAAAGATTCTAATTCTCGGTTTCTAGAATATTTTATTGTGATTTTTCTGTTTTTAATACAGGAAGTAGAAGAGTGATCACCGCTTCACAGCATCTGCTAAAGAAATGTTAATGAGGAGAGAGATTGATGGGAAGAACCTTCAAATACAAAACTCCACCAGGTTTTTGAAGAAAGATAGAGTGCAAAGCACCAGCTCTTGAGTCTTGGGTTTAAACACAAGTTTCTAAACAGAAAGGCAAAATATACCACTATACAACATTAGTCAGTGCTTGCTACATAACCTACTTCTCTGTCTTCTGTTAGAAAAATTATTCAGTAATGCCTTAGTGTGCACAACAGTCAGGTCATCAGTCATGAACATAGAAGACTGATACGAATAAGGGCCCTTTGGTTGGCCAATTGTGCCATTAAATGACAACTATATGAAAAGTACATGTTCTTAAGGATTGGTTTGGTTTATTTTAATAACAATGATAGTGAACATGTGTCATTTGAATATAAGAAGTTGAAGAGATGAACTTAAGAGGTCCAATTCAGCTATGTGCAGCTGCCAAAAGGAAACCGTGTTTTAATCTGTTTAGGGACCAGACAAGGAATTTTTAATTTTCGCTGGAAAAAGCAAATGAAAGTTGCTAACTCCTTGCAAGAAATTCTGATCCTTCCCTGAAACCCATTTCAATTTGAAAATCCCAACGAATTGCTATTTCAAAGCTGTTAAAAGATGGAAGACAGACAGATTTTTTTCTTTTCCAGATACCAAACAGAAATCCACTTAAATAACTTGAGCACTTGAGCACTTTAATCACTTTAATACTTGGGCAACCTGTTGGTTTGAAAGTTTGGAGAGTATCAAAATACGTTTGGTTACGTATCAAAATGTGCAACACTCTTGTGAAACCTTACCCTAAAGAGAGCTGAGACAGATTGTATATTCATTTTAGAGTCTTTCAATAGGATCTGCAGGGACAGTGATCCCCTCTGTTCAGGGAATTGGAAAGGGAAGAGCAAATTTACCAAAGAAGCTAAAAGTTCAGAAGAACAAAGGTTAACTCCAATGAAGGGGAAATCAGGAGCATGAAATAATGTTTCAAGTAGTTGCAGGGTTAGTTTGAAGAACTTCAAGCAAAGGCTACATTTCAATTTTTTTTTTATATGAAATTTCTTGTTATTATTCAAGAGTCACTGTAAGCCCCCATGAAACCAAGAGCTGGACAGCAATTTGGCATTCTCTGTTTTCCTAACCATTTCCATCTTTCAGGCCCTTTTAATCCAAGAATGCAGGGGTTTTGCTGCTTGTGAGGGAATCACAGTTCAGTGTTATGCTCCTAGCTCATGAACATATTGAAAATTTCCAGTGTTCCTGCCACTGCTCCGTTTTCAATTCCTAATATACCAAATTAGTGCAATTGATGCACTCATAGCAACCTTGTTAGAAATCTACATAGATTAACCTATGTATGCTTAAATCCAGGAGTACTTGAAACATAAGGACTTCCATGTAAGAGATTTTTCCTTCTGTTTGTAGATATCAGAGTATACTTTGCTTAGTATTTCTAAGCTTCTTCACATTACCAGCTAACTTTGAAACAAAAACAACCTTGTCATCCATCCAGAAATTCAAACACATTCTTAACCTCAACATCTCCTCATACACTTCAGTAGAATACATTGCTTTACTTTCAAGAACCCTGATTGATATGGTTATTAGGTTCATGTAACTGTGCAAGAAAAACATATACTCAGGAAGAGAGATATAATTGTCATCACAAGTTCCATTTTTTCTGGGCAGGAAGAAATCTTGAGATCAAATGTTGCATCTTTTTTCTTTGTCTCACAGCAGAAAGTATGACTTGGTGGACCTTTCGTTCTTCACAAGTGAGCTGGTGCCTGAAACAAGAAGCAGCCATTGAATCTGAACTCTTACAAGAGGCTACTGTGCACTGGAGCACTTGGCATTCCAAAGATCTCTAAAGCCAGAGGGGGTGATAGTGATTACCTGATTTGATGACCTCCACCATACAAGTTGCAGGACTTGTTCCAGTTTCTTTCTTGAAGTTCACTTAGAGCTGAAACACTCTGGGGCTTGGGTCATTTGCTTTTTGTAAACAAGGAAATGCACAAAACCCGAATAAGAAAGTATTCTGCAGAAAACATGCTTTTTATTTAAATTACTTATTTAATTTTCCAATTTTAACAGGGAAGGCTCAATTCCCTATGCAACACATAATGCATATCTCATGCATGTGAGAAAGAGGAACATACCATCATCTATTTGTTGCACTTTTAAAAGTTGGAGGATAGCATCTCTGGGAATCTGGGCACCGAGACATCCTTGATGCTTCAGGAGAAGAACATTGCCAAAATTGCAGGAGGCTTGGTCAAAGTTTGGGACAGTTGACAACTCTGTCAAAAGGATGAAAAATATGTGAAAATAAAGGTGCAAATGAGATGGAGAAAAAAGGGGAAGAGAAAAGAGGAGGAAATTTGGGGACTCTTGCATTGCAAATTAAGGCATATTTTATTTCTTTATTTATTCAGATGTTTTTTCATAACTATGCATCTATGATTAAGAGATGAGCTATATTATTATATAATAGAATAGCTTATTATAAAATAATGGATTATATAATTACGACATAATCAATTATCAGTGCACCTATGTGTTGTCATCAGTAGCAGGTAGATAAACATGAACCAGATTTTGAAAAGTATAAATAAGTCAAAACTTGGAAACTGAGTTAGGACTTTATCACAATTTCTGAAAGGTGACACCTGGAATTTATTTCTAGTATACCAGAGCATGTATTTGTGCAAGCATGAGTGTGAGAGATTTTTCTGAGAATGAAAAAAATCTAACATTTAGCTGAGAAATGACAATTTTACCTAGTAACAGGTACAAAATTCAGTATCTAAATGACAAAACAGTGATTTCTATTAGTTTTGACATTCCTTCACCAACAGAAAATACTAATGACAAATTATAACTTAAGGTTGTACTTTTAACGCAGTAGAAGAATGGGATATTATCTTTTCTTTACATACTATTCTTAAAGAGGAATTCAAAAGCTTACAGAGTTAGCTTTAAACTGTAACTGGAAGGCAGGAAATAATAAATTATTTTTATTTTTTCTTTACATTTTAGAATTTTTTAATGAATCTATTACTTTATGCTTTTTTAACTGGTCCTAGCTTGGAAGTGTTAACCTAGGACGAAATCATTAGCCTTAACATAGATACTGGTAACTCTAGGCTATGTATTTAGTGGATGCAAATAAAGATGCACATAAGTAGCCAATTATCTGAGGAAATGAACCATTAATGGATTAATGTAATTGGAATACATTCTTTTATCAAGAGAGACATTCACTTAAAGTGGTACTGTATTTGCTTTACACATGACTTGTTGCATATCTAATGCAACACATTATCACATATTCCATAACAATGACATCCTAGGAGGAGTAAAACTTGAGAAAAAAGCCAGACAGAAAGAGAGACAAGCCTGACAAGTAGCCCCCTCTTTCCTCCTCAGCCCACAAGTATTTTGATGCACCGTTTACATGAGCTCTATTCTAGAAAAAAAAAAAAAACCCAGAGGTAAGACAACAGTGCACCTGCAGCAGATTGTTTGCTAATCTTCCTTTACAGAAATGGTTAGTTTGTATCATGGGTTTTAGCAGTGCCATGATACATTTACTGCACACAATGATTTGATAATGAGAAGCATTTCTCAGAAATTTTTCCAACTACATGTCATTTCCTATAACAAAAAGTACAAAGAAATGTATCATCATTGAAAGGGCAAGTATTCCCCGTGAAAAAATCCAAACCATTTCTCATCTTTTCTCCCTTTTTATGCCAGGGTTATTTTGAGGGGAGAAGGAGAATGAAAGTGTTTCTGTGAACACGATGGTAACCTTTGTCTGTTTTTTTGGTACTCGAAAAATGCTGGAAATAGATTCTATTTAACACTGTGAGTCAAACACAGTAAAATTTTAGTAGAGAAACTATGAGGAAATCAAAGTCCTTGACAAGTGTAATAGGAAAAACTATATAAAGTTATCTTTATATAGATAAAAGAGAAGAGGAGAAGGGAAGGAAAATGCAGATAGCCATGGTTATTAGTCTCAGAGTATGGAGAATGGATGTAGCTCTAAATACTTAGCTTTCCTGTCTTTCAGAAACTTCTGGAAAATACCAGAAAGACACATCTTTAATAGTACAGTTTTAGGCTGCAGTCTTGTGTACAGGTATTGGTGCCAACAGAATATATTCTTTTATGTTTGTATACTATAATAGTAATAACAAACATGTTTTTACTACCCTTTATATTAATTGAATCTGAATTCATGGCCTAATATGAATTGAAAGATACAAACCAAAGTTAGGTGCCTTCCCTTGGTGGGATTTGTTTTTTTTTCTTGTATGAGCATGGAATTTGGTTCAAGACAAAATCTGAATAACTTTTTAGTGCCTTTTTAGGTAGAAGTAATTCCTTGCAGCTGGAGAGCAATGGAGTTATCAAGGAAATTGAGATGTTTGTATGTGGGCAAATGAACTGACCTTTGGCCAATCCTGTCAGTGGAAACTAGAGAGGTCCTTTGCCACTCCAGAGCTAGCCATCCTCTAGGTATGGACTCAGCTACACATAGACATCTTGTGTCATTGCATCTGCAGCTGGATGTCCTGCCTAGCTTCCATTTGTCTTCTGTCCTCCTGGGAAACGTTTGAAATCAAGAATTACATTTTCATTGGCACACTTTATTTTTGAAGAATTTGTCTGATGTTTCTTTGCTTATAAATCTGTGGAAATTGGGGCAAACCCAGCAGAGTTCAGACTTACATCACTTTATAAAATAAGACAATTTCATACAATGTAAGTGCAAATTTATAAGGTATTTTCCAAGTTTAAAAGGAAAGCCATCTAAAAACATTATTTCAGAACACATATTCTTTGATCTAAGGATTTGGACTGATTTTTCTCTCAATCATCTTAATAATTTACTTTCTAAGTCCAAATATCTAAATCTATCTCAGTTATTGCAGATACATATTCAGAATTTTTACTAACATGAGTAAGTTTTAAGGAGGTATCACATTTTTATGAGTCTTGGTCAAAAAAAGTTGATATGTTTTATAAACGACATGTGATTGCCTTCCAGGGAAAATTACTTTACAGTTTAATTTTTTTTCTGACATTTTCCTCAATAAATAATCAGCTGTTTTCCAACAAGACAACACAAATTCTGAACCCTGAGCCTGGAGGTTAAAGCCCCATCCATTTATCTCTGTCCATATAATGTGAATTATTGGTTACTTGCTTTTCATTGTAACTGTGTTATTGGAAAATTATATTCCAAGATGTATTCGATGTATTTTACTTAATCTCTACTCACATTTGATTTTCTAAACTCCATGCACAGTGTTTTACCTTATTCTATTGACAAAGCATAGGCTTTGGATTTTATTGAAAAGCTACTCTAGCTCAATATGGCTGTTGCTCTTGACATTTACACACATCCCAACTTTATTTATATTGCAGCAAAATACCTAACTTGTGAAGAGTGCACACTCAGCAACTTTTGCAGTTCCAGCCACAGGACTCTTTTACTGTCTCTTGAATAATTAGCAACATGAGTGCAGATAGAATATACAGTAACTTGCCTGACTTTGGGGTAGAAAAAAAAGATTAGAATGACAAATAGTCAGACTCCAGGGTCAAATGCTTTGCCAGTAGTTGCATATGTTTATGCCAAAATACATAAAGAAATGTCACTTCAGCACATGAATGATGACAAACACTCCAAGTGGGACTGCACTTCATCAATCATTTCAAACGTGCAGATTGGGTTTACCTATATAAACAAAAGCAATAAAACTACTCAAAGCCTCACCTTAAACTATTCAGGCATGACATAATCACTGTTACTGCACAGTCAATCCCTGTTTTACTTGAGAGGCAGTCAAAAAGCAAGCGACAAACTGATTTATTAAGATTAATAAAGCATGCCCTTAGTAAAAATAAAGGCAGCTAATATTTTGCATAAACATGGGAATCTTGTTTGGGGCTAGAACAAACCAGGATGCATGAGTAACAGGGAATATGATTAAGATTTGTGCAGTTTGTCCTGCACTACTGAGAAGATCTGGGGAGGTTTTAATTATTAGAAGAGGCTCAGGGTGCAGAGACTTTCTGCCCATCTAAAGTGCAGGTGTGAGAAAAGAAAAAAAGGGTTCCCTTGGAAGACAGAAGAAGAAAAAAAAAAAAAAAGGAAAAAAAGGTGACCCAGAGGAAGGGCTCTAAGTCAGCAAAACACTGTAGGGGCCCTCGCTGGTTGTGTCCCCAGGGTCTCATCAAAAATCCACCGAAGTCAGTGGGAATCTTTCTCTTGACTTCAATGAGATTTGGAGCAAACCCCCTGTGAGAGAAATTTAATTGAATTCCTTAGTATTGATCTCTTCACTTCAGTTGCTCATTTAGCCTTTTTTTTTTTTTTTTTTCTTAAATCTCTACCTGCTTTTTCAAAAATAAGTGAAGGGAAAGGAAGGGAAGTATTAAAGTTTGAGTTTTAAATTCTTCCAGCAATTTTTTATAGAAATACAGTCATAAGAGATTAAAAAAAAAATATATAAATTTCCAGTTAACACCTCTAGGACTGATAAAACAACTTGTTAAAGTGCTATTTTGTAATCCCTTACAGACACACAAAAGTGAGCTCCGTGTTACATTTTCTCACACTTCATCACCTATTTGTGTTTCACTGTTTCTTTATTTAATTACTGTGTGGCAGAATCCTAGCTTAAACCAAGCTTTTCCATTTCGCCCTCTGTAACCAGTCACTGGAGTGTTCCAGGACCTTGCACACTAGTCCCTTGGTCTAATCTAGGCAGAACTAGGAACTGATCACAGCAGGCTACACTATACTTAGAAGGGTTTCTCTGGTTCAGGACATGCTGACACAGAAGCCTTCTGTCCACCTACCCTAACATAAACCAAATATCCATCACTTGCCAGAGCCTATCCACCAATAGCACGAGCACAGAAAAACAAGTCAATCATCTTGCTTGCTTTTTTTTTTTTTTTTTTTTTTTTTTTTTTTTTTTAATACTGATGCTCCACCTCTTCAAAGCTAAGGAAAAAGCAAGTTATCTCAAATCTTTTGTTCCTTGCAGTTACTCCTTTTCCCATGCCACTTATTGAAACGTCCTCACCCAAGATAGCTTGTTGTCTTCATCTCACATAGTGTAACTGTCTCTTTATGGCCCATCCTGCTTCTCATTTCTGAACCCTGAGACCTCTGTTGCTTCTCCAGTGTAAGTCCAGCAGATTTCATCACCCTGGGTTTTGTGCCATGTCTATTACTGGCCTGTTTTTTGGGAGTATGCCACTGCCTGTAAAACAATACACAAGGCATGAGATGATAAACTGAAAAATCTTCTTCTAAGATTCCACCCTCAATTTGCCAAAGAAACTATTTGCCTAAAGGACAACCTGTTTTACTACTGTGTCTAAAAGATTTGTCCTTAACTCCAGCATATTCCAGATTTCATGTCTGAATTTAAAGATTTCTTTAAACCACTGAATAATGCTGATTTTTTGATGTTTATCTATTACTATTCCTTAACCTGTGGTCAAGCCATGCAGTACAGCACCTTATTTTCTGCTCATCTTTGACATTCTTCCTTGGAAATGACAGACATTGATTAAATGAAACTTAATGTTAAAGTTATAAATGGATTAATAACCCTTGTTTGATCCTGGAGAACATAGTTAGTCATTGACCAATAGTTGTAAGCAGCCCACAATGAAGTTATTGGTTCATCTCACACAAGATTGTTAACTCCACTATAATGTCATGAAGATAGTAATACAATCTCCTGGAATACCAGAAAAATTCTCAGCACATCTCACCAATAAATAAGATACTGTGGTAAGCCCCTGAGGCACAGAAAGCATATTTTTACAAGTAGGAAGATTCGGAGGATCTAGTGCCTACCCTTAAGGTCACAGTTGTAAACAGTTGGACATCTCAAAGAGGAAGAGGCTTCATAGACACTTCCTTCAAGCTCTGTATCTAGTTTTATCTCCTGTCAGTTACAAGCAGGACTACACCACAAGAATAGCTGCATTCACTTTTAGTGATCTTCATTCATAGGCAGTGGTAGGAGTTATGAACGCAGAGAAAAACAAGATTTAAGGCATTGGTTGCAGCCATGTCATCTAAGAGAATTTTCCCCTTCTATTTAAACATCATTCATTCATTCATTATAAAAAATATTATAACTGGATAGAAAACTCTAGCCTGTGCTCTAGGGAATGGTAACTTGTGTGAAGTATCAGGATAACAGTGTCTTTAACACAGGGACCTTTGCCTCTTTTTTCAGCCTCAGACCTGAATCAGGAAGTTTGTGTTGTTCTCAAAAAAAGCCACTGTATCAACAAACAGTTGTAATTTTTCTGTAGTGCTGGGATTTGAAATACATGGAAGACACTAAAAAGCCACGGTAAGGAAAAGAAAAAGCAAAGTAATACCAAAGGAACTACTACAAAAAGTTTAGCTACTCTCTGAAAAGAATATCTTCTTCATCCAGCTCTTACTTCAGAGAGCCTCCTCACTCAGCACAGCAAAGTTACTGGTATATATAGACCAAAACTGTATGAGGAATAACATTTCCTGTGTGGAATTTATTGTGTCTTAATTAAGAGAATGAATTTCAGCAGTACTTTGTTGTTTACTGAGGTTTCAATACTGTGATAGAATCCACAGGATTGTATGAAAAACTAAATCCACGGCTTGCTAGAATTAAATCTGAAGTTTAGATTCATCAAGACAACAAAATGATGGTTCCAGCAAGGAATTGATGGTACTTTTATCAGCTTAAGACAGTCTTTGTTGACTACACGATGATATTTGTTGTGTACAGCAAGCTCTTTGCAATAATGGGTATGAAACAAAAAATAGTTATACATTTGAGAGGACTTGCTCAATCTTTGTAATTTTCTGTGACAGATGATAGAGTATTTGGCACTTGGAGATAAGACAGGAACAAGTATATAATAATTTTTTCTTTAATGTAAGAAAAGTCACGTGTTTCTGGTTAATGCAGAGCAATTAACTTTGGAGAGCTTTTTATGTATTAAATGTTGAAATGTAAGTAACAGAGATGTTTTTGCACTCAGGTACTCCTGAACACAGGCACCTTTTCCAAAATGTTTTTGAAGTTAAGCTTCAGCAACATGGTTCAGGAAATATCATATAAATGTGATATTAATCCAGGGATAGACCATGAGGTACAGCCTATGGGGTAAGGTGTATAACATATATATATATATATATATAAACTGTTTTGGGGATAAAACACTTTGCATGTAGAATGGAATGAAACTGCTCTTCTAGAAAGGGATCTCTAACCCTGCTCTATTGCAATACTTCTGCCTGTCCACAGGAAGGTATAAGAAGGATTTGATTTTGTTAGAAAGCACTGTCAATGATTAGAAAAAAAAGTGTGTTAAACATATTTTAATTTGCCTGTGCAAATATGCAGTATTTCCTGTCGTAATTTTAATTACTATCTATCATGGGAAGGGTTAGAAGGGTGAGCACATTTAAAAAGCAGGTGTTTAATTTCCAGCATCTACTTGATCAATATAAAAAGCTAACTGGCTTTATCCAATATAAATGGCAGCAATAATTAAGGAAATTTTTACAGTTGTAAATTAACAAGTTTTAAAGCTTTTAATGATTCTTAAAACAGAGAACTGGATGTGACAGTCAGCATACCAGATTCAGATCTGTGTTTACTATCAAAGAAAATTTTGAAAATCTCTTTCTCTCTTGCCAGGAAGATCCACAATAAAGCGGGGAAAAAAAAAAAAATTTTGCTTTATGAAACTGGCAAAAAGCAGAAGGAAAAAAACAATTAGTTTGAACAAACCAAACCAGATTTCCTTCAGGGACATAAAAGAGTAATTAGGGTTTTGACCAAAAAAATGTTATCTGGTCTAAAATTCAGTATTGTGACTTGTTGTTCAGTTTTGAAGTCCTTTGTCTTTTTTTTTTTTTCCCCCCTTCCTTTTTTAAAAGTCAGCTTTAAAATGACAAATGATATTCCAAAAGGAGTAGATGAGACATACTGCTATGAAAAAAAGGAAATCTTTCAGCAGTTCTGAAAAAAAAAAAAAAAAAAAGCTAAAAAAAGCGATTTTTCTTTTGGCAGAATCATTCTTTGAATTCAATGTCAATTCTTGAACAGCTTTGGTCCTATCAAATGTTATTCAGTAAGTTCCCTCTTCTCTGAAAAATTCAAAGTTGTGCCTCACTACTTTTCCTTCAGGTACACAGGTGACAAACCTGAAGTTACTTTAACATAGCTATGTCTGTCCCCTGGCTTTGTTTCATGCTCGTCCAGCTGCAGTGCTGTGGAATTTTCTTTTTTTTTAGTAAAGTCTAGAATTGTTATTGGCAATGTCAAAATATACTATGGCAATCATTTTGCTAATGCACTCTCCTTTTTTTTTTACAATTTCTCCCCACAGCTAGTAAAACTAGTCACACTGGTAGAGAGGGGATCTCCTGGATATGGATTTCTGAGGTCTTATCCTACATGATCTAATAACTTGTGCTTACCATCCTGTGTGATGGTAACTAATTACTGTTAAAAAAAAAAAAAAGTTTGGAGAAAAAACTAAAATATGAAGTTTTCTTCTCTGCACATTCAGGTTCAGTCTTATCAAAAGTAGATAACACTCAAATCGTTGTTCTTAAAAAATGTTAAGCTAAATCAAACTATGTGGGTTGGACTAGATGCTCTTCGAGGTCCCTTCCAACCCCTAAGATTCTGTGAAGAATCTGTAATAAGTAGCACATGAAGCTGCAGGCAGCCTGATGCCAGGTCCATCTCCATGAAGGAACCCATTGTAGATATCTAACACTGCCAATTTCACTTTGGGATCAGATTAGTTCAGGTACAACATTGCCAAAAAAGCATTGACAGGCAAGAGCAAGTGGCTGGAGCCTGTCACCAGATCCAGTAAAGGATTTGGGGGCCCAAAATTTGGTTGAGCCATGTAAATACAAGATTATTATCCAAAACCTTTGCAAGAGATTAGAGGTGATTATGCTGACCTGAAGGTACCTTTTTGCATATAATTTTTTCTAAAATGTTAAAAGTAGCTTCTATATGAGAAATAACCCACTTTGAGCATTTGAGCACTTCATTGTTTATGCCCCACTTAAAATCTAACATAAAGAAATAGAAGAACACCTAAGTCTTGTGCTTAATCTTTTATTCCTTAATTTATTCTTACTCCACATACACCAGAACCACAGTGAAGGAGAGTTTGGTCCTGGAGACAAAGACTACGTGTGTTCACTTTTGGAAGATCTATACGATTAATTGCAAATGAGCAGCATATCAATTAAATGCAATTACATTTGTGGATAGAGACTGGAAAAAAGATACTCTGTGTCTGTTTCTCTCTGCATTCCCCCCAGTAACTCCGAAGGATTTTAAATTCCTATGAGTCCTGTGAAAATCAGGAGCAGGGAAGCTGGAGGGACCCAGAGAACTGGGCTCAACTGCTACTGTTCCATGAAGCCTCCTGCCCCACAAATCTGGGACCCAGGAGCAGTACATGCTGCTTCTCCCCAAGGAAAAGGGAGGGTGCTGAAGTACCTTGTGGACATGTTGGGACCTAAGAAAAAATATGTGTGCTCATGTGTGTGGAAGGTAAAAGCTCTTCTGAAGGCAAGGGTTATTGTAGTCAACGGTGCAGGGCAAAAGCAAATTATTGATGTGTGAAGCCACTAGCTGAGCAACTATTGATAAAACTTATTTGTTATCTCAAGGACCATAAAGCCCAAGCCCAGCTCCTGCAGCACTCAGAGTTCCTAAGAAATGTGCAGGAATATGTATGCCTATCAACAAGGAACTTCCTACTACATTCCCAATAGGCTCTGAACCGCCGTTCCGGTGTTATCCGTGCACCAAGGCAGCACTGAAAGCTCAGAAGTCCAGCAGAGCAGTGTTGAAAATTTCCTTATATTCTGCTCTTTCTAGAAAATAGCACTCATGTTCCCAGCATGGCACCTGTATCACCTCTGCTTGAAAATCTTCTGCACGGAACTAGCCACAGGCTATACCAGAAGTTTCTAATAGAGCCAGGAATCCAGCTCCAATGGCTTACCTCCATCTGCTGAATCATAAGGTTTCCCTATTATATTTCTTGAGAAACACTGTTTTTGTATTTATGTTCTGAACATTTTAACCACAAAACCATCATTCTTCCGTATTATCTTTGATAAAGGAAAACATTTTTGTGTTCATGCACTGAACACTTTAATTGACTATTTCCAGCTAACACAATATTGCATCTTCTCACATGTAGAAGAGATGAGTATGTGTACAATTCCATATGTAATTTTTAATGAAGTCAAAATTAAATAAGACTTCTGATAATTAAAAATAGATACTATCTCAAATATATACAAATTAAGAAAAGAATTAATAAGTAATTTAGTACTCTAGGTATTGAAATACTAATGCTTTCAAGTGAAGGAAAAAAGTATGTGAAAAACATTTGATACAGTGAAGGTGGCTCTTGCTTATTAACTTTTCTGTGATTCAATATTTGCCAAGGTGCAATGGCAGCTCCAGACTCTGGAAGGAATTTTTTGTTAATCTCTTCGTAAAAATGGAAGAGGCTGCTGCCAAAAGCTCATAAGCCCCACCACTGGGAACCACTGGCTCCTCAATTGTTTGATAATAATTACAAGACACAAGCTGGAAAAATTTTTAAAATCCCCAAGATTATCCTGCTTGAGAGAATAGATTTACAGTCACTGTGGTATTTTCTCTGCTCATGCACACAGATATAGCCACATAAACTCACACAGATTTGTATATAAATTCACTACTAGTAGAAAGACTCAGCCTAATATTCACCAAACAAGATGGTTATGATGAATTAGACCCACAAGCATGCCAAGGTGTTTTGCAGGTTCTATGCTTTGTTACTGTGAAGTACTGTTCTGTGTTCTCATGCTGGGTTTAGCATGAGAGCACTCCAGGCTTATAAAGCTAAAGTTGTTCTTAATTGAGAGAACAATTTGCAGACATGTTACATCTGCAAATGGGAGTGTAAGTTGAGCAAAAGATTGCTTCCCAGTCCTTCTGCCATCCCTTTTCTTCTAGAAGTATGTGTTTACCTCTCTAACATTGGGAGTTCAGAGCTGTGTATGGGAATGCAGAGCTAGAAAATGTGGAGATCCAAGGTAAAGCTGCTATTTTGGTTTGGTATCCATACTAGTTCTGAATAAAATGAATATCACTGCATGGCTCCCTCGTGATGAGGTGTGCAAATTAGACATACTGAGGTGCCTTGCTGGCCATATCTGTACTGTACTTTGCTCCCCAGACAAGGAAGCAGAAAGCATCCAGCATTTCTTTGCTTTGTTTAGTAAGAAGACAAATAAAACTGATTTTGCCTGAGAAACAGAAATGGTTCAGGCCTGATTCAAAAGTACAGGTATGTTTTAATGGGAGAAAGAAAAAAAATACTGAAAAACTATATAATTTGTATTTTACATCATAGAAATACAGGACACTTACAGCTCAGTCCCTTGTCAATTCTTTTCTTTAGAGACAAGATGAAAATAATTTAATCATAGCATTTTATCTTCACTGACTAGTGAATTAGAAAAATGGGGACACAGCAGAGGAAATTTGCTGGTTATGTTACAGTGCTAAACTAAGTGCTTCCAAGACAATCTAATCATTCTTTCAGGAAAGAAAAAGAGGAACAAGAATAGCAGAACAAGAGAAAACAATTTAAATTTTCTCTGGATCTTTACTGCCAATTTTTTTTCCTATATAATCCAGCTCTTCCTTTAGCTAAGAAAATTATTTCTCCCATATAGTGAGTTACACTAACATCCCTGTTAGTTTTAAAACAGCAACAGAGAAAGTAGTTGCATTTATTTGTTTGTATTAGTGTAAAAAAAGAAAAGGTCTCTATTGAAAGAATGGGTGCCTCCACCTTGGCTGAAAAATAAATAAGTAAAAAAAAACACCTAATAGCTATTTCAATGGCAATCCCACCAATAAGCAGAACTGAGCATCCTGTGGAAAATGCAGTTCTTTCCCTGTGCAACCCAAAGCCTTTACAGAAGTTTACCTTGTAGGACACAAGCTTATCTGGTAATATTTCTAGAAGAAATTTCACTCCATACAGCTGGGCAAAGTGCATGCACACCTTCATTAATGTATATGACTAATGCCATCTCTTTGGACTAGCAACTTCCATATTACATGAATAATGCAGTACTTTCTCCTACCTTTCTGTTTAATATGAGTCATATCTTTACTCTTCAAACTAGATGCTGTGATAAAAGCCCTACTCAGGCTCTCTTCAATGTCTTTCTTTTGGGATAAGATCAGGACAATTTGACATTATGCGCTTCCATGCAATGTACAGATGGTAATCTTTCCCTTTTTTCTGACACTGGTGATGTGCTAGTGAACACAGTTGGGAACCTTCCCATTTGCTTGAACCCAGTTTCTCTAAAGCTTTAGTTGTACATTTAAACACAATGAAATTTTTAACTGAAGCTCTTAGTGCTGCTTAAGTGTCATTTCATTTCAGCAGTGACCAGTAACCAGCCCCACTGTACTTTTGGAGCTAATTTTCCCTGCTGTCTCCAAATGGCTATGAACTCCCACCATCTATCCCTCTAAAATTTTCAGCTTAACTTTTAAAAGTCTGTTGTAGTAACTTTCCCCCCTACTGTGTTTAAAGTTGAGATTTGATATTTACAAGTTCAAGATTCTGACCTTTTTTTTTCCCCTAAAGTGTATTTCTAGGAGATACTTTCACTTGTAGTGCTCCAGAGCTTTGCTCCTTCCTATTTCAGATGATAATAACTGCTTTGAAGGCTCTCTCTTGAAAAGTTGAGAAGTTTACTTTGCAGTACAGGTGACAGTGCTTTGATTTACTGCAGAATAGAAACTGCACCAATTTCTCTTCACTACACTCTTATTTTTTCAAGCACATTTTATATTAAAACCATTTAGACACAAAGGTTGCTTCCAAAGACACAAGTTACCCATGTGTGTACAAAGGGTAGCTCTTACCAGAAGAAACATCCACCATCCATGAGAGGACAGACAGTAGGTTACAGAAGAAGTATCTGTAAATCACAACCAAAGACCTGGGAAACCTCATCAGTGGCAATGGTTGAATTTTTACACTGACAGGAGATGTTCACACTCTCTCATTACTTTTAGTACCCATATAAAGATCTTTCATACTGCACCAGGGGGCCAAGGAATGAAATAAACTTTGTAATTTATACTGCGTTATCAATAACACTTGAGAGGCAGCCATGTATGTCTTATCAGTTGCATTTACTTGCAAGTTAAGAAATCCAGGTTGCTAAGGACAAATGAGGCATCTGTGAGAGAATAACAATAAATTGGCTCAGTTGGGAAGGGACCTTCGGAGGTCTCCTGTCCATCTCCCTGCTCAAAGCAGGGTCACTTGGAGCAGGTTACCCAGAACTGTGTCCTTTCAGATTTTGAAAATCTCCAAAGGCAGAGACTCCACAGCCTCCCTGGGCAACCTGTTGCTGTGCCTTATCACCCTCCCAGTATGTGTGTGAATATATATATTTTGTTTGTTTAGGTGTTGGTTTGTTTAAATGGAATGTCCTGTTTTTCAATCTGTGCCCACTGACCCTTGTTGTGTCACTGGATACCACAAGAAGAGTCTGGCTTTGCCTTCTTACATCAGGTATTTACACATATTGATCAGATCCCCCTGAGCCTTCTCTTCTCCACTTTGAACAAGTCCAGCTCTCTCAGCCTGCCCTTGTGTATCAGATGCTTATCTGGATATGCTCCAGTATGTCCCTGCCTCCTTTGTGGTGGGAAGTCCAGACCTGGACCCAGCACTCCTGATTTGTCTCACTGGGGCTGAGTAGAGGGGAAAGGTCAGCAACCTCTGCCTGCTGACACTTTGCCTAGTACAATCTCTGAGGTTGTTTGTCCTCTTTGCTGCAAGAGTGCATTGCTGGATCATGTTCAACTTGTCCACTGGGAACCACAAGCTTTTTCTTGCCAAGCTGCTTTCTACATGGTGTGACCACTGCCCAGAGGTAGGACTTTTCATTTTCCTCATGAGGAAGAACAAACAGGAGGAACTGCAGCTCCATGCCTAGTCAGAAAGTTATGATATCATAGGAATGACTGAGACATGGTTGGATAACTCACATGACTGGAGGATCATGATTGATGGCTGTAGGCTGTTTCATAAAGACAGGCAAGGAAGAAGAGTAGGAGGAGTCACACTCTGTGTTAGGGAGAAGCTTGAATGTATAGAAGTCAACTATGGCAATTGCGGAAGCCCTATCAAATGCATCTGGGTCAAGTTCAGAGGGGGCATCTCCAAGGGGGATCTTACAGTAGGCATCTGCTACTGACCTCCAAACCAAGATGATAAGACCAAGAAAGCAATATTTGAGTCACTTAAGCATGCTTCGGGTCAACAGAACCTGGTTCTTATGGGTGAATTCAAGTATCTAGACATTTATTGGAAGAACAATTCAGGAGCTCACATGTCATTCATGAAATTCCTGAAATGTCTAGAGGGCTGCTTCCTCATACAAATGTTAGATGTACCAACCAGGAATGAGGCACTCCTGGACTTGCTACTCACAAACAAAGAAAACTTGCTTTATAATATCTCAGTCAGTGATAGGCTTGGCTCCAGTGATCACAATCGTGGAGTTTGGGATCCTGCTGAGCAGACTGAAGGTTAGTACCAGGACAAAGATTTCCAGTTGAGAAGAGCAAACTTCAGCTTTCTCAGAGCTCAGTTGAGAAGGATTCTGTGGGAAGCTTCCAGGGACAATAAAGGAGCTAGTGAGTGCTGGGAGTTTTTCAGTAATGATCTCCTGGAAGTACAAAAATAGTTCATCCTCTTTAAAAGTAAGGGAAGCGGGCAGAGCAAGAGATCTTTTGGTTTAACTGTAAGCTCCTGAGTCTGCTCAAAACCAAAAGAGAAACATACCAGAAATGGAAAGGTGGACAAATATCCGTTGAGAACTACAAGGGCATCTGCAGAGATGCAGTTAGAAAAGCAAAAGCTTGGCTCAAATTGAAACTGGACAAAGGTGTCAAAAGGTACGAGGAAGGATTCTTCAGGTCCGCAAAATACATGCAGAAGCAGAAGGAAAATATTGGCCCATTGTTAAACAGGACAGGTGGATTATTCACCAACAATACTGAAAAGGCAGAGGTTCTCAACATTTTCTTCACCTCTGTCTTTAGAAGCACTGTTGGGCCTCAGATCTTGGGAACAAAAGTTCAGGTTGATGCAAACACAGACCTGCCTTCAGTGAAGGAAGAGTCAGTATGTGAACTATTACAGGAGCTTGGTCCTTACAAATCAATTGACCCAGATGTTACCCACCTGAGGGTGTTAAGAGAGCTGGTTGAGGTTTTGACACTGCTCTCCATAATCTTTGAGAAGTTGTGGAGATAAGGAGTTGTCCCAGAAGACTGGAAGAAGGTTAATGTCACCCCCATCTACAAGATATAGATCATACTTCATCAATTTGTCTATGAAGGTGTTATGGGAGACAGTGTCAAAAACCTTGCTAAAGTCAAAGCAGACAATACAATTTACTCTATCCTCATCCACCAAACCAGCCAACTAACTGTAAAAGGCAATCAATCTGTCAGGCATAATTTCCTCTTTGTAAATCTATGCTGACTACTCCCAGTCACCTTGTCCTTCATGTGCCCGGAAAAGGTTTCCAGAATTAGTTGCTGCATCACCTTCTGCAGGTTTGAGGTAACTGGCCTGTAGTTCCCTGGGTCCTCCACTTGCTCTTCCTGAGATAAGTCTTACATAAGCTGTGCAATAAGCTGTACTCTGCTGTTGGGTGTAAAGAGTATCCTTTCTGTGTACATCCAAATATATATATATAATGCCAACCCACAGAGTCCGATCCTTTAGCTTGTTCTTAGAACTGCTCAAAAACTGCCCTGGAGTTTGTTTAGATGATTCTGAAACTGGTATTCATAGAATCATTTTGGATTGTTCAGGAAAACACGTTTGAGACCACCAAGTCCCACCCTTAGCACTGTCAAGTCCACCACTAAACCATGTCCCTAAACACCACATCCACACGCCTTTTAAATACCTCCAGGGATGATGACAATTACTTCTCTCAGCAGCCTGTTCCAATGTTTGAGAACCATTTCAATGAATACATTTTTCCTAATATCCAATCTAAACCTCCCCTGGCACAACTTGAGGCCATTTCCTCTTGTCCTATCACTTGTTACTTGAGAGAAGAGACCATCTTCCACCTCACTACAACCTCTTTTCGTATAGTTGTAGAGAGCAATAAGATCTCCCCTTGGCCTCCTTTTCTCCAGGCTAAACAACCACAGTTCCTGCAGCTGTTTCCCATAAGACTTCTGCTCCAGACCCTTCACCCTTCTCTGGACATGCTCCAGCACGTCAGTGCTCTTCTTGTCATGAGGGTCCCAAAACATATTTGAGGTGACACTTCATCAGTGCGAAGAACAGGGGGAAAAGTTATTCTCAAGCTTTTGCCTCAGAGGGTTGCTGATGTCAGTCAAGATGGAGGCTGTTCCATGAGCACCACTTAGAGCAAAGCTGTCCTTCCCCACACAGGCAATCAGGGATACTCCATGTCCAACTGAACTGCCAAGGTCTCAGTGGTGCAGAGCACCTCCGTAGCAGTGGGATTGCTGGGCCCCGATGCTGCTCCTCTTTGGGGGGCTTGCAAGAGTCTGCTTTGCTTTAGTAAATAGTAGAGTGTTATTAAAACAAGAAACAGCTTGAAGAAATGAAGGGGTTCATTGGTTCCTCTTTGTGGGATGTGGGGAGAGAAACCTGGAAAAAAATTGTAAAATTTTTAATAAACTCATGTAAGGATTAGGACTGGCTCAGTACCTGAACTTCATTTCTACCATTAAAAAGCAACAGAGCTTGGTTGTTAAAAAGCAAACAAAACAAAGCAAACCTTCTCAAAAAGTCTCTGGTTTTTGGCATGGATTTTGAAAAAAAGGGTTGTTATATTGACAGACTGTAATCACTGCCTTTGTGCTTGCCACTTGAAATAACTAAAACAGAGACCTAATAAGCAGCAACAATTTAAATGGTAAGGGCTGGTTCTCTATTTTGCCCTCAAGATTTCTAAAGCTTCTTTTTCCCATAAAAGAGATCATTCCTTTGGCAGCCACCTTTCAGAGAGAGGCTGACCTGTGCTTGTATCACCAGAACTGAAAGGTAGTGCGGCTGCCTTTGTTACTGGGAATCAGACTCCCTAAGGGACTCCTGTGTTTGCTCTCAACTTCCCTGACCCACACAAGGATATCTCCCAGGTCTTAACTCCCCTTAAGTTATCTCTCCTCACGTCTAAACTCTAGTTTAGGGAGTGTATGGGAAGGAACACTTCCGAGCACAGTGACCCTTCGCTGCCCCACTGCGTGCATTTGCAGGCCAGTGAGTTCTCTCATGGGTACCTTTGAATCTGCAGCCATTAGGCACACAAAGTCAGTACAGCAATTAGTCTTCTAAGTAGATATATTAGCTTTTGACTGCACTGTGATTGAATTCTCTTTAGTTCAAGTGTTAAGGCTTAATTTATCTTGGCTCGTGGTGCCTCACCTTAACTTTACTGTAACCCTCTGCAGACATGCGGCATGTTGAAGAAGATACCTAGAACTACTCCGCCTGTTGGATCTATGGTAAAACATTTTCTGACACCTGTCACTTCCAGATTTGAAGTTGGTGTGGGTCAGGTACCAAATCAAGACTATCAACTTTTGTAACAAAATACATCATGTTCCCAGTGTACGCAGGATTGCACAGCTCCCCTTCTGTTGCACTGTAGCTACTGAACAGACTGTGATGCGTCACGGTCGTTGCTTTCTGCTTTTAATAACCTCTGCAAGGTACAGTGACACTGTCAGTAAGAAAGAAGGAACAGAGAAGACTGGAACAATGCTAAGAAGTTGCTTAAACAAAATCTGCACTAAAAATTCCCACAGTTTTACTCCTCACAGGGGCAGTTAACTGAAATGCAAAGCCTTTTTCTTTCAATAAGTTGAGTACAGACAGTAACAAAGTTGTGTTTGCTGAGTAGCTGCATAAAATTTAACTGCCTAAAATGTGTGAGACAGTACTTTGACCAAACAGGTGGTAAAAAGGTTGTAACTACAAGCCCTCTACCTCCATTGAGGTTGGACCTGGTAATCTATTGATTTGACAGAGTAGCTCTAAAATTGTGATAAATAAATCCCATCCCACTGAACTGTTCAGAAGCAACCTCCCACCTGGCTCTGCTAATATCATTACAGATGAACAAGGTCAGGTTTCCTGGGATACTGAAGGCATCCTGGACAGACTGGTAAATGGTCCAGCTGTATTTTCTAATACAGAATACATTCTGTTTTCTATTTTCTCCTCCCCTTTGGCTTGATCCGAAACAAAATGTGTTAATGGAAATACATCCAACAGCCAAGAGGCTCAGGACTGGACCTTTGAGAGAACTTTCACAATCCAGTATTTTGAAAAAAAGCAGCATGCAGAAGCCACAGGGAGTCTGAAAAATTCTTATGACAACAGATAATCTAGAACAAGAAAAAACTGTAAGGACAAATTCACCATTCAGTGTAACATACTTTGTTCTTTTAAAAAGGAAAGTTATTTTTTTCCCCTGCAAATGAGACAATATGATGGGGAAATTAAATTAAATGGTGATGTTATTCCCCTGGGGCAAAACAATTCTATTCAATAAATTAATTTTACATCAGTAGCTCTTTCCTTTCTTGAAACTGACAGTAATAACCTGACAGCTTAAAGCTTTAATAAACTGCAAGAACTAGGAGACTGTCCTTCCTTGAAAAAAAATAAAATAAAAAGCCAAATGTATCACAGGTATTAAAGTCTTTCCTTGTTCATGGCAACATAAAAAGTCCTCTAAATTGAATTCTAGTTACTGTATTACTTGATGAACCAGACCACTTAAGATAGTTTTTGACAGCATATAGTTTTAGTATCTTAATGTTCCCATTCTTCAGAAGATACTCAAAACCTCAATGACATTTCCCATTAGGTGGCTCTAAGTAAATATTATACGAAAAGGGCAAACACACGGAGGAGAAGTATTCTGTCTCTGAGACAGTCCTGTTTGTTAAAAAAGAATAAGTCATTCTGTACAGGCTGCTGTGTGAGTTAAGCCAGAAGGCATGAGTTAGTATACCCGGTGTCTTTGAGGGTTAGGAGATCTTTCATCACCAGTGTCTGAATTTGAAATAAAAGACATTGTAATTTTAAAGATACAATTTGTTTGCTTTTTTATTTTTTTTTCTTTCTTGCTTGCTTGCTTTTTTCTTTTTTTTTGTTTTTAATTTTAAAAGGGAACTCATCAGGAGTGCAGTCTACCCACGAGTAAGCCCACCATGTTCAGAATCTCATGAGGGTAGCTCAGTATCTCTCAGTATCTCTCAGGATCAGCTGCTGCTCTGTCTTCAGAATAACCACAAGGGGAAATAAAGGACTCTGACTTTCTTCCTCAATCTTTTTATTTTTAATTCTCCAAGTCAGCCCACGAGTGCAAATATTAACCCCCAGCCCTAGAATAAGTCATCTCTTTTATCATTCGTCTCATAAAACTTTATGTTTCTCCGAAAGTATTTTACAACTGTGACAGAAAGCACTGTGACAGATTCCGGTAGAAGAGGACCAAGAGAAAGCCTGGGAAGTCAGCCAGAAATTAAGAATGATTCCCCTTTTGCACCCACTCCAGGGTATGACATCATCCCCTGTACTTCGTTGCCTCTGTACAAAGCCTTGGGATAACAAGCCAAACATATTGTGCCAAATATCTTTGCTATTATTATCATTTTTCATTTGGGAATGATTCTGATAAATGATTTGTAAATGCAAAAAGGCCATTAAACGGAATAGTAAGGAGTTGCTCAATTCTTCAGCTGGACTGAGTAGTTCCAATTAGAGTCTGAAGGAGGAATATTGCCTTTCTATCAGTCAAGCCTGTGACACAGCACATCTCCCTGAGGTCATGGGTCCTGGATACTCAAAGAAAGATGTCACTTGTGTTCTGAAATAGATTACAGAGGTTTGCTAATCAGTAAAAATAGGAGACTCCCTAAAGCATTCATAGGGTAGTTGGGCAGAAAGGGCGCTTTAATGGCCTAAACTCAAGGCCCTAGAGCACTATCATTATTCAAAAGACATTTTGGAATACTGAATAATTAAGTTGAGTATTTGCTAGTTATTCCTCAGTACTGAATAAGAAAATTACTTTTAAATGTTGAACATCATTTCAATTACCTGAACACTTTCATTTCCCCCACTGACAACAATTTATTCCAGGATGCAGCAGCAAACCATTAAAAGAAGATGAAAACATGAAAGTACAACTTTGAGGAGGGGAAATACTGTTGCTAAAGACTGGGCCAGCTGTTTGCCACTCCCCACCCCTCTTCCCGACTTCTCCTTCCTCTGGTGTCAGTGAGCCCTAAATAAGTTTAGGAGACATAATGTCTAACAGAACTAAGACTTTTGTTCTAGATACTGAAAGGTACAGTGTGATACTGCAGCTGGGTTCATTAATGCAAGAGAGCACTTGGGGGTTTTTTGGGTGGGGAAATGCTCAGTGCTCAGTCAAACTGAGGAATTGGTAAGCAGCTCGTGCACTGTAGAACTAGTGCTGTCATCATTGTAGTCAGAGGAAGAGCTTTCCTCAAGCTGATTAGGGCGATAGCTGGACTGCTTACAGCCAGCTGAGATTTAATTGGCACACCTTGCTAAAGTTATGAGGAGGTGAGTTTGCACATATGCAAGTGCACTTGGTGCCCTAGATATAAAAAGGCAAGAATGAGAAGGCATTCTGGTAAATTCTCTATTCAATTCTATTGAAAATATTGATTTAAATTGATTCTCTGCCTCTACTGTTTTTCACTGAAAACAAACAAGAGGTCATTTTTAAGCCCTAGAGCCTGTGGGCTTTGGTAATTATGGAAATTTTTTTTTAAAGACTCAGAAGAGCAAATTGACTATGGTCAGGCAACTTTATTAAAATGTTATATTAATAATACCTAAATTCAGCCCTGCTACTCAGCAAGTCACAGGGTCTAGAACATGGTCTTAGCCATTCTTACAAGGTCACCCAGGTGATTTCATTTGACTTACAGCAGCGATTCGGCCTCCATTTCTTTTCCCACTGGCCTTATTTAACATCCATATCAGAGATGAGACTCTTTTATAGTACTATTGGCATAATGATAATGTCTTTATAATAATAGTGATTTGGCATTTTATTAAAAACATTAATAGGGAATTACTGCTCCTATGAAAACAGCAAAGAAAAAGAATGAGTAGTACACTTCCATTCTGTAAATTTCATCTTTTAGCATCAAACACAATGTAATTACAATTTCTTTATTAAAGCACCAAATTTTAAACAAAGAGACCATTGGACTTTTAGTGCCAAATGACTCAGATTGTTCAATGAACATATGAATGGCATATCTGCAACAGTATGAAGCTTATGTTTATTCCTATTTTCATACCTATTTAAGATTTACTAAAGTGTTTAAAGATGGATACAATAATTATAGCATTTGTTGCATGCTATTACTTCCTTTATCTATCGGGTTTTGGAAACATGTTTACATGTGGAAGAGACTAAGTGGGGAAGAACCCTTCAGTTTCCCTCAACTTACCTACAGATGTATCTGAAAAACCTCAGGTGGATGCCTCAAATAGCTGTTAAAACTCAGGTAGATCCTGCCCTGCAGACACCCTTCATGCCTCAGGTCTACAACCTCCCTCAAACAGCAAGTGTCTCTTCTCAGATTTCATGGCCAAAAAAAGCAGTTTTTCTCTTTCACACTGGATGTTCTGTGTGGCCCAGCCCCTTCATCTGCCACTCCTGCCTGCATCCATTTTCACCTGCTCACTGATTGTACTGTTGGATGAGGAATGAGTACATTGTGAGGACTGCAGACCCATTAAGGAAGCAGGAGGGGTGGGGGTGGGATTGGGAAGAGCTGATGCCTTGACAGTGTGAGAAAGAGAGGGAAGATCTACCCATATAGAAATGTCAAGAGCATTCTTATTTCAAACACACACATCCTAATTACTAAATTCCATCCAAGGGAGACATTACCATTAAGTCTTCGAAAAAGAGATGAAACAGGAGGAAAAGGATGGGTGTACTCACTGGGTGGGATTCATCTCACTTAAACTTAGACATGTAAAAATTTTTCATCTGAGTTAGTCATCCCTGACTACTCACAAAGTCAGCAGAGAGAAATAGGCACAACTAAAAGGCATTCATCCTTCCTACCTTAGGAGAAGATGAATTGCTCTTTAGAGTTACCTGCTTCTCTCCATTGATTATAAAGGGGAACGTGAAGTAAATAACTCAGAAAACTGACTTCTGAAAATCCAGAAATTGGGCAATGTAAATCTTTTCCCTTCTTTGCCCCTGAGAAGGGCTGAATTTCATCCTCAGAACCTTGAATTAAAATGGTATCTAAGGTCTGGTTTTGGTTGCCTTTTTTCCATCATTGGTGTTAAACTGAAATTTTGTCATCAAAGCTGCAGTTAAAGCATGTAACACATGAAGCTCTAGTTCTAACCAGGAATATATCAAAGAATTCCAGTGCATTTCTGGACAAATCAACTAGAGAGATAAATACAGAAAAAAGATTGGGTGACCAGAGATCCTACGGATACAGTCAGAAGTATGTTGACCAAAGCCGAGATTTTTGTATATAAAAATAAACAGAATAAACATTCAGTGGAAATATAAACCAGTACTACTACTTCTGAAAAGCCCTGTGAAGTGAAACCTTTCCAAGTTTTATTTTAGTCTTCTAGATTAGCTAGTTCACTAATAATACTAGTATTTCACTTCTCTAGAATGATCTAAAAGTCATTGGTTCCATAAGTCTTCCTAAAGACTTTGAAAGTCACTGAAAGATTTGAATTAAAAGTGATTTATTTTTTGACTGTGATAAAAATATGGCTCTGACTATGTTCCCAAAGTATGTTCCCAAAGAGTTTTCAGGATTGGTTAAGGCAGAACTTTTTCTTTTCTTCTGAGTTAAAGTCATAAATTTATTGAGTGAAAAAAGCTACCATCATTTTGATCAGTATCTTCATGGTAACAGTATTTCATAAGGGTATAAAAGATCATTTCTCGGTTTCTTTTTTGAATTGGGCAGATTTAAATAACAGCTTTCATGAAAGGCTTAAAATCATAATGCTGTAAGGTACAGGGGAAGGAGTTAACTTTTTAAAGTTGGTTACTGCAACTGAATTAATCTGTGGGCTGAAATGCCAAAAAGAATGTCTCAAAATTCCTCCATTTCATTTAAAATATGTTAAGCTTTTAGTCTACAAATGCTAATTCATAGACATGGCAATGTTCATTCTGATTTACAAGGTGTGGTTTCACTCATTTTTGAAAAAGACCTTAACCAAAAAACCAGAAAAAAAGCATTGAAGTGAAATAGTAATGTGTTTTTATATGAAAATGTAATAATTAAATATGCATTTAAAGGTTTTGTGTTGTGCGTATTCAGTTATGAGTTATTTCAAATAAATAATTCACTTCACTAGACTCTGGATGGTGAAGCCTGTATGGTGAGACTCACGTGTCCAGGAAGAAGAATTTGAGTGGTTTTGTGTGATACAGCTTTTTGTTTATTTATTGTTTTTATTGGATAAAGAGGTTCTTCTGTTGGTTGTTGTGGAAACATTTTGTTAAAGAGGAACATTTGGCAGCAAAAACTCCCTCTAAATTTACCAATATATATATTTGGACAAATGTTTCCAGATGGTTTTGTGGGTCTTGGACTTTCACAAAACAACACAAAACAAACACTTGTCTTTATGAAATATTCTAGCTATGAAAGGTTATTTTTTCCAGTCATTGATGTGATATTTTTAGTCAATCTTGATCTGGTAGAACAGAAAAAAATCCCTCCAGCAAGCTGAACTTACTGACACTATTTAGTATTTGCACACAGCAGGGAGGCCAGTCTGACCCAGGTATTTACACTTTTTAAGGGCTCTGCAGTGTACAAGAACACACATGTATGTATCTGTAGACATGGTGCTAACTCCAACTGGTTTCTCTTTGGAAGTACGACATGCGGACACAAGGACAGGAACACTGGGGACATGTGAGTAACAGTAGAATGCAAGTTGGTATGCTTTTAAAGTTTAGAAAAATGTAAAAATTTGTAAACAAAATGAGAGTCTCTTCACAGCTGTGTAGTCTCATGCATTCAAAAGATAAGTTTTCCTGGAGCATCTCCATAGGATTGTGTAAAACGTTGCATAGTAACTATTAAAATCCTTCCTTCTTACTTCATCATTTAAGCTCAGACGCAGATATATTTCAGATTAAGCTCAGCTTTCAGAGGTTAAAAATTCATTAAGATAAAGATGCAAAACACTTTAAGTTTCTGCTTGGTGCTGTATTGAGAAAGAAAGAGCTTCAGTACTTCCTTGAGCTTTTGGTCCAGTGAGAATTTATACTGGATTTATTACACTGCCAATTCTCCAATTTCTGAAGTGGCTTTTTAGTGAAGCGTAACATACAGATGCTGGGGATCAATTTGAGTAGCAGTGTAAAACCACTAGCCCTTGTTCATAGAAAAGAATATGATCTGGGGGAAAAACCCCTACACAAAACCCCTGAAAATCCCAAACTCACTTGACTTTTTTTGCAGTTGGTGTCTGGAAGAGACAGATGATCCTTATATACTGACATTGCTAACATATCGGTGCTTCAGATCCAATTCCTTTCAATCACACTCTACAAGAAGCTTCAAAATGAAAACAATACACAACATTTCAAAAGCCAAATTTGCTCTGAATTTGTCCATTGATTTGTTCTCTGATTCCATGGGAATCTCAAGTAACAGTTTTCAAAAGATCTCATACTTTTCCTTCTGAAAAAACCAAAACAGTAGAAGCAAGAGGAAGTTAACATTAGTTGGACTGTGTGTCATCTATCAAGATGGATTCCTAGAAGTTTTCCTGTCTAGTTACCCATGCTCCATGCTCCTTGTCTGAGTTGTATGTTCTCAAAGCTAGGTACTAATGAGATTACTGTGAAAGAGCATAGAGCTGGCATCAGTCCCTGCAGCTGTGTAAGGCTGTCTGTGTGATTTTGGAGGCCATGTGACATGAACTTGCATGCACTGACTCACCACTGAGAGCAAAATATTTCAACACTAATCTGTTGGGGGGAATTAGAGGTTGCAGAGCTGGACAATCTGAACAAGAGACAGTATGAATGGATTTACAGGAATCAAGCTTACTGACACACAAAAAAAAGTAAAACTAGTGTTTCAGAAGCCCACAGGGAAAAGGACCCTACTTGTTCAAGATAAGTTCATGCATTTCTCATTATTAATGGATATGATATGAAGAGCACAGCCTGTAAAGCTCTTTTAAATTTCTACTGTAGCCTGTCTTTGCCTTCTCTGTCACACTACTCAAGTGCCTGACTTTGTTGGTTTCTGGTTTTTACTCTACAAAATTCTGAAGATTTTAGCACCTGGTAACACAACATCCAGACCCTCTTCATTCACTTTGCCATCTGTAATATTTCCCAGCTTTTTGTCTATGAAGTCTGTAGTACCTAGTTAAACAGTAGGCTCTATTAGTGTTCATGGTGGGTTTTATTATGTTGATGTTAAAAGCTGAACAGTGAGGAGCAACAAACTAAGATTCCTACTTCATTCTGCCAGCATACCTTCAGTCTTGTTATCCTTGCCTTGAGCTTTTCTTAGCACAAATTATTGAATGTGCCCAGTCATGCTAATTTGTGTTTCTGACATTGAACAGAATATGTCCACCCTCTCCAGTCAAGCCATGAGAGAGAAATTAACCTTGGGCTCCTGACACAGTATAATAGAACTGAACTGGGATCTAGCATCCTCTAATGGAAAGATTTATGTAGTTTGTCTAAATGTCTTTATTTCTTGCCTATAGAAGAGGTAATTATGAGACAAAATTGTTTCTTGGAATCAAATTATTAATTTATACCAGCATTATAAAAAGCTTTGACAGAAGGTTTCTTTAGTTTTAAGAAGATTAAATCTTTTTAATTTCTGAAATTAACTCCTAAGTATTGATCACCAGTGCTCTTGTTTTAGACAAGGACAAGAGAAGTGGTTTTAGGAATACAGTAGTTTGTATTTTGAACAAAAAATACACATTTTGAACAAAATCTTTAAAAATTAAAATAAAACCATGGCCTTAATGTCCAGAAAAATGTATCAATATTTCAGTCTAGCTTCAAACCTGAATGTGCCTGCAAGACTCTGGTTTAGCTTTCAGAACTTCACTGCACACATGTATTACCAACACCTCCATTTTTCAGGCAAGAAAACCAGAAAAAGAAAGCTTAGGCTTTTTCCAAAAGTGTTCATAAATTTTGGATAATAGAGTAGTAGGATTTCAGATTGAATTCTCAAACCCAAGTAACCATATGCTCCTTGACTACATTATAAAATGGGTCTCAGTGACTTATTCAAGGATGTATGGATGAGAAAGCAGTGGAACACAAACCTTGTTATTTCCTGGTCTGTGCTGTAATGACAAGGCTGTCATTACTATGAAAACAAGGACTGTGCTAAAGGAAAGTATATAACAATGATGGAAACAGCTTTGGATGGCATTTATATGAACCTGAGGTTCAGGATGCAGAGAATTTTCTTATTACATTATGTGGATTTCCTTCAATACTGCATTACAAATCCCACAGATATTTCCGGTGGCCTTGACACACTTGATTTCAATCACCTTTGAATTCATATTTAACTACTATATCTGGTAGAAGAATACTGTGTCAAAAGAAAGCAAATACAAAGAAAACAGAAACAATGAAAACAAATGAAAATTAAATGAAATAAGAATGGTTGAATTAAAACAATAAAAATATGAAAAGACAGTCAAGGACAATGGAGAAGGAATTAAAATGAATTTGGAAAAATAAAAAAACCACTGGATTTAATCTTCTGATTTAGGACTGAATCAAACAATATCTTGGGATCTTTTATAATCATGGGTGAACTTTTACCTCTGAAAGTCATCTCATTAATTTTGTATCCTGGGACTACCTATAGAAGTGGCTTTTCACAGGTGTGAGAAACAGGTTCAAACATCCTGGCCCGTATTATTGAATAAGGAGAAAGATAAACTGGATTTTTATTTGAGAGAAAATACATGCATCTCCTTATTGCCTGGATGTGAGCTGTCTGAAGACATAAGCTTAAGTAGCAAAACTATAAAATGTAACTCTGATTACACTAATCCTCCTTAAATCCATGCAGACTTGTCTAACATCCCATATATAATGTTTCAAATGAAACACTGAACTGCGAAAACATGTTTAGGCTTGCCAAGCCTGTAGCATATTTAGGTGCATATCCTGATACCATTGATCCTGCAGAAGACAAAAAAATCACCTTCTTGACACATCAAAAAGCAACACAGCTCCAAAGCAGATGGCAATTTTTATTCTTAGGTGTGTGTCATGTTTCCTCTGGATTTTGTAAAAGACTTAGCGACTGATCAGGAAGAAATTAAAAAATATAGGAGCAGCATTTGCAGATGTGAAACACTTGAACTCTAGTGAAAACATGTGATTCTCTGGTATAAAGAAGTGGTCATAGAGAGTCCAGAGCAGTATGTCACCAAAGGAGGCAACTAGGGAGACCTATTTCCATGTGTGTGGCTCTGAGTGTGAGACACCTAGAACACCAAGTGGTCCAGGGACAAACTACTGGTTGAATCGAACATTTCAGTCCAGTTGTTGGAGGCATCCGCTGTGTATGTATGTGCGTATCAGAGTGTGTGTGTGTGTATCTATGAGTGAGGGGGTCTGTACTGGCAGCTGGAATGGGGCTGTGGACCCAGAGGGCTCATAAATCTACCTGACAGCAACTGAGGTTATTGGGATCCAGTGACAGATACTAGACGGACTGTCTGCTGTCCATACTGTACCATATTCACATGCAGTTTCTGCTGCTTTCGTTCCGCTCAGCCAGAGAGGGGAACAGGATGAGGCCATCGGTCCTGTTTGTGTTTGCATGAGTGCTGTGTTTTCTGTCTGGGTTGATCCATGTAGCTGGCCATGTGTGCACGTGTATATGCATAGAGGGTGTGTGAGTGTACCTGCTGGGAATACCCACTCAGATGTCCTACTGGCTGGACCTGGGGGCACAAAGCTCACCTCTTCTCTACTGGATTGCAGGATGCAGCAGTCCCATGCTCTGCAGTGGCTCCTGCAGTGAGAGTGCCTGAGGTTAAGTGGAATAAGTGATGAGCCTGAAGTTATAAAACGTAGTGGCTGACTTCAAAAATAATCCTGAAATGCACATGTATTTGTTTATCCTCATAACACTGCTTTAAATACAAGTTTTAAATGTGAAAACTGTTCCATTTCCATTTAAGAGGTGTGTTGAAAGCAGGTACTGTTTAGTTACATCTCCTTATAATAACACTAATTTTTCAGTGAATTTTATTATTTCCACTTTTAAAATCAGAGTAATTACATTGATTTCTTTAAGAGAACCACTCCTTAGTATTTTTATTGCTATGATGCACTAAACTTTCCTCAGAAAAGCAAAAAAACTCAGCTCTAAGGCCCATGATATCTACTGTTGCTTCAATGATTATCATTTACCAGCAAATAAAAGGAAGATTAAACTTGACATGCCCCTTTCTCACTTGTATTTTTCACTCTGTTGTATTTTCTTGCTCAGGTATGTAAGAATGAGTCTATGTAGCATTCGTTCTATAATATATTTCTCTTCTGCAGTCATACATTAATGCAGATGAAGGGAATTACAGGTTTTTTCCAGACTACTTTTAAATGTTTCTTGGATAACAAATACTCCACAGATTATAGGTGGAGAAACATTGCTTGAAAACTGTTTGAGGTCTTGTGATGGAAGTAATACAGAGGAGCAAAGTAGTACTACCACCAAAGAAGTTTGCTGCAAACATCCTGTGTGCTTTGGCTATGAATTCACACGCTGTAGACAACAACCACCTTTTTTCTTTGGTATGAAAGCAACATTTTAATCTTGAACAAATGTTTTTTTATAGCAGCACAAAATGCATGTATGATTTAAAACTCTATTGGATTGAATATTAGTATATCTGAACATACAAAAAACACCCTCTGATCAATGAGAAAATACTCAGCGTTCATCTCAGTTCCCATTAAGGAAGGAGTTTAGCCTTATATTTCAGTGGAAGCAGGCTAGGCCAGAGCTGAAAACTTTCCAGAATTCCCTCTCAACTCTTTCTTCTTCCCATGTGAAGTCCCAAAAGAGAACAAACAAAACAAAAAGGAAGGAAGACACCCAACAGGCTCTGAACTGTGCCCCTACTCCCTGCCGTTCATGAAGGACTTCTGCATGGCCTCATAAATTCTGTGGTCAGAGAAAAATTCCTAGAATTTCTTCCACTGTGGAATCACTGGGAAGCCATAACATGCCAACAGTCTGTTGAGGGACTCTCCACACGCAGTCAATGGGGAGTTTTGTGTTTGGAAGCTGATGGTGGAACGTACCAGATAGATCTGGCAGAAACTCATTGCTCTCTTGCATCAAAACAGTGTGTTATATTTAGGTACCAGCTGGAACTCATGACTAGCTCTTTGAGATCTTAGTTATCATATGAATCATGACCTAGTGAGCTAAGAAGAGGACTAGGACAGGAATATTGGACAACTAAGCTTGGCTCTGCACTTGGTTTTCTCTTAAGGTCGAAGAAGCAAACAAGCTTTTCAGTTGCATTAAGCAAAGACCATGATTGCTATTGGAAGTATTGGTTTAAGTAATGTTATTACAATCTTGTGCTCATGTAAGTATGCATATTTTTACACCCCCACCCCCCCTTTATTTTTTTTTTTTTAAGTAGCAAAGGTGTGGAAGGGTTTGGACAAAACTCACTTTAGGAAAAATTAAGAAACTCTGGGCAACCTCTTTAAGACAGTAATAGATTGTATAAAAAAGACCAAACAGAACAAATAAAAAAATAAAATAAGTATATACATATGAAAAAAACCCAGCCATGAGCAGTCTTGTCCTTCTCTCTGGCATCAAAAGTAAAAGCTGAAACAATGAAAATTTTCATGTAAATAAAAAGGAAATACTTTTATGTTTAACTAGAAGTTCAATTCTGGAATATTATTATCATGGGATAGTATTTGAATAAAACAGCCAAGTTGGAAAGGCATGAATGAGATTTCAGATTCATAACAATGTTTAACGATTGGTTTTTAAGTGGACAGAAATAAAATACATTATGATGGACAGCTAAAACCCACCGACTCATGCAAAAATTTTTTTTCAGACATACTAGCCAATCATAGAAAGCTTATGCCACATTTATAGGAATTTAGTTCAGGCTTTGTGTTGAAAGGAAGATACAATACACTCTGTAATAATAGTTTAATATAATATATAATATACAAATCTTGTAGTAGTCTTCTAAAAGTTTCTGTGAGAAACAGGAGTAGAATATATATTTTTAAAGAAGGTTTATCTTCTGTACCAACATCTTCTCAGAGTTACATTTTTTTTAATTTTCAGTAATGTCAGTTCAAATTGGCAGAGAGCAACTGGAGACAACAAACACAATTAAGTTAAAGGATACTGAAGAGAGATTGTTCTCCAGAATTCAACAACCAATGGTGGAGGCCAGAGTTGGGGATCAATACACAATGAAGAATTAGAGAAGCAGAAAATATGAAGAAATATACGAAGACACTTCAAAATCAGAAACTGGGTATTGATAGGGAATAGAAATCAGATAAAAAGAGAGAAGTAACAAAACAGAATGATTAAGGGAATTGACATGCTTCAAGAAAACAAGGAATTTAATAATTAAAATACCTACTGTCAAAAGAAAACAAAAGGACAACAAGAGAAAATGAATGAGTAAAGTAGAAGTCGAATCAAACAAAGGAACTATGATCAAATAAAAATGGCAACTGACTTTGGATTTCTAGAAGTCTGACTTAGGGTGTTATATTCCTTTTGTCTTCTTGTTTCTTTGTGTTTAATAACACAATCTGAGAAGTAACTTATTTAATTACAGTTGCTCTTCTTGTCTTCACTACAGATAATCTCTGTGTTTGGTAAGGATTGCTTATGGGATCGCAAGCAAATCACTTAACTCTTCTCTCACCTGAGTTCCCTCTTTTGAAAACAGTATATAAAACATCTGAAAACAGAATATAAAGTGTCCCCTTTTTCCCCAAGAAGGTTTCTTTTTAATTTTTATTCTATTTTCTTTTTCTACAAACCTTGTTTGAACATCTGATAATTTTTCCAACCCCACCATTGCAAGCCTATGAGACAGGAGGGCTTTGTTTGCCGTTCTCTGCATTGCTCCTCATTTCTTGCATGACTCTGGGTAGGTGATTTAACCTCTATGGGCTTCTGCTTCCCCATTCATATGGTGGGATAATACTGACCTACCTTGGAGAGGGGTGTGAGGCTGAATTAGTGTTCAGAAAGGACTGCTGAAGTACAAGGTGTAAAGTATTATTATTCTGAGTGCTTCACCAGTAAGAAACTAACCTCACGACTGAAAATCAGTTTAATATATGAAGCTCTAGCAGCTAGCATGGATTTGCTGATGAGAAGGGTGGCTGCCCTTGAGAATGGAAAAACACAGTCCCACACCGCCCTGACCACATTCACTTTGCTTACTCAAGAGCAGACAATGACAGGCAGGGGCTGGAGGGGGAAGGAGGAGGGGAGGATTTAAAGTTAATCTTGCCATGCGACTGTGTACAAGAATTGCTGTCAGTACAGAAAACTGACACGAGGTAGGGAATGAATCCAAAAGACAAAAGCTAAAAATGGGAACAAGGAAGAAGCTTTTATTTTCTTTTTTTTTTTTTTTGTTTGTTTGTTTGTTTTTCTTTTCTTTTTTTTGTTTGTTTGGTTGGTTGGTTTGTTCGTTTGGATTTGGGTTTTTGGGGGGTTCTTTTGTGGATTTTTTTGGATGCAGCAATCTAGACCACCTCCATGGCTCCCTCCCATCCCCTTTACCCTTGGGGAAAAAAGACACAAAAGGAACTCTTATTAGCCAGCATCTCTTTCTACTGTGAGTAAGGAAATGCTTCAAAACTAAGTCACTTAACTGTAGGTTACCATGCAGCCATACTGCTCACCTTGAATTTTGTATGGCTATTCAAAGCAGGTATTAGACTGCATATGCAAATACCACTGTACGTATTAGATCAATCCAAATAAGAATAATTCTGGTGAGGCTGGAAAAAAGTTGTAGCTCAGACATATTTATGGAAAAGAAGATGTATTGAAGTAGCTGAACTAGTAGATCAATGCACCAAAGTTTATGGGTACAAGTCAGCTGTCATGGGCATGGTTAAGGGAGTTATAATATTCCAGTGAAGTCCCAAGCTTAAAATAAAATAATAAAAAAAGAAGATTAAAACTGCTCTGCTACTTAATTGATAGACCAAACCTGAATCAATCACTCTTGATTGCTGACCAGCTCTCACATTCACCATATGTCTCTGGATTTCTAAATGCAAATATAAATCTTTTCATCACAGGCAGATTTGAACACAGCGAAACCTTAATGGTGGAGTTTCTGTTACTCAGCTGAAAAGAAAGGCAGATGAAGAAGCAGAGATTCTTATTCTGCCACTATCATTCATATAAATAGCTCTCTTGAATCACCATAGAAAGATGGGTACTTGGAAAGCAGAATCTGGCCCGGAATATCGATATGTATTACAACAAGAACACTCCTTGTAAGACTTACAGTGTGTCCTCTGAGCATGTGTGTGATTGCTGCATGTGTTCCATGCTACATAACCCCCCCAAAAGAAGCTGTATTATGAATCATCCAGCAGCAAAATTAGTTGAACAGATCTCTTGTCCTTTCCTGTCCCCAGCTTCCATACCCTAATCCTATCCCACTCTGTCTCCTCCATGCAAGCTGCCTTTCTTTATCTTCTGTCCATTAAAAACAAGCAAACAAGCAAGACAGATCATTTCATACTTCTGGTTTTACAGAAATATACACACAAAGATATTTACATACCTACATACAAATACTCATTTATGTCCATATACTCTCATATGCATATATATGTACGTGTGTATTTCCACATGTGCTTCTATGTGTATGTAATGAGTACATTCAAGGTCACAGTAACCTCCACTGAGGGCAAGTTGTGAGGAACCAGCAGCAACAGTTCAATGATCCAGAGGGTGGGAGAATCTCTTAAACAAGCTCTGCTACCACAAAATTTATAAGGTGAAGCCACAGATAACAGATCAGCAGATGATTCCATGTAAACTTTTCTTCTCCGCATGAAAATAACTTTGAGAATAACTAAAATAGGACTGTTAGCACAATAGTTGCCATTAAAAATGTGATTTCTGCAGTGCAGTTATTTGTGGAATGGCATAGCAATCTCCTGTGCCAAGCCATGCTCTACCTACAAGAATATATTCAACACCCTAGCAAAGTAAATTTGATCTGCCAGTAGCAAACCCTTCCATCTTGTTGTAACATGCACCATGTTTCACACTTCAGATTTGATCAGATTAAACTATTACCCTGGTAAGGCATGGATGTATAATAAACGTATATTTACCTGTTTCCTTAAAACATTCTTATAAGAAGTGATAATTACCATACCCTTGATTCTGCTGCCTAGTACAGATATAAATAATAACCACATCTAAGGACCACTCTGTGTGCAAAGGCTGACAGACAGCAGGCTAACTTGAAACAGAGGTGAAGTAGGCAGCTGCCTATGACAGTGGGCAGGTGGGGGGCAGAAGAACAACCATGACCTCTCAGCCTCCCATCAATTTTCCCCATGTCTGGACCCTGCAGATCCAGGCTGCTCAGTGCTCCCATGAGGCCCAGGAATTTGTGCGTTACAGGCCACTGCTGGGATCATGGTGTCTCCCTGTGGCTGCCCTCATTCCCACCCTTCCTTCCAGCTTGGAGAACCTGTCCTGGCCCTATGGGGCTGCCCCTGGGCTCCTTGCTCCAGGTCTGTCCTTGCCATCATACTCTTTGGGGAAAGAGCAGCCGGTTTTGGGGTGGCTCCAGATTCTCATCTTTGGGGCAGCAAAATTCAATCTTTCAGTGGCTCAGGTAACTTTGAAACACCTCTGAGCATGCATTTCCAGGGCCAGGGTCATAAGTCATATTGCTGTAAATTTCACCGAAACACAGTATAAATAATTGATATTTTTTATTCTGTTTTGGGAAACATGTACCTTCAAAAGTGAGAAACTGCTGTCTTTTTTCACACATGATGCTCTCCTTGGTATACTTGACAAATTCTAAAATACAAAAACTTCAGCTGCTAATTCAAGATAATCTAGGTTTTCTCCTGGCAAAACTGAAGTAAATATAAATCACTTCCCCTGATGATGTTTACAATATTTATCCATGGACCCTTCAGTACGAAGCACTTTGATTAAACAATTTAGCAAAAGCACAGCAAATCCACCTGCTGTATGCAGAACAAGAACTGAGCATCTCCAAGGTTGTTACGACCTATTATATGTATATGAAAAAGATGCTTTACATTTGCAGTCAGAGATCCAGAAAAGTGACAGCTACACAAATATACATGAACAAAACACAGCAAAATGGGTAACAGGCTATTCCCTGTAAAGCCTTTTCCATATGCTTTATGAAAGTGGAAAGTTTTTGAGATTATCTGCAGTAATTAGGAGTCCCCACTTGTGTTTACATGGTTAGCAAGTGTAAAATATGATGACCTGCTGAGGATTTGCAAACAGCTAAGTTATAATGATGGATCGTGGTGAGAGAACATGTAAGATTTCCCAGACTTGTGCTGGGAATACTTCAAAAATAAAGCACGTTTTTTCCCCTTGGGGTTTGTAACACCTCTTTGACTTAATCAGCTTGCTTTTTTGCTCTCAAGGAGAAATTTCTCCAATTTCACTCATTGAGAGAAATCACAATGTTCACAGGTAACAAGTAACTCCCCTGTAAAATTTTGTTCATTATCTTGTAAGAATAACATGTTTGAAGAGAGGATATTATAGGTATATCCATGTAAGTTTACGAATGCATATTACAAATACGTAAGTATATGTTTATGAGCTATATTTATGTAGGTCTTTATAGACAGACAGATATAAAATTCTGACAATTTAAAGAAACAATTTAGCCTCTATATTAAAAGAGTGAGAACATCACAACCAACCAAATAGTGATTTATTTCAAATTGTATAAGCAAGTAAAGGGAAATTCTGCATTTAATTTTAATTCTCATAGTGCCCAAGAAAATTATTCCCCTTCTCCATGATGGGATAACGTATGCAAGCCATGCTCACTTATTGAGCAGAGCTATCACTGACTACGTGTTTGCTCTTGTGGCTCAGAGAAAGCAAAGCAAGGAAATGAGTAATGCTTTATTACTGCCAAACCCTGCTCAGAAGTGAAGACTATCCCTAGGCTTAGTTTGAAATGTTACTATAGGGTACGGGGAGCTTCGCATGTCTCTCTGACAGGGCCACGTAAAGCAGGGTCAAGACATGAAAATTATTCAGGAGAGCTGCTTTGTAGTTTCAAGATAAGCCATTCCCACCTTTACTGATATTTCTGACTAGTACTAGATGAGTAATGGGAAAAAAAACAACAACAAACATTTAAAAAATGGAAACCAGGTGCAACACTTGACAAGATTATTCCATCTACTGTGTCCAGGACATAAAGCTTTTTTAGGCTTTTCATTTCTAGTGCCAGGTCAACCAGCCAGAACCTGGATTCCACTGTAATATGTGTAGGCAGATACTCCTCTTCCATCCACTCAGGTGGAGGTGATGGCTGAAAACAAAGGGGAGGATTCATCTCACCTGGCTTTCGCTGTCTGTCATCAAGCTTAAACTAATCATACAAGCTCCCTCTATAGTCCACAGAGAGAAACAGAGACCCAAGAGAGGGTTTTGTCTTATCTGAGATAGGCATCTGAGAAAAATTCCTTCCTTAAATGAGATGGCTAATTTTCTTGTTTAAAGCAAAGTGGGATGAAACTGGGACACAATGTTTGGCATCACATTTTTGATTGGCCATGAGTAAATCTCTTGGGAGTACCCAGAGCTTTACATTTTCCTTTGTGTTTTGATCATCGCTTTTTTTTTTTCACCCCTTGGCTACATTAGAGCTGAAATCTTACAGGAGTTGTTTCTCTTAGTCTTCTGTTCCTTCCTAGGAACAATTTTGTCTTTCCGTCTTCCAGCTTGCTGAGGTTAAACGTTGTTCCTACCTTTCTTTTTCCATGTTAGGATGACACTTTCTCTTGACAAAGCTGTACATCACACCACATGTTATTAAACATTTCTGGTCCTGAGTTTCTTTTTCACTGTAATGACTGAGTTTCAATACACTTTAATTTGTGATTGTATATGATAAGTTTCTTCCATTCCACAAATGAATAAACTTTGTGCTTTTGATAGCAAATTTAGATTAACATATTATGCTTTTTTTAAACTATCCTATATTTATGACAGGCAGGTAAAAGAGAAAAGGTAATAATAGACCCAAAGGGATATTTTTTTTTCCTTTCATAATATTTTCTTATTTCTGTGTGTGAGGGAAAATATTATAATCTTGAATTTTTAAAGTGGTACTTAATGCTTCTGCTACTTCAGGTGTGCTGAAATACCACATGCCACTTTTCATCAGGAACTTGCAGATTAACAAATATTGATGAGCTTCTGAAATTCCTATGAGATTAGTATATGCACGTTATATAATGAAGGCAGGGCACAAGGAGGTTTTTACATGGTTCTTCAATTCAAAGCGTTCTGAAGTAGATTACTTAATGTTTATTACTTGTGTATATGTCAAAAGATTTCAGAATACCTTCTCATTCAGTACCCCTACAAGCATGCACTGCATACTCAAGACTTGATTGCATCTTAGCAGTGGGATTGCTAATGTTTTATAAACTGCATACATACTTTTAACTATCTCTTTCATCATGAAGTGACTCATTGCCTTTAACTTTGTGAGAGGTTCTCTCTTTGATGTTCTTTTCTTATTATGCATAAATTTGTTTTTCAGTGCTTACTATCTGCCATTTAATGCTCTGTCATTGTCTGTCAGTTGCTCTATTTTATTACCATTTCAATGACATCTTTTTGATTTTCTAGTCTCTCCATCCCCTACACTAGTTGCATGTGGGGTCATGTCTTCAAAGGCCAAGCGTAAAGAGCAGGGCACAAACCCTTCACATTTGTTAACCAAATATGCACTTTGGAAATTTGCATATATATATACATATCTATATAAAATAGGGAATGCATCCCCATTAATTAATTTAGTAAGCTTGGCTTTGCCTCCAAATAGAATCATTCTATAATGGAGAAACCAGTAGCTACAGAAAATACAGTAGCCACCATTAAAATGTCAGCATTTATTATATGATTATCAGTCATTGCCCAATGTAAACAAACCCACTATTTTTAGAAGGAAATATTTAATCTGTTTCAATGGACATTTAGACGTCTATGAAAAGTTAAAAAATAATTAGCACTTTTCCAGTTTATCTACTCTAGTAAAACAAACTAGGTGAAGAGTGTTTGTTTTAGCATATTTTCAGTCAATCATTTCTATGTATGTAAACGAAGCATGACACTTACTCTCATGGACTGAGCCAATTTGGAAGTTTTAAATAGAAGCAGAATCAGTTCATGGAAAGCCATATGGTCGCCTTATGATCTTCCATTAAACTAAATAACAGATTTACAGCCAACAGCGACAGCACAAAAATCTAAACCCCCATTTTTCACTTTTAAGTTATATCTGCTTTGAGGGTCTTATTTTTCAACAGCAACAGTAGCGCTGTGGAGTAGAACACTACTACTTTGTGTGTCTTTTTCAATTATCATCATACAATTGTTATTGAATGTCTACCAAGACAAAAATGATCAGTCAGAAACCAGATTATCGGTTAGCAGTAGGTAGCTATAGCAAGTCAGACAGTTAGGAATTTCTCACTTCCATTTCTTCTTCATTCCTTAAAACAGCTGGAAGATTGAAAGAAGAGTCACAATTACATGGCACATGAGGCAAAATAAAAGAGCTGGTTCATGCAGTCCATTAATTTCTGTAATTTTTCCTCTCTAACTCAGAACTGAGGCCAATGACATGCTTGGCTAAATGTTGTCTCCCCCATAGATGCTCAGTTTTCATATTAGGAAAATACCAGAGCTGCAGAAGCCATGATTTTCACTGGTATTTTGTTGTGTTGGTTAAACGTCCGTGCTATTAAAAAAATTGTGGCCAGTTTTTCATTTACATTCATGTGACTCTAGTTACCAGCCACAAGTTCATTTCAGAACCTTGCAATATCCATTATTTTCTCCATGTGGAATTATCAATGTTTTGTAAACAGGTTACCTCAGGACCTGAATTCCTCCAGTTTCCCCCTGGAAAGCTTTATTTAGAATGGTTAAGGTTAGAAGGGACCTTAAAGGTCATCAGGTTACAACCTTCCTGCTATTAGCAGGGACACCTCACACCAGACCAGGCTTTACAAAGTCTCCTCCAATCTGGCCTTAAACACCTCCAGGGAGGGGGCATCAACAACCTCCCTGGGTGACCTATTCCAGTGCCTTACTACCCTCATGGTGAAGGATCTCTTCCTGATGTCAAACCTAAATCTACCCTGCTTCAGTTTTAAATCATTACCCTTGATCATCTTTGCAGCCCTTCCCTGGACCCTTTCCAACAGCTCCATGTCTTTCCTGTGCTGAGGGCTCCAGAGCTGTACACAGTATTCCATGTGGGGTCTCACAAAGCAGAAAAGAGGGAAGAATCACCTCCTAGGACTTGGGAGATTTTTTTCAAAAATTAACATTTTTTCCGAAATTCAAAGATTGTTTGGACCTTAGCTGTAATTTCAGTTTTCTAATAACCCTTTTACAGGTTTAAATGTGGACAATGGTAACTTCTGAGGTAGTCTAACATCAGTCTTACTGTTGCTGCATAGGAAAGTAGAAGCACCATACCTCTCTTTAACACTTCCCTCTTTATGAATCCACGGATTGTATTAGTCCATTTTACCACCACATGGCACTGGGAGCTCGATATGTGTCGTTACCTACAATCAACCATAAACCTTTTTGGAGTCACTGTGTTAACGAGGTGGCCCTGCCTCCTGCAGACACATCCCTACCTGCCTTGTTCCTAGAACAACTTCTCACTTCCCTATATTAAGATGTGGTTCGTTTGAATGAGGCGCAGTTCTCTGTGCAATTCGGTTCAGCCGGTATGACTGACGTCTTCATCATTATGTGCCACTTTGCCAATCTTTGTGTCACCTGCCAATTTTATCAGCAGCAATTTTATACTTACTTCCCAACCCCTGATGAAAATATTGAATAGTGCTAGGGGAAGTACTGATCTCTGAAACACCCTGTTAAAACCAAATGACAATTTCATTGACAGCTACCTTCAGAGACCCACCGGTTTCCCAGTTTTTAATCCATATAACATGCATTACTAATGTTTAGTACTAAAGTTCAGCCAGAAGATCGTGTTCATCTCAGCTAAAAGCCTTAAAAAAAAGTCTACATTTATTTTTACAGGGGAACATATAATTTTTTTTTTTAAAGTTAAGTTTGTTTGATAGATCTTATTTCCTGTAGAGCAAATCATAGATATAATTCCTTGTTAAATTGCATGATAGATTTAACAGTATTTTGCCTAAGCTAATATATGACTACACTATATATAGTTCATACATACATCAAGAAAGACTGAAGTAGAGGACTTGATAAGAAAATAATCTTTATTTGATAGCTAGTCATGAACATATCTCTGGAACTAGAAAGGCCATTTGTATTTTTAGATAGATTGAAAATGTACTCACTGCTTATGTCTAACTTACTGCTCCAGAGATGATCCAATGAAGTATAAAGTGCCTCAGAAAGTGCATCCTTCCTTCAGCCCATAAACTTCAGGAAGAACCAAGGATGATTAGCTCTTTTCAGTATCCTGATTTAATGCCTTCACTCTCTGCAAAAACTTTAAGAAGGTTAAAAGAAAAAAACAGCTTCATAAGGTGAGGGAAACCTTTGAGGACTGCAAAATTTGCATCTGCAAGATTTTACGTTCCTTTAAAAAACTAAGCATCAGAGGATTCATAGGACACTGCCTTCCCAGAGGTGCAGCTACTGTTTAGCCCTTAAATATGTTCCCTTGAAACTTCCTTCCTTAACAATCTTTCCTACGGTGTAGATGAATGATCATCACGATTGCATCATTCTTGGTAATTCCTTCTTTCCATTCTTTTCTACTCGACAATACTCAACAAAACTCTGCAGAGCTTTTTAATTGTGTGCTCTGAAAATTTCACAGGCAAGGCGCCAGCCACTTAATTGTGCTAATTATTATTCACGCAATAACGCCTATTAGTCTGCACTTTTTTTAAAGGGGTTCAATCAGCATTCAGATCTTGCTTGCTTGGCAGAATGTCATTATAGCGGCTTTCAAAATCTGGCAATAAGCCTAAGAAGGGTCCATTTTTGCCACTGGGACTGCCTAATCCAGACATCATTATCGATCAAACTGACACATGCCTGCCAAAATGGTTACAAGAAAAACAGGAATCTACACAGCTCCAGTATTTCCAGCCTAAGTTTGCAAAATCATAGGGCTCAAAAGATGAAATTGTATTTACATGAGAATTCAAAACTTATATCTACAAGCAGAAGAGTAGAGTTCTAAAAGTGTATTTAGTTTGTGAAGCAGTCTTTAAAAGGGAATACCACTTGAAGAATAAAATGGAAGCAAGACCCTTGAAGAATCAGCTGATTCTTCAGCCAGGTCTAGTATTGGTAGCAATTTAACAAATTATCAAGCCTAAACATCTCCTACCCTTTGGTCAGAGATTTATAAATCCAATTCATATTAGTTTGCCTGTGGAGTGAAAGTAGAGTTTCAAAAGTAGCTGGAAGCATCGAGATTCTCAAAGAAATGTGATTCCTCGACACTGAGAACTGCAAAAAGAACACAGGACCCATTAAAATTTTCCTACACCATGATTTCACTGACTAAAAAGGAATTTATCCTGCATGAAAGAATGAACTTGATGCATCAAACACAGGGTTATTTGGAAACTCCGTAGGCTATTTTTCACGTTGCTTAATAAGCAATTCCATGTGGCCATTTATTAATATGAAGGACATGAGTTTAGATGTGCTAGTTAGCAGTTAGCATATGACGTATGGCAGAATGTGGCTCAAAGCAAAGCAAAACAGTAAGATAGGCATGTGTCAAATCCCTGCTGTTCTGGCTTGTAGTTTATGTAGCACTATATGCTCTCTGGCCATACAGATCAGCCAGACTTGGGTCCTACTTTCCCTCACCCTGGCTGTGACAGTTTCTCTAATTCCAATGTAACCATAGTGGTGCAGAGCCAGATCATTAAAAAACTTTTTAGTGTCTCACATTTTGAATAAAAAGTACATATTTGGTCTTGCAGACAGGCAGCACAGGCTTCTGAATATGAACCTTCACAGAGCACATAGTCAGCTTTCATCATTATGAAGCTCACAGTTTAACATAGAGAAGTGCATATTTTCCTCACATTTCCTGAAACTCTTGTGCTCTGGTCTCTGGATATATCCATCTGTCACCTATGAAGGAACTTTTACTGACTGATGCACTGAACTCACCATCCAACAGTTGCACAACAGAAATCAATAGAAAATAGAATTTAACACTCCTTGCTTTCTCTCGCCATAAGAATGTAGAAGTCAGGTATTAGGAAAATGTTCACTGATATTAAGAAATGTTCATTAGAAAACCAACACTGAAAGAGAGAGAAAACTGACCAAAATTTGAGGGGTGCGATGGAGAGGAATAAAAGATTTTTTTTACTTTTTGTGGAAGCCTGTGAAAAACAGAAGATAAAAGAGACAGTGAAATATATAGAGAAAAATATTTTAGCTCAAGAATAAACTTGTTGATTACCAGCATAAATTGGACAGAAGTAAGAAACTTCTGGCCAGGGAGAAGTTCCAGTCATTTCTTCCAATTCTGAAGTGTACTACAAGCTTCCCTTACCATTAGAAAAATAATCAACCCATTATAAATATAGCCTTTAAAAATTGTAGGCCAAAAGTTTTTTGCATCCAAATTAATTTTGCAAATCTTAAATTAGTTCAGTGGTTTTCCTCTTCTAATGCAGAATCACCTCAACACAAAGGAGAGACAGTTCAGTTTTACTAGAAATCAAGTCAAGTCAAAGGAAAGACTGGAAGTAAAGAGGAAGGAAGGCTGAGGTAGGAGAAAGATTTGTGGTTCAAGAAAGTGATGAATCAAGAAAAACTCCTAAGAAAGCTGCAGTCTATCCTCTCCTCAACACTCAGAATTTGCTTTCTACACCAAAGCTGCAAAAAAAATTATGGAATTAAGCAGACCTTCATGAAACTCATCATTTAAAAGTTCGTAATTTCAAATAGTAAAGTGTGTTGTCACTGAATCATACTACATCCAAATGACACAATGACACAACTGAACACTGACAACAAGGGAAGAGTTCTGCTTTGAGGGCTTTTCTAGCACTGGCATCAAGTAGCCCATGATGTTCACCTGCTGTTATAAATAGCATGACTAATTATTGTATAAAATTTATAAGTCTCAAGGTGATAAAACTTAATTCACCTCTGTTACTAGTTGTATGAAAATTCAGTTGCTAAAAGGATCAGCCAACTCTACTTTTTCACACTTGCACAGTGTATGTCACCAAATTTATGAGTTCAGTGTCAAGAGTGAGTTTCATGCTATATATGAGACAGAGAGGTTTACAGTCCACCCAGTAGAATTGATAAGGTACAAAATTAAAGGAGGAAATAGCTGCTTATGTGCTATTCTCAGAGAACCCACTGAAGTGTCAGAAAGGACCTTGCACCATTTTGAAAGCAAAATGAAAGAAAAGGTCACCAAGTCTGTTACACGGAAGAAATTAAATTAGTGGCATCAGAGAAATAGGACTGTTGGAATGAAGAGAGATTCTTGTATGAAGAGGTACCTTTTCTCCCAGTTTGTCCCAGTAATCCTTGTGTTCTTAGCTGCAGAACCATATATATATAGCTCTTAATCCTTGTGCTTTGTAAATGCCAGGTTATAATATTTACAGGCTTCTGAAAAATTGTACCCATTCAGAACTTAAGTTGCTCTAATTTTCAATGAGACAAAGAAACATAACTGATTTAGAAAACAAGATCTGGTCTTCTATTTTTTGAGTACAACATTTGGAAAATGTACTTGAGTCTCAATGCATGTAGATGAAATTTATGCTCCTAAGTCACTTTGGAAAACAGAAATTAAGTGCTTCTGGAAACATTGCGTGTTTGTGGTCTTTTATTTTGTGGTTAATCATTCTTGGTGGCTAAAGGAGAGTCTCTTTTAAACTTTATCTATTTCATGTTATCTTAAAAACTATGTAGAAAGTCTCTAAGTATTCCTCTCCCTGGGTGTCCTTGCTCTCTTTGTAGTATTACAGCACACCCATTGAGCCTTCTCATAAATTAGATCATCCATATCCCAGAGATCTCACTGTGTATCCATGGGAATTTAGACAGTGCTTAGAACAATGGGGCCCTGATTCTGAGCGGTGCCTTCAGGATTTCCTGTGATATCAACTACATCCAATAACAACCCTGCCCATGAACAGCATTATCCTCCAAGCCACTCAGCTCCAATTGCGTGATACTTAAAATTTCTCACCTCATCTTCTTTGGCCATGAGAGGAGAAGCAAAGAGTAAACAGAAGATGACCTTTATGAGCGAAACATCTAAGCATAGAAAGATTAATCGACCCCCGTCAGCCAGTCATTAAATCAAATAAGAGCTTTTCTTGTACTTTTAAAGCTCAGATTTACAGTCAGGCAAATTGTGCAAAAAGGCTGGTAATACAGTGACGCCCAGTGCCACTGGGCTTTAGAAAGCTGACAGTTGCTGTAAAATAGTCATTAAACAACCTCTAGAAGAGACTCATCAGCAGATGCCCCCAGGTGAAGGAGAGAGAAAGCTGAGAGAATGAAGGAGAATCTAACATCTTAGCATGACTGAATTAAACAGAGCATATTATGCTGATTTTCAGAGTCAGCCCAGTAATTTAATTTTCATAGCAGTTCCTTTGATTGTAGCAACCATTTTATGAAACATTAATAAAACTTCTTTTTTATGTAGCACACAACCCTTTTCCATTTCATTAAGAAAAAAAAAAAAGGCAGGATGTACAAATTTGCTGACCATTAGCTCTGTAAATGACAAAAACAAATGAGAGATTATTTTTAATGCAGTACCACTGTGGGTGGGTAGGCTATATTTGGCTTCACAATAACTTCAGCTCAGATTGGAAGGGAGAAACAAACTGCACATGGATTTGCCATATCATACTGCAATGTCATCCCATAAATCAGAACACACCACTGTGTGTGTGCCTGTGTGCACATGTACTGCTTTTATATGTAATTATAGTTAGGAATGCTATATGATTCACTGGAACTCATTCTTCTCTTGCTTTTATTGGTATAAATTACAGAATTAACTGGAATTAATATCAACATAAAACTGTTGTAAATGAATAGCAGAGAGAATAAATGTGGTTACCTGTGTGGAATACACACATGCAACTACCTGTCTGCTGGCAGCTGTCATCAGTATTGGCCCACTTAACTGTAAGGAACATGTGAAAAATGCAAAGGTTTTGAAAATTTCCAGCAGACCACATTCTGCAAGTGCAGGCAAATTTACAAAAAAAGTGGGGGAAAAAATAATTTCCCTTCTTTTTTTTTTTTGTTTCCTTCTTTCCATCGTCTTCCTGCAGCTCCTTGTCTTTCTCTCCTTTTTATGTCTTCAATCTAGTTTATAGCTAGATAAAGAGGTCAGTGTAAAAAGGAAACAGGGAAAGAGAAAACACAGGGGAAAAGAGAACAAAAAGTTACACTGAAACGAAATTTTCTGGCTCTGTTGGGGTACTGGTCCATTTTTCGTTTAACCAGAATTTCCCCCAACATTTTTGCTTTGAACAAGCAGCCAAACACTTTTTCAACAAAAATGACTTCTTCAAGAAAATGCTGACACCTTTTTAACCAGAGAAAATTCATTTTGCAGATAGGAAAGATATGTCACAAAAACATGTTCTCATTTGGTTACAAAATCTGTTTCTTTGTTGACTACCTCATTTAAATGCTGCCACAAAGTCAGTCTCCTGACACAGAAATCATATGTGAAATACACACATGTTTATATTTACCTATATGTATATTTTAATGTATATTTATTATGTATATAGAACCATTCAGTCACAGATGAACTATGGGTAAGAATAAAGCCCATGAAGTGAAGCATTCAAATTACAAGAGTTTTCCAAAATTAAGGCTGTCTGCTCAACTTTAACTCTGCCCACATACACACAGGCATGAAACCCCCACGATTACATGTCAGTTTTACTCTCATGAGAACTTAGTTTCATACAAAAAAGCCCTGGTTGATTAGTCTGCACTCAGTGGTACAGCTTTTTGATATTTATTTTAATGTGCCCTCATGAAGGAAGAAAATGACTCATTCATCTCACAGCGAGGGACCCGCCTCTGAAAGATGCTCTGGAGTTTATTCAGAGAAATGAAAGCACCAGTGGGAAACAGCCATGTCTTACACAAACTTTTTGTGTGATCTTTACCAGATCACAACCTCCCTTGATGCTTCAGATTTTCACAAGTAAAATATTGTTAGAGATGTAGTGGTTAGACTGTACAGGTGGGGTTACCTGATTTCGCTTTAATTTAAAAAAAATCAGGTTTTTCTAAAATTAAAGCACTTGTCAAGAGCCAGAGGAGGGCAACAGATGCTGCGAGAGGGTCTCTTCATTTACACTCCCATCTGAGGAGGACGTGTAGGGCTTTCCCTTTGGTCTCTGTTATTTAATCTCTTCAGAGAGACTCCAGGCAACTCACAGAGATCGTGCAGCTATTTTGGGTTGTCAGGTGGCTAATGCTTGCTTAGAGGAATCCTACCCTAGTCTTGCTGGTCTTAGGTTGGCTTGACAGTCCTTGCACAATAGATTGTTCATCTGATTCAGAATTTTGCAAGAGCAAGTCATATAGGACATATTTTATTTGATATTGATTTGGAACAGGAAATTTCTCTTTCCTCAGTATCTTTATCTGTAAAATGAGGATAATGTTTATCCCTTTGCAAAGCAGTTTTAGATCATCCTGTGACATATACGGTTTGAAAGTGTCATAAACCTCCAATAGATTCATTTTTGCCGACTCAATATTACAGTGATAGCAACTGAATGGACACATAAATTACATTACAAACTCTGGTTGCTTTTCCAGGTTTTTTTCCTTTAAAAAAATGTTATTATGCAATATAATACTGGAAAACATGTCACTTACACGTGGAAAATACTTATGACATGAGTAGCTACTATGCATTCACTTCTGGTATGTTTGGTAGTATTGTATTCCTGCCCAACTTCTTAGTAGTTTTATAAACTATTATACAAAATGCATATTATTGCAGTTATACCTTCTGTGCCTTTTTGTGTGTTTGTGTGCAAGCATGAAAGAGCCTTATATTATTCAATGTTACATATTTTAAGTATTAACTTTGACTTAATAATCAGTAATAAGTCTAGCAAATACACATACAAAATGTTTAAAAATACTTACCCCATAAAATTCCAGGAGGATTTACACGAAGTTTTTTCATCTAACACACAGAAATAGTTCCCCTAGTTACATCAAATACCTTAACACTTTACCTCCCATTCTAATGGAGGGATTTAATTATGAAATAAAATCCATTGCCTTGTAAATAAGGTAGAAAATTTACACTACACTCTATAAAGCTGTTTCTCTGAGCAAAGAATTTTGCAAAAGACAGAAAAGAAAAATATTGCAAAGTGCAGCATAACACAAATTTTAATGTAGATGGGAAAGGCAGAATGTGGCACCACCTTTACTGGGAGAGCCTTACAAAGGTGAGTTTGCATTTGTCATATCTGCTATTTTATAAAAAGAAAAGTGGGCTTCACAAGTGGTTGATTTTGTTTTGTCTTTGTTTGGGTTTTTTCTCTAGAAATGACTCTGCAGGCCAGTAAAATAGAGGTGTTTTGTTGTTTTTTTTCCAGGGGAGGAACACAGGCAGGCTAATGGACAACAGCATAACTAGGCAACCGAAATTAATCCAGCAAAACTTTTGCCAGAATCTGGAAGTGATGCTTGCAAGTTCCTGCTGCATCACAGTCACACCACTCAAACAAGGAGGAACAACACTAGTTACAGCAGGCAGAGTTATTGCTAAAGGATCAGAAAAGCAGAAAGAACACACTGGGTTATTTTGCCATGTACTAATCATGCCTTTCAAAAAGCATTTAAAAAAAAAAAGGCTAAAATGTCAAGAAGTTAAGTTACTTGGTAGCCTGGGCTGCAGTTTCTCAGAAGTTTAATTTGTACTGCGAGTCACATAAAAAAAAAATACATGCTAGCCTCAGTATTTTCTTGCCGTGTTGCTTTTGATTGAAAACTTTGTGAATGTTTGTGATATTGCTGAGAGCCTATTGGCAGATGAGCATCCCTTGCTATAGTCTCCATCATTATTTGCCTGTCTTGTCTATTAACGAGCACTATCATCCCATCGTGAGATGACAGCTGCAACACGTACTCAGGCGCAATAAACAGCTAAATGAGGCGCACAGCAATTTCACTTGTCACCAGAGCCCTCGGCACGACTGGCTGCACAGCTTGATGCATAAATTCATGAGGCTGTTGCATATGATGGAGTATGCCTGGCTGAAAGAGGTGATGGATAGCAGGGCAGCTAAAAATGGCCATCACCTTGACTCTGTCAGGACATTTTTTAAAAGTACCCCATCAGCTCTCTTGCATTCTTTCGTGTACACTATCCCCAAGCTATAGGCTTTCAAAAGTACTGATATAAGACTTTTTCTTACTGAAGGTTTTCAGATCTAAAGTCAAGTTTTGTCTTAGGTTCAGTGAATGCAATATACGCTGCTAATGTGCAGGGTGAAATGGTCCTATAATAATTGTTCATTCAACACGCAGCAGAGTCATAAGGTTAAACACTAACGACAGAAATTTTCAGTTTTCCAGAGTATGTCTAAAATGCTGGTAAAATACATACATACACAGAAAGACATTTAGAAAAGCAAAACATACAAAGTCTCATGCAAAAAAGTACATTCAATTACATATATGTGCACAAAACTGTTTTACAAAAAGCTATTGAGGTTTTTCACTAGTGCATTATGGCAATCACATATTATGCAAGAACACTACAGGTCAAAATAACTTGCTATGACTTACTGTTAGATCTGAATTAACAAAGCATTTGCTACAAAGTTGATAAAACTGAAAGAAATATTACAGCAGACAGAAATGGACCTACTGCTTATGGGGTTTCCAACTGGAGCCCAAAACTCAAGTTGCCATAAGCACAGTATTTGATGTCCCAGTGAACTGTGTTGTGTCCCCTCTATCTGTGTTACTGGAAGTCACCTAAGGAAGACAAATACAAAGGCAACAAAATCAATGAGGCAGTTTCCTGCAAAGCTTTATGCATTAATCTCTATCACAGGGAGAAATATACACCACTAAAAGGGAAGGAAGTCGCTTGTTCTCTAATAAAAGAGAAAACCCTTGGTAATAAGCAATTCATAAAGTTGTCACGATTAGTTATGCAACTATGAATCAATGTTCACGATAAAAATGACCACTTTCATAGCTTTACATATCTGTGATTTGGTGGTATTGCAAACATCATTGCCACATTGAGGCCTACATAACCATTATGGTCGTTCTCTTAACGTTGCTGGTGGCAGATTTCAAGGGGAGGTGGCTTCCCCATCTTGCAGAAGTACACATTTGCATGGGTCTAAATGTAGAGTGTCTCCTCCTCCCTGTACTCTCTCATCTGCTCTGAAACTCTCTTCCAGCTCTGTCTGGTTCCCATCTGCAGTAGAAGGAGTGTGGACCTTTCCCTCCCACAGATGTCTGGTAGAGGCACCTTGGTGCTTGGACATGGCTCCTCCAGGCCAGCAGCAGCTGTGGCAAGATGCTGCCCTTCCCACTTGCAGCCCAGGTCACCAGTTGTGGGAAAGGCCTCTGAGAGGGATGCCTAGGTGGCACTTGTGGTCCATCAGTCTCCCACACCACGCAGACCATCATGTGATCCTTGTAGCTGCCACATCCAAGCACACCCTTTGGAGGCCTTGAGGAGGGGAAGTTGCCCCATGGCATTTTTTTTTTTTTCCACAGTCCCAGAAGTGGGCTTAGAAGTGTTGGCATCCCGTTGGGACACCATCCTCCCACCCACTGGCTTCTCTGAGGACTGGCAGCAGCTGATGTGCCTGGATTTCTGAGGTGGTGAGTTTTTATTAGATTTCATGGTGGAATAATAATAAATGAAAAAAAGAATTAGATGCCTAAATATTGATTGAAGTGAATGATTTTCGATATGGCATGCTGCCATCTGGTGGACGTTGCTCTGATTTAGCTTTTGACCAGCGTTGTGAGGAGGTGGGGCAAGGAAACAAAGCGGTGCATTGAGTTTAGGGGTCCCCTGTGAAAGAGCGTGGATCCAGTGTCAGTCTAGACGCAGTAAGGAAACCATCTCTGCAAAACCTGAGAGCCCCTACTTCCTCACGACCGCCGTGTGAGATACTTACTGAATCCAGAAAGTGTTGGCTTATTTTCATGAGGCCCTTGGGAAAAACATGAAGAAATGCCTGTCTTTCATGCTGTCAGGGGGAAAAAAAAAAAAAAAAAAAAAAAAAAAAAAGGCAAAAAAACCCCCACTGCAGTAGAGCAACACTGAAATTGTAGCAGCCTCTGAGACTCTGAGCATGTTCTCTTTGTGGATTGTCTTCTGGCTCACTTGGTAGGTCAGACAGCTGCTCTTATGGGCAGGGTTGCATCCTGGGAGGAAGCACTGACAAACACTCAAAACACTTAGAAAAGCTAAACTGAACCCCAGAGAATGATGCATTTAGGGAAATTTTAAATTACACAAACCAGAATGCCCAGGTTTGTGGACTTGTCCAGCTTGTATCAGAAGTGCCTGCCAGACTGTTTCAAGTGCTAAAGAAACCCAGCACACAGTTTTGAAAGTCTGATGAAAGGAGATGGAAGGAGGGGAGAGAATCAACTACACATTATCTTAGAGTGTAGCTGTTTGTCTATAATTTCAATTTTCCCAGCTAATGCTTGTGTGAAAATATGACAATGCAGCTTTTCTCAATGCTACATTTTACTGTCCTGCATATTGGGACTCAAGGAAAATGATTCTTCCTTAAATGAATATAGTATGACAACATGCATCCTAAGCTCTACTGTAATTCAAGAACTTCCTAAATGCTATAAGCAGAAAATGAGACTTGTGTCTCATGCTATGTATGTATCAAGCTCTTTACAAAACATTCTTACACTTTGTCCTAAACACAGTAATCAAGTTTCCCACTGAGAGATTTGAAGATCAAGACTAGGGGCCAAATTCTGCTCTTATAGTTACATGTTCACCTGTGTAACTGACAGCAGAATTTGCCCTTAGGACTTTAAACTTGATCTGCTATTCGATGGGCAGCTCGTGCACTGATCTGAGCACCAGAGTGATGTGCTCCTGTCAACCTGGGAATCAGAGGAATTGCTGCTCTCATACAGAGGAAGAAAAAAGCTCCTTGTAAATTGCTCTTGAAATCGCCTCATACCTCTTTCTAGCAAGGATGGGCAAATTTTAACACAAAATTCAAAGCAAACTTAAATAATGCTTAGATATCAGGAAGACAGATGCCACAGAAATACAATCTGGTTGATGATTAATTGAGTTTGCCTTTCACTTAGGACACACTGTGATAAAAGGAGTGAGGAGAAAAGAGAGAAATTTAAATGAAAAAATACACGAAGCACACATAAATATGTACATGTTGCATATAAACAAAGCAAATTTAGACCAGCTTCTGCATACTTCTTCACTGGCTAATACAGAAAGAATGTACAGAAAAAAATGCTATTCTTTTAAAAACGGCCTTCATCCTCTCAAACAAAAATGATCTAATACAGGCAGGGCAGAAAGTTCCTGTTGCAGCAACTATGGAATTGTCTGTTGAATTCTACATAGATTAGCAACTTTGTGCAATGGAATATATTTCTCCAAATTTATTGCTTTGCATGGAATTAGTTAACACTGAGCATGGACTGTCAAAATGTGTCTAGTAGAATGAGAATGTGGGACACTTGAGGAAGACTGCTCAGTTAATTTTAGATGGGGGTGTGCAACCCTCAGCAAACCTTGACCCCATTCAAACAGCACATGCAATCACGATTTACTACACCGTGTTATCAGGCAGGGAGTCTGTTCTCTAAGGAAAAATGTAGACTTCTCTCAGGCAGCCAGGCAGCCTTCCTTGCCGAAAACTTCCTTCCCTGGTCCCAAGCTCCTCTCCTTCCCGTTGCCTAGCTACCAGATTAGCCCACTGAGCCAGTAGTCACAGGAGAGGGAAGTGCTGATGTTGCCCTCATGCTGCTATGGGGAATGTGAGTTAGTTGCAGTCATGCCAAAGCCCCTGGGGATTAGGGGCTGGTCTAGTCCAAGCCATTGGACTATCCAAATAAAACTAGAAGGTATGAACCTGCCACATGAAAGATGGAGGTGCTCACTAATTTGCAGTACATATGTGATCGCTGATATAAGTTCTTTAATGGGGAAAGCTGGCAAGAAGACTTTCCTATGTAAATTGGCTGAAGTGTATTTTTGTTAGTACTTCATGAATGTGTGATCTTCAAACCAGAGAGGTAAGGGTTATTATTTGCATGCACTAAAGTAGTGCCATTGCCTTAGCTGTGAGTGGCTGCTGTTTCTGTGGGACTGTATTCTGCAGAAACATAGAAGTCCCTTCCTGAAAGTAACTTCCTATCTCTGTTTAGCAAACAAAATTAAGAAAGACTAGGAGGTAAACTTTTTTTTTTTTAATTAGCTACACTGTTCTTATTTCATTAGAAAAAAACCTTATAAAACTCATTGCATTGATCAGCTCTGTTCTCGCAAATGTAAAAAAAAGGCCACTTCTGTTGCTCGGTCACAGTATTGACATCATGGCTTGAATGAGTAAGAAAAAAGGAAAAAAATAATATTTTTAAAGCATTTTCATTGTCTTTGCTTGTTCTCTATTCATTTGCAAGTTATTCCATTTTCAAGGTCAACTGTCTGATAGAACACTTGGAAGGATATTCCCTGGACATATTTTTTAGGGGAAAAAAAAAGGAGTTTGTAAACAAATGAAATAAAAAGTGACAGAAGATGATATCAGACATGCAACATTTGTGACAGATGAAGCTCAAAAAGATTGCCCACAGACTTCAGAACGTCTCCTTAGTTACCCCCTTTTCCTCAGGAAAGACTGCTCCTGGGTTTCCCTGGCTACTTCAGAAGTTCATTCTAGTATCTTCATTGAATTTCTAAGACTAAACACAGTCAAATTAATGCATTGTAAACTGCCCAAGAGGTTATAATGGGCACCTCATGTGCTTGGCTTCATGTTGCCTTTCCTTAATAAAGAACTTCACTTCAGATTTTCTCTTCTCTTTAGTTTTCCTCTCTGCAGAAACCCTTATTCCTTTTCCAACCTAAAAGAATCCAACCAAACAACAACAACAACAACAAATAACCCTGAGAAATTCCCATAATCAGTCTGCAAATTGTGGAGTGGTGGCTGAAGCTCATCTCCCAGTCACAACTTGAGAATCTCCCATCCCAATTGCTTTTCCCATTTTAGTGCTAAGCAGCCCACAACAGCAGAGGGACAAGACAGACTCCTTTAAAGGAGGAGGGTGTAAATAGATTTTTCCTCTGTTCATAGAATCCTAGAATGGTTTGAGTTGGAAGGGACCTTAAAAATCATCTAGTTCCAACTCCCATGCCGTAGGCAGGGACACCTTCTCCTAGACCAGGTTGCTCAGAGCCCCATCCAACCTGCCCTTGAACATCTCCAGGGAGGGGGCTTCCACAACCTCCCTGGGCAACCTCTTCCACTGTTTCACCAGCCTCCCAGGAAAGAATTTCTTCCTGATATCTAACCTAAATCTACCCTCTTTCAGATAAAAACCATTACCTCTCATCCTATCAATACACACCCTCATAAAAAGTCCCTCTCCAGCTTTCCTGTAGCACCTTCAGGTGCTGGAAGGCTGCTACAAGGTCTCCCTGGAGCCTTTTCTTCTCTAGGCTAAACAACCCCAACTCAGCCTGTTTTTGTAGGAGCCCTCTGATCATTTTTTTGGCCCTCCTCTGGACTTGTTCCAACACCTCAATGTCCTTCTTATGTTGAGGGCTCAAGAAGTGGCACAGTAATCCAGATGAGGCCTCACCAGAGCAGAGTAGAGGGGGGAGGATCACTTCCCTTGACCTGCTGGCCAAATTTCTTTGATGCATCCCAGGATACGGTTGGCTTTCTGGGCTGTAAGCACAGTTTTCTAGCTCATGTTACACTTCTCATCAACCAACACCCCCAAGTCCTTTTCCTCAGAGCTTCCATTCTCCTCCCAGCCTGCATTTGTGCATGAGATTGCCCCAACCCTGGTGCAGGACCTTGCACTTGTCCTTATTGAACTTTATGAGGTTGGTATGGGCCCACCTCTCAAGCCTGTCAAGGTCCCTCTGGATGGCATCCCTTCCCTCCAGCATGTTGACCACACTACACAGCTTGGTGTTGTTGGCAGACTTGCTGAGGGTGTACTCAATTCCACCATCCATGTCATTGACAAAGATGTTAAACAGAACCTGTCCCAATACCAACCCCTGAGGAACGCCACTGATCTCTACTTGGATACTGAGCTGTTGACTGCAACACTTTGCGTGTGACCATCCAGCATATTCCTTATCCACAAAGTGGATCATCTATCAAGTCCATGTCTCTCCAATTTGGAGACCAGGGTGCCATGTGCGACAGTATCAAATGCTTTGCACAAGCCCAGGTAGATGACATCTATTGCTCTTTCCTTATCCACCAACACTGTAACTTTGCCAGAGAAGGCCACCAGATTTTTCAGGCACGATTTTCTTTAGTGAAGCCATTTTGACTGTCACCATTCACCTCCTTATTTTTCATGTACTTTAACATTGTTTCCAGGAGGATCTGCTCCATGACCTTGCTGGGCACAGAGATGAGACTCCAACATCTCTCAGCTGCCTCAACAGATTCTGGCAAGGTCTTGTCCAAGTGTTCGATCCTGAAAGTTAATATCACCTCAGGAATCACCTTTTCCCACCCTCAGACCTAGATCTTCTGAGCTTGCTTATATTTCTTGTCTACTTGCAACTGCTATAATAAGACCCAGAAAGCTGTGAACATTTTTTCCCACTGTGATAGACAGGAACAAAGTCTTCTGCAGCAAGCAGTGGATGGAAAGCAAATAGGTTCACAAGCTCTGAGGACACTAGCAGTGCTGCAGACAGGGTATCAGACAACATAAAATAAATACAGTTAAACAGTAAGAAAAATAAACTTACTTTTGCTCCTTTAAACTTGGAGCTATTCAAGAAGGGTGTGAAGGAGATCTTAGTTCTGAGGGGCACGAAGCAACTTACTTGAAGGCAACAGTTGCCTCACAAATGAAAAAAAGGAAAACTGGATTTCAGAAGATGCGCGTCACAAGAGGCGTAATCATGAAGAACATGAGACTCAAACCACCAGGAATGAACAGATAAACAGATCATACCATGATAAGTGTCCAGAGATGCATAAATGCTACAAATGTAAGGAATTTCTCATATTAGGCTTTCAGTACTTATTAGTAAATTGCAAACAACTATCAGAATATAACTGTAAACTGAACAGACTTGAGAGGGGCATTTTGAAGATTTTTGAGTATTATTTGTTTCATCTTGCCCTTCACTTGTTTTAGTGGCATTAGAGCCACAGTCTCTAATGCTACAAACAGGGCAGTACAGTATATAATATTTTTTATGAAGTCTGAGGGTTTTGTTGTGGTTTGTTTTTTGGTTTTTATTTTGGTGTTTTTTTTCTTTTTTTCTTTTCTTTTTTCTTTTTTCTTTTTTTTTTTTTTTTTTTTTTAATGAATAGTGCCTGGAAGGCACAACAAGAAAACCAACTACTGCATTAAATCAATATTGTGTCTTGTAAAACATATAACAGCACTGGAAAATAACACATAATCTGAGAAAAACCTGGCCATGATGCATTTCTATCTCTATGGAATGCTACAGAATGTAAAATATTTACTTGTTTCTCCTTTCAATTTAAACCCTGCTTTCTTCTGAGATGATGCTCAAAAATATATCAGCTGTAGGAATTAAGATAGAATGCTTATATGTTACAAGAGATGTGGACTCAAACAAAACAAAAGAAATTAAGAGAAAGAATTGTGAAGGTTTTTGCTGTTCCTCTTTTTTATGAAATCTTGGTTGATACTTCCAATACTTCCGTTAACCAGACTGGTAGCAGGTTGCCATAGTCCTCTCTTATGCAATAATATTGACATTTTGTAAGGTTTCTTCTCCATTTAGGATGAAAATTAAGACCTTTTTAAGCTTTAATAAGAAGGAAGATGAAGATGAGAAATGTCCCTGAATAGTTTGAGTTCTCATGTATGTGGCTGGGGACACTGGAATCACTTCAATTCACCCCATTTTTGCTTCTCTCTTGCTGTCCCTCCCTCACCCTCATGTGTGCCTCAGCTACTGTTCTTTGATATTTTGGGATGTCTCTCTTTAAATGGGGACTACAAATTTCTGCATAAATTAATACTGATTGTCCCAAAATTTCAAACTTGAGTTCCCTACATCCCAGTAAATAATCAAAAGCTGTTTGGCTCGGCACTCCATCTTGTGTTTATTTTTGCAGAGCAGATCTCCAGCAGGAAATAAACTGCTGGTCAGAGCGCTCACCTGTAATGTGACAGACTGAATACAAGCCCTCAGTATGAGCTATGATATGGGGGGACTTGATTTGGTTTCTCTTACATCCCAAGTCAGCAGGGTCATCAGTCTATGAGCTACTCTGAGACTTCCCTCTTGTCTGAATGACTTTGTAGCCTGTACCCAAGAAACCTTTCATGAACAAAGTTGTGCCAAACTGGTACACACCAGCACTACGTGACACACTCTTGACAGACTGCTTCTTCCTTTGGCAATACCCCTTTGGCCAAAACACTCCTGATATAGCACAGCTACATGTTCCACATATAAATTTGGTTTAACCAACCGGTATCTACTGAACCGAAGTCTGACTGACATAAACAAAAAGTTATATCCTCTTCTGTTTCACATAGATTTTATGCTGCACTCATGGCTGTGCTACTGCCAGCACCGTGTCAGTGATGCATATATGAATCAGTACAAACCATTCACAAGTTCTATATTTAAAAGGCTCCGGATGTAGCAGTTCTTCCAGCCTTGTCAGATGTTCGGAGGCGGGTAGGCGTGAAGGGAGGAGAGAGGAAAGGAGTGTTCCACTTCGAATTTCCACCAGTTTGTTTTGACATCTCCCTTGTACCGAAGTGGCTGGAGCTCACTCAGTGGCTCACAGAGAGTCGTGTGTTGCCAATCTGATACGATGACTCTGCAGCCACCGCCAAAAATTGTAGTGGGTTTTTCAGCTCGGATCACAAAACAAGCTCATGTTTAATTTGGTAGCTACTATCATCCCAGCTCTTTTGTGAGACACTGCTGCTTTACATGTGCATCCCTGTGTTTTACAAGCAAATGACAGGCATTTTTTTTCAGATACTTTGCCTGATTATATAAGATTGTCACAAGTGTGTAGAAGATGGGCAGAAAGAGAGCTGTTCTGGTGAGAGAGCTGACAAAGGGAGCGACTCAGCTCCCTGTACACTCTGGACTCAGCAGAAAACCTTTCTGTTATTTTCCTGATTCTCACTATATGAAGAAAATAAAAGCATGGTAATGGGGAAGGGAAGGAACTGGCAAAGCTGGGGGCAAGGAAGCCAGGCAACAGAAGAGGAAAACCTTGGGGTTATTGTTCTCCATAGCAGGGAAATATGGTGAAGGTGTTGTTCAGATCTCCTCCCTCTCTGCCTTAATTTTCTGTTTCTACATTGTGCAGTAGCACACTTCCATGTCCTGAAGGCATCTGCCCTCTGAGAATCAGTTCTGTTTTGCTTGTGCCATTATTTTAGGCCTAGTGTCTCTGATACATGATTGAGACCTGACTCATAAATAAGAGCTACTATAAATTTAAGCCACTGCCTTGTTTAATCCCCTTTTGCCCACACAGCGAGGAAACTGACTGGAATTTATTGCCTTGCATATTCTGCCTGATTTATTCAGTCAGGATCCTGCTTGCATTTTCCTCTATTTGACATTCTTTTATATCTTGGAACATAATATATTTTCATTATATTTAATTTACCATGTGGTGAGTGCAACTGCACAGCAAAATTTTGGAATCTTTCTGCTTGTGTTGTTATTTCTTATGTACAGTAATATCTACTACATGATGAAGACCTGACTCATAAACAATAGCTTAGGTCACTGCCTTATTTATTTCCCTGAGCAGTATGGCCAAGGAACTAACTGCTTGGTAATTTATTTGACATTTGTATCAGGATGCTACGATCTATGCCCCTGCCTAGCAATGCAGTGCTCAGCTGCTGACCCAAGCTATTAGCAAGTGTAGGAATCTGCACTAAAACACTGAGAAAGTTGCACTGACTCAATTCTGTAGGTGCAGCCTGTTAATTCTGACAGAGTATGAGATGCCTGTGTCATCTGCTGTGTAGACAGAATGAAAGAGTTGGAGGCCTTCTGAGGAAATCTATGAGAACAGAGATCTTGGAGAAAAGATGAGGCCGAGGTTTCCTTGTCCAGCATCACCAGCTTAACAAGTCTTTCAGTGGGATAGGAACAGAGTGAGCTCATACAATCCAAGAAGTCTGTTCCCATATATTTTTTTGTTTGCTTCCAAATTAAAAATTAGAGCTGTTCATTTTTTAAACTAAATGTTTTCTTTTTTAGAAGAAGAAAATCCACAGCAAATTGATTTTCAGTGAAAGCAATTTTTTAAAATGTTTTTTACTTCCCCACTGTGCAAATTAATTCCTGTGGCAAAACAAAAACCTAAAATTACATAGAATGCAATAAAAGTTGAGAGCCAGAATAATTATCAGGCTTTTAAAATTTGTTCGTTAAAATTTAAAACAGAAATTATTTTCACCCTTTCTGCACAAGGGAGGGTTTTATAGAGAGACATCACCGACAAGTGCAGAGTCACAGGTATGGAAGAGAGGATAGTTTTTCAAAAGAGGCATCTTTGCAGCCTGGCCTGAGTACCAGGGTGTTAGGTCCAGTGTCTACAGCACAAAATGGGGACATCACTGGCTGCAGCAGCTGACAGTGCAAGACACTGGGGAGTATTTTGGGAGTGGAGGTTTCAGAAGCCCAAAAGCCTGAGGAAGAAAGACAACCTCTAGCTGATGATAGCCAAGAGGCCAGTAGCAGGGTTATTCTGGAACTTGAAAGTGACACACTCATACCTTTACCAAGGTTAGCCCTGTGCTCTACCTTGGTTCCCTATGGGCTTTCACCATAAGACAGGTAGGACAACTGCCTCCAAAGGTTCATGTCCAAAACTAAGCAATATGACAACACTTAGTAACTTCAAGTCCTAGTTCAGGTCTTGTATAGGACAGGGGGCTGCCTTAGTACTGGCTATTGGTTATAGTTCCTGCAGGTATTTGGAAGAACTCTTGTTGGGTTGATTCTGGAGAAGACAGTAGAAGCACTTGCTTTGTAAGAGCCTAGTGGATGGGGCACTCACCTGAGATTATGGAAATGCTCATGCTGTGCTGAATCAGACACTTTACCACAAGACAGCCCTGACCACTAGGCTCTTAGATGTTCTGGAAAATTCTGGAAACTGAGTCTCTTCTTCCATTAGGCCTTCCTGCCTCCTTCAACTTCTATCCTGGGCCAAAAATACCCATGCTAAAATAATGCCATAAACCCTTTCATACTGGTGTGAAATGATCTGGCTTCAAGAAATCAGGTATTCTGTACACATGAAAACAACCTCAGTTGAAAATGCTTGATCAACCCGAGTCAAAAATAACTGTTCAGTTACAATACATACATATTTTGGTAGTAATATGTAGAATCAGGGTCATGAGCATTAGGACATGATCAGTTCAATAACAAACACTGCATCTGAAAAGGGATAATCTTACTGCCTATCAAATCTGAAGTGTCTGCCATTTGCTAGTTTTCAGCAAAACAAAGTTTGATCTGCTTTTAGAATAATGGTGGCTTTTAACTCTTGTGATTTTCTAATAGCAAATGTAGCATAAAGTCTGTGCTGCAAATGCAGTTTGTTGTGAGGGGTAGCATGCAGATGTACTGCCCTAAGAGAATAGCAAGAGAGGTTGAAAGTCTCATCAGGGCTAAGAAATATTCTTCAGGTGACTGTTAGTGTCATCTTTTTTTCATATGGTATTAATACTAGAAAATTCATGAAATCTTAATTTTTCACTCTACAAACTTATGTTCCTTGGACTTTGGCTTTTGAATCAACTTACCAAGCTTTGCTATTTCTCTCTGCATTAATTTATTCACTTAAATAGGTGAAGCAGATCATATTATCCTTCTTGTACCACGACCTAAAAATACCTTCTTTATTTCCCAGTCTAGATGTGTCGGTACTCATACATAAAATGTAAAAGATTATGTGCTTTTTTTTTTACCAGCCTTGTCCATCTATTTTCTAAAGTTTTTTTTCTGAACTGTAGGATTAGATCTGGCTTGGATGAAATTAATTTTCTTTAGAGCAGCCAGTATGGTGCTGTGTTCTGGATGTGTGATTAAAGCAGTGCTGATAACAGGCTCCAAAGGGATACTCTGTGCCATATAATGTCATGCTCAGCAACAAAAACTGAGTGGACAGACACTTTGGGAGGAAGCAATTGCATGGAGGCTGGCTGGACATCAATCTCCTTGTGGAAGGTGGCAAGTGATTGACTTTTTATTCTTCTGTTTGTTTGTTTGTTTGTTTGCTTTCTTTCTTCTTTCCTTTGCTTAATAAGCTATCTTTGTCTTGTCCCAAGACTCTTCCTGCTTTTACTCTTCCCTGTGTCCTGCTGAGGGACTAGTGAGCAAGTGGCTGTGTGGTGCTTAGCTGCACCACAGATGCATACCTGTTCCACCTCTCTCCTTTCTTTTCTGATCCTGAGGATTGCTTAAATACTTTAAGTCCAACTGGGGGAAAAAGAATGACCAGCAACTTTGTCAGCTTCTTGGTGGTATTTTTAAACCTCAGACCTATTACTGTCAAATGAAAGTGCATGAACACTATTGTAATTTTTTATTATTTTATTCCTTTTGCTCCGTCATGACAACAAACTCAAAGACCTGCGGGAGACAGCATGAAAGACATGAAAGACTTACTGACATTGGTTCAAGTCATGCTGTCAGCCCGTTCTCTTTTTCAGTAGCCTGAAATCAAGAAAAGGATGGAAATTGAATAGGTTCTTACCTTACCACTCTGCATGAAAATCTTCCTTTACAGGAACTGTAAAAATCAAGATTAAATACTCCAGGGCCATCTTTGCCAGGGAAGAAAAACGTTTGGGCAGTGGCTCTTTAGACCACCCTGCATCCCTGTAGAAGTGAGGTCTGCTGCCAATAGTATCATGGAGAAACAAGAACATTCCAGCTCTGCTGTTTTGTGAGAAGGGAGGGAGAAATGCAGAGGCTGAGAGCTGGGAGTAAATATTTTGTGGGTTTCATATCTGATGAGTTCTGAAAAGCATTTGGAATATGGTGTGTAATTTTGTGCCTATTACTTACCTAAAATTACAGCTTTTCTCAAACACTGCCTTTAGCCATTCTAGAACAAGAATTTAGAATGAATATGACCAGGGCTTGAAGGTGTCCTTACTGTGCCATGGCCAATGGCAAAAGAGTGGATTCTTATTTTGGCAGAAAGTTCACTCACCTGCATTTCATTTCCAGAGGCTAAAATCCAGAAGCAATCTCTTCTGCTGCTTACAACCCAAAAACAGATTTTTTAAAAAATAATTTTAAAGTTTTTGGTGAGTGTTTGCACTTTATTTTGGGGTGTTTTTTTTTTGCTATGGTGATTATCCTTTTATCTCCCAACCACCATACTATCATTTCCAATGCAGCAATAGCTTCTAGAGAGTCCAGTGATCATCAGCCACAAACTCCCCCACTGCTCAAATCAACATACACACACACACTACTCATGTGCCAGCCCATGTCTGGTCTTGTACTACTGGAAATAGTTTTGATTTGTCTCTCTTTTTATTGATAAGCTGTGTTTATATGATCAAGGGTGAAATTAATCTGTGTGGTGAACCTTACATTTAAATTTTGTTATAACTGAATAGTAAGTCAACAGTTTAAAGCTTTGTTGTTGGTTTTTTTTCCAAAGTATGAATAAAACAGAGGAAAAGACAGGGAGAAAATTAAAACCAAACCAAAATCAACACAGGAGAAAAAAAGATGCTTCTCTTCCTGCTTTGGAGAACAGCTTTCAAAAGAATGGACAATGTTCAAATGACAGGCACTTTTATTAACACAAGGTACCTACATGCAATGACCTTTCAAAGCTAAACGCAAAGGTGTTTGTAATCCTTCCAAACTGAGACCTTCCTAAGGATATGATTTGCAAAGCTGATATTTACAGATGTCAAAAACAATAAAAGAGTTACTGATTTTTAAAATAGAGATTCCACCAAAGACTCCATATTGTTTCTAAAGCATACAATTTGTGAATATTTTTATTTGCTGTGATAAAATGAGCTTATTAGACACATAGATAGAATGGCCAAAAACCACAGTCGCGCTTCTTGCGATAATTCCAGGCTTAAATACAAAAAGGTTAATTTTTGTCCACATACTGGAAGTACCATTTTATCTTGTTACCCATTGCCTGTCAGTAAAATAAAAAGAAAACACCATGCACATAGTTTTACTAGTTAAAGGTGAAAATGAGTTGGGTTCTTCTGCCTTTACTAATATCAGGTAAAACCCTCTTCCCTGTATTCTGCAAATATTTGTGGTTGTAATTAACTTAAGCATACAATAAGTCACTCTGAAGTCAGTGCTTAATCAGTCTGAGAGACTTACAAAGAAAATTAGCATTTATGAAATACATTATAAATAGCCTTATTTGCACATAGAGATCCATAGTAAAATATTTGGTTTGTACATTTTACATACTCTAAGAAATGGAGAAAGTTTTTGACCACCTGTTCTTTCCGTTAAACTTATTTTTTAAGGGAAAAATTTCCTAAACACTTTGGTAGCTTAACATTTCACTTCTCACATATTTTGTTAAACAAGAACAAAGCAGGCTTGAAGTATTTTCAAATATATTTATTAAAAAGTCAAAATACGCTCTTACAGCTATTATTTGTTCTAAAGAAATTGTTTGTACTCCAATTTCATTCTATTAAAAAAGGTATTTAGACCACACAGTTTTTATTGCAAATAATTTATGCTAATGACAAAAATTATTAGATTTATGTATTCTTTATAAACGTATAAAAAATTAAATGACAGGGCACTAATCAGCAAGCCATTCAGTTTAAAATTCCAGTTATTTGCAATATTTAACTAACTAAAAATCTGAAACATTTGAAAACTGACAGCTCTGTAAATTTCCTTTGAATTGTGCAAGATCAGCAGCTATTCACAGAAAGTTTCTCAAAGTCTTTCACAGCCCTGAAAACTTAACTCCTCTGCATATCCCATCTCCCATCAAGAAAAGAAAGGCACTTTTTAGTGCTCTAGGGAGATTTTGAAATTTGCAACCATATTTTCGTTGTCATTATCCAGCAAAGTAATTATTTAGTCAGGAGACAAGACTAGATGCTGCCTTTTAGCTTGAAACTTGCCAGGCCTTTTAATGAATAACACATATAATGTTAAGCAGGTGCTTAAGCACTTTCTAGACATAAACACTTTTTTTTTTTTCCCCTGGCTGAGTTGAGGAGGAACATTAAAACTGTAATCACAGTTTCATGCCACTTTAGCTCTATTCTGAACCATTCTAACTTATGCTGACCCACAGGGCACAAATGAAACTTATTTAGGAAGAGCTAAACCGTTTTCCCAAGACCAACTTCTGACTTCATGTTTTAGATTATCATTTCTGAGGAGGTTTTTTTTAAAAAAAAATTGTTTCCTCTGCTTTCCTTCAAAATATATTTGTGATGAATCACGAGTCAAAAATCATCTACCTTTTCACACATCTACTTTCCTCCAATTTCAAATAAATATTCCTAATGTATTAACACCGGAAATCACAATGTGGCCCCTTACACTTTTAAATTTGATTAGTTTAGGAGAGGTTAGAGATTACATTCACTGCAGAACTACCTTACTCTTTTTATACCTGCCTACCTCAGAGTTTCCATTACTTTTATGGGTTGCTGAGACTCTTTCCCAGTGTTACTACATTCTATTTTTAGCAAGAAGACCAGTTAGTTTGGGAATCTAAGGTAAAAATGAATGACTCAACAGCAACATAATGTTAAGAGCTGTAGCAGGGCATTTAGTTACAACACAGGAAACCCTAAAGAAAAAATCTGTTTATACCAGTCTTAATAGAGCAAATTATTAATTTTGAAATCTAAGGCAGAGAGATATTTGAGATATATTGACTTTTTAAAAACAAAAATCTTCTCCCAAGCTTTACCTAAGAACTTGGTATTCCAAGTAGCGCTTTCGTTCTTTTCTTATCCCTCAAAGCTGAGACAGTATTGGGTTGGTGATTTGAAAGGAATGGTTTGAAATACCTTGTGCTCTGGTGTTGATCACATTTATAAGCTAATTAAAAGGCTATTTTATTTCAGAGCAGCTTATTAAAGGGCATTGCTCACTCTGCCTATGCAAGTAATTGATGGTGTATGTATTATATGACAGTGCTGGGATGATGTACATTCTTTATTAACATAGATACTAAACCACAGAGGAATACACATTTGTGGGAGCTTTTGAGAAAGAAAAAAACAAATGCTTGTGATGAATTAAGCAAAATAAAAAATATATTGCAAGTTATTAGGGAACATGGGGTATTAGAATAGTCTCATCAAACAAAAAACAAAACAAAACAAAACAAAAAATATCTTTGGGGCAATTTCCAGCATGGTATATTGACATGAGAGTCTTCACATAATTACAGAAGTAACTTTCCTTTCTAAAGCATCCAATAGCTTTGTACCTGAACCATAAGCATGGCACAAAATATCTTCTGACTCATTGCCCTGGACCTTAGGTGTGTTTGCTTAGATTCAGAATCTGAAGCTTTATAATGCTTATAGCATGAAATTCACTGTAAGTTTTCAGCCATATGTCTATCTATAAAGGACAAGTTGGATTTTTGTTCAGAAATTTCTTGTTTGTGTAACAAGGCTGACTTGAGATTATACTGGCCAAGGAAGGCAGAAAATGCATTTTCATGTGCCTTTTCTGTCATTCTTGTGATCGTGATAAATCACTATACTATACTAGTGCACTATTTGAAAAAAAAGTATTTGCTAAATCTAAAATGTGTAAAACTCATGAAGAAAAATATCTGAGTTAATATGTCATTTATCTAGAGTCAGTTGTGATCTCCATGAAAGAGGGAGACTCAACAGAGTAGACTTGCCTATAGGTATGGCTGCATCTGAGACACCTACATCCAAGGAGTACTTTCACAAAGAGGGGAATGCATCAATGTTCTTAATAAATTAAGAAAGCAAATCACTTTACATTTTATCTATGGATTTTATTTGCAGTGCAGATATGGCTAAAATATTACTACTGAACATTGGCCAAGCAATTTGTGAGCCTATAAACTTTGATTGATGGATGCTGGTAAGAACAGACCAAAAGATCTTGTACCTGAAGATGATGTACTGAGTGACTCATGATAGTTTACAATTATGTTTAAAGCCTTAACAGTATTGCTTGTTTCTGTGTAAGAGCTAATTTTATTACTTGGAACAAAGGCCACTAACATTTTGGTTCCATAAAACATACATATATGCATCAGAACAAGTTTAAACTCAGGATTTGAAAATCCACAATTAGAACTTTTTTCAAACACTATTGAACTGAAGTAAAATAAGTGTTTTCGTATGTGAAATACCATAGGATTGTGGTAATGTGGAGAAGTGGGAAGAAGATATTGCTTGAGCCTTTAGTAACAGACCTACATCATGTACTTTGTAGTTATGTTTTATTGACACTTGAAAAGCATGGTGAAATGTGTTTTACTGTTGACCATATTTTACTTGAATACTGGTTAAAGACTGAAGGCTTAGGAAACTGGCATTTGTAATGAGGAACTCCCTAAGAACTGCAACCTGTACTATGGCTGAGCAGAGTAAACATAATTCTAAACAACTTCTATTACTTTCATCCTCTTTGTTGAAGGGGTCAGTAGCTGGAATCAGATTTAAGTCAGAAAGAGTCTGATAGGTTCCCAAACAGTCTATGAAATTCTCTTTATCTACCATCTTCAGTCTTTCAGTGCACAAGTTTATACTGAAATTGTAACTCCTTCTAGCTGGATAAACCCATACGGCCACGTGAAGTTCGATTCAGATGGTTGAGGGGGTTATCAGTTTTATTATTGTAACCATTTTCCATTTTTCACACAGTCTATAGTCCAAACTGTCAGAATTTCAGGTGGCAAATTACATCCTCTTTAAAGTTTAGTTTTCACGTCAAAGATTTTATTGTTTCATTTCACATAGAAGTTAGTACAAATAATCATCTATGTAGAGTTAAGATCAAACTTAACCAAAGTTGTGAAAAGCATTTAATGATTGCAGACACTAGCTAATGCCCCTCAAAAGCTGTGGTACAGAAAAGTTTTAATCAACGCAGGAGATTTAAAATGTTGTAGATAATTTTCCCATATACCTTCATCTTTTAACTTTGTATTTTTAAAAGTTTTTGTTGACAGTTTTCTTGGGTAAAAATGAGGAAACAAATAGTTTCTGTCAAAAATAAGTACATTGGTGATTTGAGCATGTTCCTCAACTTACACAAGAAAGTGATGGACACTGCACTGTCTGCAATAGGGTGCTTGTATTCTAAGTAGCTTCATATGGAGGAGAAATTAATAACTAAGTCTTGAAATCTGCTTCTGGGTGGGGACAGAGCAATGGATGGAGGAAGCAGATAGTTTTTTCTAACGAGAAGCTGCCTGCCTTGTCTGTAATTTCTGTTATAAGAACAACCAAAAATGTTTCTAAAAAACGCAAAGCAAGTAGGGTTTTTTAGAGCCTTTGAAGTCTTGTATTTATAGATTTGCTGCTGTTCAGTTGCTAATCTCTTCTCCTTCCACTTGCAGTCAGCACAAACATAATGTCTATGCCCCTTGTTAGTAGGAAGGCTCACTTGTAAAGCCACCTCAGACCTTTTGTGAACACAGAGAACCTCAGTCTTGGGTGTGCAAAATGTCCCACAAAATGAAAAATCCACCATATCAGGGATAGCAAGAAGTGCTTTAAATCTATTTTAAGAGGAAAAAATTATTGCAGGATTTCTTCAGTTCCCAAGCTGAAGTATCTGCTCTTCCACCTGTTCTCTCCCCAGATTAAGAAATCTATAATGTTTCATTCATTGACAGGAGCATCACAGGCAAAACACTGTATGTCTGTATATAAGTATTTCCAAAAATAAAAATATCTAGAAATTGAATTTAGAATTCTGTTAGAAGTTCTAGAGTTCTTGATTTAGAGACCAGTAGCAGTCGATGATACTAAAATTGTATGCAATGCTTTGAAAATGTACTCCTTCAGTTTTTGCAAATCTGTTTACATGCGAATGCAATTCTTCCACCAAAAAAAATAAAAATGTTGCTTTCTTGCACTGAAATATCACCGACATACCAAGGTGCCACAGCAGTCATGAATAGTAATGTTGACAGATATGTGGACAGATTATATATAAACGTGTATCTGTAACTGTGTGCACTGTGAAGGCTGTGATTTAGTTTTCAATTCCACTAGCAGTGTCCCATCATTCCCATGAGACCCACTGATCAGTCAGGGCTGCATTTTGGGGTGATTGGTCCATTTTTGCTGCATCTTGCTATTTTATAAGTGCCAACAACATCCCACTTTGTATAACATGCCTGCAGTTCCTGCTGCATTCTGCTTTTAATGCTGGCCAAAGCTTGCTTGTTTTGATATCACTTGTGCTCAGTGGGCAGCCTAATCAGCCTGGTTGATGGCTCCCCTGATTCTCATAGCTCCCACTGTGCTCAAGGTTGCAGTATATTAGTCTCAACACAAATATGAACTTAAAAGTATACACAAAGTATTTAGATAACACATGCAGATGAATTCACATATTCCCTGAGATAACTTTATGACATTTATGTGAAATGCTTAACCAGAGAAATGGGTATCTGTGACATGCAGATAGACTAATTGATGAACTTATTGTTTTACTATTACAAAAAAAGTAGAGTTATTTGTATAAAATGAAGGTGGAAATGTTTTATAAACTATGTTGATGAATATATTTATGAAATTGAGTTCCTGAAATAAAAGGTATTATTTTATTTTTAAAATATCTGTTGACGTAGTCACAGTTTTATCTATTTAGTCCATGAAACATCAATTTAAAAATTGCTTCCGAGTTCCTGATCTTTGGAAACCCTTGCTTTCCAGAGTTATTTGGTGTCTGTTTGCTTTCCATAAATAAAAAAGAGAAGTACAGAGGTTAGGTGGGGCTGTGATTTTTGAGATATAGCACCATGATGCAAAGCGACAAACTCCAGGGTATGTCACTGTAAAATGTTCTATGTTGCAACATCAGGCAATGCTGATACTTGAAGAATCTGTAAAATGGACCTTTCACAAATCAGAATTGTCTGCAATATGAGCCTGGAGATTTTTTTGATAGATTAAAATTTCCTTATAAACAGTCCAGCCAATATTAACAAATATAATGTAATTCACTACTTACAGTCACAACATCACCATGTATTTTACTGCATTCCTTTTACAGTATCCCTGTACTATCAACTTTATTGAGCATGAACAACATTTTGATTTCCTTCTAATTAACCTGCTCCACCTCATGGTTGCTATCTATGAAGTCACACTAATTTTTGTAGGTGTCTCTCAGCCTTTTCAGCCTAAAGAGATTATTATGGCAGCTGAGGTGCCAAAAAAACCAACAATGAAATATTTCTCTGAAGGAAAGTTTTGCTTTTATTTTTCTAATGCAATATCTGAAAAACCTGTTCTGCTGCAGTTCTATCTGCAATAGATATTAACTTAATGCATAAAAGCTGTATTAAAATGGTGTTAAATTAACAGGAGTTGGGGAGCGTGCAATTTAAAATGACATGCTGCATTTTATGTGCATGACAACAAATGCCTCAGTTGTATACCAACTGATTTCTTTTTACATTAATTCTTATATTTGCTCTCCTTCCCATTTGTTCATTTGTTTCTGCTTCTTTCTCTCTTTAGCCAAATAATTCATCCCCAGTGGAGTTCAGTAGGAACTGAGAGCTCCAACTTGCATTGAATTAAAAGTAGGAGTCTGTTTTACAGACACTAAACAGTATATAAAAAATGAAACTACACTCAAAACATAGACGTTGTCTGCATGCAATAAGAATTCCCTCATTGCAGTGATGAAATAATCTGTATCTGATCAAGATGAATTCCAATATCCCTATGATAAATTCCTTCTCCCCTAGAAAAGAATACAAAAGGCTTGATCTCTCTATTGGCATTTATCTTCTGTGATGTGGAGGGATAAGTCAAGTGCAATAGTCACCAATGACTTATTATTTCTCTCCTCACAGGTGAAGATGAATGTCATAAAGGAGATAAGACATCGTGTGCATATATTATTATAAATATAACATTACGTATGAATAAGGAGATATTAAACACATGATGAACATTTCCTTTTGTCCTTCTACTTTTTTGTTCTCAATCCCAACTGTGGTTAAAGAAAATTAGAAGATGCCGTAAGTTTACAAAATGAAAAGCTTCAGAGGCTTTAATATTTCCTTCAGTACTGTAGCCTGTCGTCAGTGAAACAGACATAAACTCTGCTTCTGTTTGAGAATTGTTTGACAGAGGCACTAGACTGGGACTCCAGGTACCTGAAATTTGCCTACTTGTTCTGTTGGAGATTTCTCCTCTATTCCTTGATACTTAACTTTCCATGACTCAGTTCTCCATCTAATAAACATGATATTCATAGCTCTTAACTCTTTAGGTGTTGTGCAAGCCCCTGGGAGACAATGAGGTCAAACAGCATTGTACTAGAAGATGTGTACCTGTCTTGGAAACATATCTGATATTTGAATGACCATTTAAAATGTGTCTAGAGATAAAAAATTACCTACACCTAAGAAAGTCTATCATGGGTCAGAAGAAAGCCTTATTTATGCTATTTATTTGTCTCTAAAAGTAGCTGCTTGCAAAAGCCTAGGGAAGAGCATTTAGAATAAAGAAGCCTCAGTATTTTTTAGTGAGGAAAGATTTCTGGCCAGGCAGAACTCTGATGGACATGGTTGAGGACGCCAAACTCCTACTCATCCTGCAACCCTCTCAGCCCCTGCTGTAAGCTCTTGCCCCCAACACTAAGTGGGGGCAGGAAGGTGGTTTGTCTGCCCACACACCAGGGACCAGTGGTCCAGCTCTGATGTGGCCCAGCTTCGTCCCCTTTACTCAGGCTGCTGAAAAAGGGCCATGAGGAAGGCGCCAGAGGGGTAAGAAAGACAACATCACAGGCAGAGGTAGGTTGTTGAGATAAAATCCTGCAGGAAAGAAAAATAATACATAGGCATTTTTGGGGGGAGGGGGAAGAGGGGTCTATAGGTCTGCAGAGATGACATCCTGCCTAGGTCTGTAGGCAGCAGTCTGTAACTGTTGCTCTCTGGTGTTATATTGCAATTCATCGTTCACCCAGGTTAACCACTGATGACAGCTCTATTCTAGTAACTCTAAACCAAAATAAATGTCAGAAGCAAAACTAAACAACCTGACTCCCTAGATGAGCTACACATGTCCTGAACCAAAAAGTGACATATTCAATCTTTTCACCAGCCTGATAGCCTGACACTTGCACTGTAGACTAGTAAAAATGTATTGCATTGTACACGTGGTGTCATATGTACATGTATTGTATATGTATAGGAACGTATAAAAACATGCTTGCTTGCTTTACTGATTTTAAAGGAAAAAATAAAAAATAAAAAATATTTCATATAAACAACGATAATCTCTTCAGCCTGCAAAAATGAAAACGTCAACCTACAGGTATATTCCAAAATACATATATAAACTGTCAAAGAAGATTCAGTGAAGACATTTATTTAAAATACTCACCCAAACTACGGATCATTGATTTGTTGACATTGCTATGGATTAATAAATAAGACAAAATCTATCAAATATAAATTATAATGATTTATCCAAACTTTATAGTGATGAGGAAGGAAAATGTGGCATGTCCTGTGCTTTGTGTAGTTACAGGCTGTGCTTAGAAAGAATATCATGAGGTGACATTCAGTAATGTGAAGTTCTCCAGAGAACATCAGTAAATCCAAGATGTGTGCTGAAGACCAGGTTCTTCCTTGCTGCATTCATATTTTTCAGCACTTTGGTTCATCATATCTGATAAATATAGAATTACTTTCAGAATTTCACCTGTGGGACAGATAGAGACACATGCTCTATAATATTTAAAGGATATAGTTTAAGTGAAAATCTGGCCCCACTAATTTATTGGGAGCCAGAATTTTGTCATATGGTAACATAGTAGAAAAATACAGCCTGTTTAAACAAGGCACTAAATGACATTCATTTCTTTGTATAAATTAAAAAAATTAAGAGACTCCATACACCCAGCCAGAATGAATGCAGCGACTGTTTGTCAACATTTTCCTATACCACTTTGAGAACAATTGGATTGTATGGAATATACACAATACTGAGTGAGGCTGATTACTTTGGTCTGAGTCTTTCAATACAAGAAAGTCACCTGACTGTTAGCAATTCATAGATTTTGATGTTTGATACCCACTGTCATCATCATGCCTTGTTTCCTGTGTAATTCAAAAAACAAAATTTCACCTAATAATTGTTGCCTAAGAACCAACATCTTGTGGTTGAACTAAAACTTCTCTTTCCAAAGGCCACACAAACTTGATTTAAAACAATAACCACATCCATTGGCAACACTTGCTAATGACCCTTAATATTAAAATCCACTGTTTTTTTCTAAACTGAGCATAACTAGCATCAGCTTCCAGCCATTGAAGTCCCATAACCTCCCTGCTAGAATAAAGAGACCTCTTTGATTAGAAAACTCCTCCAACTCTGGATTCTTTATGGAAAAAAATCATTACAGCATGTAACCTTTTCTCAATAAAGAAAGTAAGTTGTGCTTATTGCAATCATGGTAAAGTATATTTTTTGACCCTTGAGATTTTTTTTTAGTTCACTCTTTTTTTGAAGAATGAAGCAGCTCCATTTTTTCTTTTCCTCCATTATTTTAACTACTATTTTCAGGCTAAAATAAAACAAATGTCATAATTAACACTTAAGTCTTTGCATAGAAATTGTACTCGACACAGTGCTATTGCATTCCTGACCACAGAATATTGCTACCAAATAGTCTACAATTCAACTTAATATAAGTGCGTGGTTCCTTTGGTCTAATCACACAAGCCCAATAAACAAGAAAATACTATTTTTGAAATATTTTTAAACTACAATGCTGCTAGCTATTTGAGCTTCACAATTTAAAATGCTATCTTTAAAATTAATTCATGTGTTGAAAACCAAACCATTTTCCAGTTTAGCTGAATATGATAAATTTTTGGACTTCTTATTTCTAGAAATTTGGGGTTTTTTTTCTTTTTTTTTTCGTTTTCTCTCCCCCCCACCCTCTTAAATTAGCCTTTCTACTGAAGTTGAAGGAAATATCCCTTTTACCTCATTAAGTTTCGGATTAAGCATTAAATCAATAAGATGTCATTGCTCAGATTTCTGCTTAAGAGTAATATTTTAACTCCTTCAGCTACAGCAAGAGGGGGAATCCAATGGGAAGGACAACAGTGTAAAATAAAAATTTCTGCAATTTTTTTTCTAAAATTGAAAAATTGATATTGTGCCTTACACCCTTCTCAACTTTTATTTTCTAGAAAAATGATACTGCCTGAGATCCTCCTTTGCCTTTTTGTAACAATCAGTCCAGAACAGCTATACATGTTTAAATCCAATGTTGCAAGGAAAGACAGTCTATATTGAAAATTTTCTATGGCAAGTTTCTGAACAACATGAAGCAAAATAGGTAGGTTATAAATTCCTTGAAAATAAGGTTTATAATGGAAATGCTGACAGACATTTAACGATAGCAGCAATAGCTGGCACCACAGTAATAAAAGGACTTAAATGAAAAAAATCTATATGCTTCACAAAGGCTTGTGGATTTCAGGGTAAAGCTATGTGCAGACTCAATGTAAAGATGGATGTTAATATGCTCAGTTCAGTTGCTTGGGTGTCATTTACCAAAAATCTCAGAAACTCAACTTGAAGTCATACAGTGAGAGTGTAAAAGAAGAAACACAGTGCTGCACTTATCTCTGATATAAAATCACTCATCTGAGCTTCCCTTGTGCCTAAGATTCAGTGCCCAGAACAGTGGGCTCAATTACCATGCAAACGGCAGCCTCTACTCTGCATCCAAACAAACACAAAGCCCAGCTGCAAAGTAATAGTTATTGAAACACTGTCACCCACTCTCTGATGCTCAGGTAAGATTTCCATTCACTCCTGACAAAATGTCTTTCCACCAGTGGACGAAAAAGGATTGACAGGAACTTGTAGAACAGTGTGTCTGAGTGCAGCCTTCATCCTAAAGTGGACCTGCAAGCTAATAGCTGGTGAGGTACTCAAAACAGCAGATAAGCAGTTTTCTTTTTTAAAGGAAACATATACATAGATACATTAGCACTCTTCTTGCATCATCCAGCTCAGATAAAAAAATTAAAGCAAAGACCTTAGACTTCTCCTGGTGTTAAACATTTCCAAGTCATTCAATGGGCATCAAAAGCTAAAGATACTTGGCTTTTCCTCTCTTGTTTTTTTCATTTCTCTTTCCTTCCACTTGCTTTTCCCTTCATCTGTTTTAGTTGGCAGCAGTGTAATTATTTGACTTGACCACTCAGATACCCACTAAGGTCCATTTGCTATCCCCTAGCAATAGTAATTTATAGATGAAATTGGCCTTTTACGTATTCCCATGTCCAAATAATAATTAACCAGGTTTCCCTCCAATAGCTCCACTTGGTAAACCTTTTATGTCTGTTCTGCTCCTGAGCCATTTCTGTAGAGCATTGTCTAGTGGGAAAGGGATGTGAAGTGAAAAGGAACAGTTGTGTGCATCTGTGTGTGTTCTTTCTCCATGCCTATAAAATCCAGCCCAAACTGTCAAGGTGACAATCCAAAATGATAATCAAAACCACTTTTTACATTCCATCTTGTAACTGCCGCAGGCAAGTTTTAAAGGAGATGCTAACAAATCCCAAAGAATACCACGTATTAAATATTTGATATGGCCAGAAATGTATACAATACACATCAAACTTACGTTGTTTATCTCTGTAATTTCTATACCATAGGTAAACATCCATGTTTCAATAAAAAGTCTTAGGTGGGTATTGGGAAATCTACATAAAAATCTGTTTACATTATAGAAACAGCTCTGTTGTTTTCACATGCAACTACAACAAGAAAAAAAAGGGATTTTGCTTGGGAATATTATCTCCCATAGACACACTATGAAGAATATTTTCAAGGATGCCTTTCTAGCTGTTTGCATCTTTATAAGTATTTGCTTTAAAGCAATCTTATATTCATACTGCATCCTGGTTTAAAAAATGTAAGGCTGCTGATTTACAAAATAGTTTACACTCATGCCTACAGTCTGCATTTTAAATATTTCCAGGACTTAGGTATTAAAATTCAGTTCATTTTTACAGTGTCCTTTATAGGGACCATTGAAAAGGCTGCATAGAAAGAAGGGATCTTATGAGTGAAAGTAAAAAGAAAGCTCAGAATGAGGTGTAAACTGACATTACTCTACTTGAGAGAGGAAGATAAATATGGCAAGCCAGTCAAAAGAGTGACCTTGCCCTCAGACTGTACAGTCAAAGAAGAGAAAAAGAAGAGGCTTTAAAAAGACTTGGTCACGAAGTAGGCTGACAGTAAACAAATATAGTAGAATGATGTGTTTATAAAAAGCAGGTGAGCAAACATATGATCCACTTAACATGTGTCTGCTGAGCCATGTAAATTACATGTATGTGTTTAGCTCAGAGTAAATGGAAGATAATTTGACCTCGCTCATATAAAGGCAGTTGTATGTTGCATGAAAGTAGTTCACTTTTGTTTGAAGTAGGGATCCACGTATGAGTAGTTACTAGGAAAGTATTTTTCACATAACTTTAGACTGCTGCAGTGTGGAAATCTTCATCTCAGCTATTTCTTCTAGACACTCTTCATAATCAATGTAGAGAAATAAGCACTCAGGGGACAGGATTCATCTGATAGATGTCTACTGCAGAATGCAGCCTAAGAGTGACAATTTTTTTTCACTAACTACAGAGAAAGTCAAGAGAACTAGTTCAGATGTAGTAATTTACTCTGACTCAGAAAATTCCCCATAATGAGCAACAGATGTAAGGCACCCTGTTACACTGCAGTAACTTAATCATGAGCCTGAGGTCCTGGAATTATCAGCCAGGGGTAGGGTCCTGCTAGCACAGAAAATGCTCTCCAAAGACAGAATCTGCTCTGCATAGTTTTATTCCATACCTTTAAAAGAAACAACAAAAGGGGAAGCAAAAGAGAGGCATGGAGAGATGAGTGGCCCAAAGTCACCCAAAAAGTCAGAGTGTCTGTCTGGTTCAGTGAATTACTGTTGAACTGCACTGCCACTAAAGGAAAAGTTGCAAAACAGTACAAGGCAGGAGGAATTTTTGCCAACTGTTTGCCTTCATCCTCTAGGGATGGATTAGTGCATGGTTTATTGAATATTACTTAGGTGGGAGTAAAAAATAGCTGTAAACAGTATCTGAGCAGTTGCTCCCCTTATTGTGCAGTGCAAAGTTTACAAAGGTGATCCTTCCTATGCCCCATTCACAACATTGCAGGATATCTGTATTAGGGGGTTTAAAGGCTGTGAAGTAGAGGCCCTTCAGGATAGCAGATTTGCTCACATTTAGCACATATGGCAGCAAATGCAATATCAGAATAAAGTGCCAAGTGTAATGAACAAGAAGCAACTGAAAAGCCCGGGAAACGAAATTTCTTTGATGTATCCAGGGTTGGAACCCATGTCTGATCAAGAAGGGGTAACTTTCAAGATCTATAACCAGTACATTCCTGTTCTGACTCTCTTGAATGTCCCTGGGATGGGGATTATGATTTTCACATTCAGAGGTATCCTCTTTCTAATAGGGTTTTTAAGATTTTTTTTGGCACCCTGATTTTCCAGTGTTGAACATAGCCTGTGGAGCAGAGTTGTGATATGTTCTTGCTAGTACAGTGTTTGTGAGGGAAAGCAACTGTATTCTGCGGGAGCTGGAGATTTCAAGGATTCTTCACACTTTGAATCTGATACAGTGCAATGTAGTAGACAAGCCTGAAGGGATTCTCAGTTATGGATCACTGTAACAAAGTCTGCATTTAAGAGGAAAATACACCAGCTGAGATGATAAAACAAAATGTTTCCAGTCACTGCTATCTGAGGGACAGAAAAGTCTGATACGAACTCAGTTTCTGAATAGGCATGTCATCCTCAGCTCAGGGAGAGAATGGACTCAATCAGTTCCTAAAAATTCTGCCTTCCACATTTCAGGATCACAGCTGGCTTCCACTTAAGAAGCCAACCACAAGACTGAAGGAACAAAGCAATAATTCTGTTTTCATCCACTGAAAAATATCAGGCTGAACTGACTCAATTGGTTTGCTCATGGGCTTAGAAAAAGTGTGGAAGAGAGGACAACAGATGCACAGGGGACAACAAGGCTGGGCTTTGAGAGAGACCCCATAGAGTCAGGCAGCAGAACAGATAAGGGAAAGGATGTTTTCTGCCTTGTCCCAGCAGAAACTGAACTGTCACCTAAATTTAATAGCTGTTTCTAGTGACCCACTGGATGCAAGGATGCTCAGGGAAGTGGCCAGATTTGGCCACACAACAGGCCATACTTGAATTTTTATATCAACATCACACAGATAGTTGGATAGAGTGGTATTTGGTCAAGCATAATCCTGGAGAATGATTTTTTCTTTTAAAGAGACTTTACAGAAACAGATTCCTGTGAAAGCCAAACAATTCTTTAGTAAAAGCAAATACTATATATATCCCAGCACTTCCATGGCATTGGAAGTTATTGTATTATTTAATAACTCATACTAAATAATTAATATCATCTTTGCTTAGTTTTGATCAGTTTGAGGTGGCCAGAGGCTGTGGTGTGGAGGGACCCATAGTAACAAAAGGAGGAAGAGGTGTCCTCCAAAAAGCTGCCTGACAGTAGTCCCCAAATCCCCGTTCCCTGCCACCTGAAGAGAAAAATCCAGAACTAAATGTTTCATTTGATTTTACTTTCACAGAATCACCGAATCACAGAACTACCAAGGCTGGAAAAGACCTTTAAGATCATCAAGTCCAGCCTATGACCAACACCACCACACCATCTAGACCATGGCACTAAGTGCCACATCCAGCCTTGCCTTGAACACATCCAGGGACGGTGCCTCCACCACTTCCCTGGGAAGTCCATTCCAATGTCTAATCACCCTCTCCGTGAGGAAGTACTTCCTAATATCCAACCTAAACCTCCCTTGGAGCAACTTCAGGCTGTGCCCTCTTGTCCTCTCACTGGTTGCCTGGAAAAAGAGCCCAGCCCCAACCTGACTACAACCTCCCTTCAGGTAGTTGAAGAGAGTGATAAGGTCCCCCCTGAGTCATGGCTGGCTGCCATGCCAGCCCATTTGTTTGGGACCCAATGAAAAAGGAAAGGATAGATGTGAATATAAGGCTTTCCAGAGAATTTTAAAATCTATTTTAAAAATTGTATCAGTGCTGTAAGTTACGTTTTGTTGTAAGCCACTGATATAAATTACATCTGCAGTCCAAGAGGGTGGAGCATGACAGGTAGTAAAGTAGCATTTTAATTAAGAAAAAAAATAAAAGAGAGAAAAATCTTATGAAATATGTTATACTCACACAGAATAGGTCCTGCTCATTAAGAAGCCACAGAAGGAAATTTTTTTTGGTTACACATATCTTTTCTCTACAGTTCCTTCTGCTCAAGAAAAAAACCCATCCTCTAAATTTTTAGGTTGTGTATGACCCAAACATCTCAGTGATTACTCAAGAATGTCAGGCCACAGCTATCAGAGAGAAGTAGGTACCTGGGTAGCCATATAGGGCTGCTTTTTTGCTTTGATTGCTCTACTGAGGTGCTCTCCTGTAACAAAAAAAAAAAACAACCAAGCATAAGCAGACACACAAACAGAACTTAGGAGTCAAACTAATATGAAATACTTCCCTGCAGTTGTAAGAGCTTGACTAAGACCTTCATTCTTTCAAGTATGTTAGATTTCAGGAGCAGAAAAGACCTTTAGTTTGTGTAGTCTGAATCTTCTACATAGCAGAAGCCATAGGCTTTCATGCAGTTACTTTTGTGTTGACCCTGTATTTTGCCTTTCAGAGTAAACAAGATTGCTGCCTTAGGAAAAAAAAGAGAATAAAATGTAGAACCTGGAGATAATTATGTTTGATGTTTCTCCCTCCTTACTCAACATTAACTCTTTTATACATTTTGACATGCTAACAGAGAAAGGACAGAGAAAACCTGATACAGTTAGTTTACTGCAAACCTTAAAAAGTGATTAAGAAAGGATAATTTTGTTGCTTTCTACTATACATGGGGTTTGGCTTTACTTCATGATTTCCATGATATTTGCCTACTGCTTTCATGAAGTTCTTTGAAATCCAGTTGAACCATCCCAATTTCTCAGATTATTGCATTATGATTTCTCTGATTTAGAGGAGCTCTCCCTTCTTTTCAAAGATGTCTATGTCACACAGGAGTAAGTGTAACATGACGAACATGATCCCAACTTTCTCCCAAACTTCTACTCATTCTTTGCTGCTGACATGATGCTTTCAGTTTTCACCAAGTGAAAGAAACCATATCTGAGCAATTTTGGTGATCTGAGGTGCTGATCTTTTTGTTACTGATGGGTAAGTCAGTCCAAGACTGATGTCAGTTACTGATAATGTAGTTATTTTGACCAGTGCATATTTGTGTGTATTGGGTAAACATATATCTGACTTTGCTAATAGTTAATTACTTTATCAATACCAGGAACTGAATCTCTGTTATCGAAGAAGGTGGTTGGGGTGTTTCACTGGTGCCAGAACCTCTTTGTGGAGCCTTCTCTGTCTGGCCTTACTTGCTCCTTACCTGGTAAGTGTCAAGGAGCTGTCAGTTCAAGATGTTGCCCTCTTCTCCCATTGGCCGCAAGTGTGGCTGATTTCTCCATTTCTGGTAGATTTAGACAACAAATAAAGGATAATTATTCAAACTTGTGTTATCTCCCTTATCACCAGAGCAGTAGAAAGGAACATTAGAAATAAGCGTATTTTAAGGAGAAATGGGGCTACCATTCATTTATTTGAAAATCTACTCTGGAGCTCTGTGTTGGTGAAGCATTTTAAAATGTTATGCTAATTTCAAAGAAAGGAAGCTCGAGCTCTTTCTAACATTTTTTATTATCTTTCAAAATAATCTACAAACTGCTGATTTGGAATAAATGTGACTGTCATTTTAAAAAATATGACCTCCAGAGGGGACAACTACTGCAGAAAAAGGACGTTACTCAAAGTCTCACTTTGCCATGCATCTGACTTCTGGCCATACCTCTCACTGCCTGCCAAACTCAGGTTATACATTTTTCTTTGTTTTAGTTGTGGGCTAAAGGAATCTTTACAGCAAACAGAGTTATAATAACTATGCAAGTCCAGAAATAAAAATAACGTTTCACTAATTTTATATTCTGGCTTTTTCATGTAACCCACGTTTTAAAGTCATTAAGAAGTACAGTCCAGGTTCTTGAAAGTCACCTGTTTACTTCACAGTGGGCTCAGTTTGTGGCACCATCTGGAGCAAAGGATAGACTACCACTAGGAGTGAAAGTTGTGTGCAGAAAGTCCTGTAGTCATAACTGGTTTACGGTAGTAAAAATCCTCAATCTACCAGCCGTACACAGCCATATAATCCTGTGAAGTATGAACAAGACAGCATCATGTAAACCCAGCCAATAATTTTGTCCAGGATATAAAATACACTGTGACTTATGTTGGAGTTACATGGAGCTGACAAGAGGTGATAGTGATGCTTAGCAATAATAATATTGCTAATTACATCGCTATAATAAAGATATAATAAATAATGCTATTAGTTCCTCTGTAGCATAACACATCCTTATGGCATTGTAAACACAGATAATATAGCTGGCAAGCATCAGTTCTAAAACATGACAACATGATGGGAAGCCAGTCTGTAGCCAAATGAAAATAAAAGGACCAAACTGTTGTTTTGATCCAATACTTTATGGCTTCTGTAGCTTTGTATAAAATTTTCTGTGAAAGTCTTAGTGACCATGCCTAAGGGATGAAAGCAAATAAGATTTATAAAAATATTAATTTCTAGGTGTCAATGGTACTTTTGTTGTTATTTTAAGGGGGGAAGAAATAAAAAAAACCTGTCAAAAACGAAGACAAAACAGTCCTTCAAACATGTCAGATATATTTTAAGATTATCAGTTTGCTTTTGGGAACCTTTAAAACATTTCTTATTTTTCACATGTTGAATACAGTTTACAAAAAACTCCTTGCATGTATGTTTAATGACCCATATTTGTAATCAAACTTGTGAGGATGTTGCAGTTGCTGTGTCTGTTAAAGGCTATTTTTCTGAAAGTAGCAGATAGTGCCATATATCTCTCTGCTTTCTGTCAGAAAGCTATACCCCTCTGGTATTTGTACACATAACCTAACCTCTAACCAGAGCGTGCTTTGACCTAGGCAACTAGTTAGCAAACAGACTTGCTTAACCTTGTGGTTGTGCCCCCTCCCCAGTGTATCCCTAGACCCTCAGTGAAGTTGCACCAGGAGAGCTCCGGGCCAAGTCTCAGAGCTGCACTCCTCTTCAGCTGCATCTGCAACCCTGTTTGGAAATAAGCACTGCTACTTTAGGGATAAACCCCATTTCTGTTTTCCAATCCAGAGCATGCAGATCACCTTACTGTGGGAAAACTGCCAACTGGTTTCTGTGCTGTCACTAGCACCTTCTTCTCCTCTGTTTGCTTGGTCAAATATTCCACACTTTTTCAGCACGTGTGAAGGATTACAGAAACCCCTGTGTGCATCTCCAGAGAGCAGCCAGAAAGGGTTAAACAAAATCAACCCTGACAATACTAGAAACAGTTCTCTCAGTGTGTGTTGGTTCACTGCTCCACAGGGCATAGCAGATGTTGTGTCTCGTAGTAAGAAGGGCCCAGGAGGTGTGAGCTGTCAATCACTTTTTTTCCTAACTACAGGCTGTGCTATGGATATGAAGCACGACTAAAACAATCTGTCTCAGCTGGGGTGTGTGAGGTATCAATAACCCTTGGCAGAGGTGTCAAGAGCCTTGCTGGAATCAAACTACCCTGCTGACCAGCTGCTTAGCAAGTTAACAAGGCAGCATTCAGTGCTTGCTGCCCTCCCAACCCAACGATTAACACAACTGGAGTGGGGCTCTGCTGAAATGTGGGAGGAACCTTGCCCTTGTGCTGGTGACAAAGAGATGCACAGATCTTTATTCAGAGGCATCCGTAACAACAGGCAAGGAGTGAGAGAAACTAGGCCAGAGAATGTGTTTTATTCTCAAATCAAATATGCAGCTAAATATTAGCAATATACAGCAAAACTGAACAGACTCAAGAAAAATACATTTGTGAAGTATTTTCATGCATGAGGGCAGTGGCTGTAGAGCAGAAGGGGGAAAGAAGCTCAGGTAAGGAATACATTGTGTTGAGAAGCTAGAGTGAGGTAAATTTAAACAACAGCAGGAACAAACAGTGTAATGAAAGAGTTCTCTGGCAATGGTAATCCAAACAATAGCTGCGTAGTGGCTTGTTACAATCATCCACATGGCTGGTTACGGTGTTATAGAACAACCAGGTTGTAAAATGAACAGGTGACAGTCGGGAAGTCTTAAACATTTTGCACTTGTGGGTCATGTACTACGCAGCCTTGTACCAGTATAAATTTGAAAGCAGTGCCATTAAAATCAATGGCTTCACAGTGGTTTAACAGGGAAGGATCTGGCCCGTTTGTAGAGCATTATCCAATTTTTCATTTTACAAACTGCTAACTCTGGCTCTTGGAGTTGATGTTTTTCCGGAACCTCCAACACGTTTTTGTTTTATTTCGAAAACTGAATTACTTCCAAGACTTTCTGTATTCTACATTGCTTTATTTTGTGGTTTTGTTCTCAAGGGCATCAACCAGTGATTATACACTATTTCATTGTGCAAAAGAAAAAAAAAAAACAAAACATGGTGCATGGCAAGACATGAATATTAGCTTTAAACAATTTAATGTTGTTTGTCTTTGCTTTGAAATTCAATAATGCCATCAGCCCATAAGACCTTTTAGAGCAGAGTATTTCACATAGTGAAAGCTGCTTTCTGCTACAAAAGCACAGCAGCTGTGGCTCCTGCAGATACTCTTAAAGACAGATATAATAAAACACTGGGAGGGAGTAGGTCGACACAGGAGCATGAAATGGACGAGATGAAGCCCTTTGTCACAATCAAATAGGCTGTAAAGTTACTATAGTAACATACAGTATTAAGCTCCAGGTGGATTGACTTAATGTTGACTAAACAAAAAGAGGTTAACGAAAACCAAACCAATAATTATTACACTCTCTCTACCAAATGTTTACCAGGATGCTGTTATTTTGATTTAGCCAAGCTGCACAAAACGCAGTGTGGGTTGCTTTCTACGAGAAAACCTGTAATACAAAAACAAATTCAAAGTTTTAAGAAGGAAGTGAACAGTTTTAGTGTGCCTTGGACAGACACTGTAGCAAAATCCCAGCAAAAGACCATGACAGAATTTAACTGTGTCAAATGCTTCCTTTTTTTTTAACCCTCTACAGTGAGAAATGTGGAGAAGAAGAGTATGTTCAAGCTCATTCTGACCTGAGCTAAATGAATGATGGATCCAAAATAGTTAAAGACTTGTTTTAATTTTTCGTGTAAAAACTAGTCATTGCATCTAAAAAACTAACAGGAAAGATTCCCCTAATTATATCTTCAACATAAAACAAGAATTCATCCTGCTTTCAGTTATTTCTAATTCTATTCTTTACTGTAGAGAGAAGATGCCTGACAACTTATGAATGGGGTGTTTCTGGGTGCTTTTCCACTATTCTCTCTTAGCAATGTCTCAAGGACACCACTTTGTCTGGTAGATAAATCCCACAGTGGAAGGAAGGCTTGTCTTAGCTCCAGTGACCATTTTTTCACTCCATTTCAGTCTGGGAATTATGAAATCTGAGGATTTAAGTGAAAGTCATAGTTTTATTCTGAAACTTCTGATGCTGTCAGAATTCACACCTTCCATCAGAACTGTAATTTCATGTGTCTCTGGTATAGTTAGTGAACTCCAAGCTGCTGCCCTATAAATCTTTAAAGGTTGCTATCCAAAGAGGGAAAGAGATCGTATTGGTTCAAACTGAACAAAACAGAGTGGGTCTTTGATAAAACATAGCAGAAAAAAATCAGAAACCCATTTGGATAGTCTCTGCAAAACTGTTAAAACCCTCTCATCTGTGCCATAAACTTAGTCTCAATGAGGTTTGAATTAATACCACACTGTCAAGGAGAAAAGAAAATGTGCTAATTGCATTCAGGACATGAAGTTTAGACTTGGTCATTAAAGAAAAAGGACAAAAAAGGTTTTAATTATCAAAAGTGTGACATGGCTTTAAGCTGTACTTGTGGACATGGTTCAAGGACAACTTTTGGGAAAGACAGTATATGAAGAATGAAAGGAGGAAATAACTAGAGATCTAGTTTGAGGAATTCCTTCTCGTTATTACAGCCTCTTGGCTGGTAGTATCACAACCAGGAAAGCAAACAGTACTTATTGAAAGATTATGGAAGGATTAAGCAGCTAGCCAGAGCCTGCTGGCAAAAAAGCAAGGGTTACTCATATCAAGAATTTCTTCTCCATAACTTGGTAGAAATGTAATGTGGCTGCGTCCTAGGATGTGTGGCAAAGTGTCGTCAGAAGAACCATAATCAAGCTGAGAGTTAGTGCTGAGGGCTTCAGTGGGAACAAATATAATCACTCGAAGATGTACCAAGTTCTGTCGTTCAAACCTATTAGGAAATGGTTTCCACTTGGACTAGATTTGGAGAAGTACCTGTCACAAGGTGAAGCCATGAGAATGACAGCATTGGAGGCTGGCCAGCTTTCCCAAGCGCTGATGAATTCTGGATACTTGTAAAAAAGTACTTCCTCTCATTAACTGTTATGGCATGCCACAAACAATTCTGTATCTTGCATGACATCTGGAGGACAAGATATTTGAGGACCCCCTTCAGATTATTTGAGGTCACTATGCTAAGTTGGTCTGCTAGAATGTCCTGAAGACCTAAAGTTAAGCAAAGTGAATACCAGAGGAATGCCACTGGTCCAGAAAATATCTTCACTTGCTTAAATCCACTTGTAAGTCTTTTTGAAACTGTGTCCCACATTCTGACATGTCATCTGTCTCCTAACCTAAGTGGGACCTCAGATGACTGCCAGTATCAGGGTTATCTATATCTTCAGGTCAACAGACTTAGCTTTGGCTACTGAAGAGGAGAATCCCCAGAACTAAAGCCTGCAGTCCAGGAAGTCAGTATAGGCACCACAGACCCTGTAAAGATCTGGCTTGTGATCACAGGCAAGAAGATCACAGATCTTCAAGATCACAGGAAGAAGAACAGAAGGACAGTGAAAGCCTTCCTCAATTCCTTATGTCCTGGCACATGAGGACAGTATTGCTCAGCAAGGTCAGGCTGCTCACAAGGCATGAGCACAGGCCCTGCAAGCTTTAGGAACTGGTTTCTTGAAAACAGGCAGAAGTGCAATCCATACAGAAAACGCCTTGGATAAAAAAAATCACATATTTGTCAATTGAAGAATAGATTTTATTTAATAGTTCATGTAGGAAACAAGTGTACTATTCCTTCTTATATATTCTTACAACAAAGATACGTGCCAACATTTGGAGACAGTATGTGGGAAATGAGTTATGTATGCCGTTAGGTGTCTAGCCAGGGTTTTTTTGCATTTTTCCAGACTACTTTCTCATGGCCACCTGAATATGTAGCAAATCTTGAGAGGGAATAATATATCATTCTGGGCAAATACCTCTGTTATTGTGCTGTTTCAGATCTTTGTTCTTCATGGTTTATGTTAATATATTACTCTGAAAACTGGATATGCTTCCTCCTCTGCTTGTGGAGTCCTAGGCGAAGCTCATCATCCTGCTCTCTCAATTCCTGGTTTTGGTTCTCTGCAGGGAGCAATAGGCATGGAGACCAGGTGCAGCTGGGGCTCATCTCTAAGGAGCAGGAACACAGCAAAGCTTCTCTGCAGATGGGGTCCACTTGCTGTGCCCCTGGTGACCCACACAGAGCAGGACAGCAGCAGTCAGCTGCTTCTTTCCCCAACTGCCTCTTTTACCTTCCTGCACTGCCTGGCTTAGCTGATGGGATGGAATCCCATCCCTTCCCTGAGCCCTCCCAGCTAGAGGAGATTGCTTTTGTGTTTCACTGGGCTGAGCAGCAGCTGAAAGCCCCACTGTGTCTTGGAGGGGGGGGGTCTTCTGTCTTCTCTCTGAAACCCCAGCCCCGCAGCCTGCCCTGGGGTGATGCCCTCAACATAATTTTACCTCCCCTCTTTAAGTGGATGCTGCTTGTATTCTCTGTTCCTTCCCCAGTATTGTGGTGGCCTCTGCATGTGGTTGTCTATTAATCAGTGAGGCTCAGCTGAACCCTTGCTTAGAGGTAACTCCAACCTAAGGGTACTAAATTTTCAGAACAGTTAAAATGCTTGTTTCTTTCTTTTTAACTCCGGGAACTCACATGGCCATGTGGGCCTTCCATGATAGTCATTGTATATTAAGAGACAATTTGCATTATAAACCTGATCCAAATAGTTCTGCTTCTGTGACTTTGGGCATGCCACTTAAACCCTCTGAGCCTTATTTTCCCTATTATCTGAGACTAATAGTATTTTACCTGTCTCAGACCACAAGGGAGCTATGAGGCTTAATTAATGTTTGCAAACTGGGTTGTTGCATAGCATAATTAAATAGCATTTCCAAAGTTTAAAGAAGTAGAAAGTATTGAGACCCATCAACAGTGAAGATGAGACAGGGAGTGAGAATGTCCTGATTCCCAGGACAGTCCTTAATTCTCTCTACCATATGGCTTTGGAGGGAAAAAATAGCACCAAATTGTCTTCAAGAACCTTTTTCAAAGTTCAAAAATGTGAATTTTAAAGCTAAGGTGGCTATTCACGACTTTAAAGAACATCCAAACAGCAATATTATTTTGATTCTTGTATAATCATTTCCTTCTTGTTTAGTTTCATGAAATTATTACACATTTTTAGAGGTTATTGAGCTTTGAGCCAATAGACTGCTGTTAAAAACAACCTTTTATAGCCTCAGGTCTACACAGTTATAACATTTTTAATGATCCACATTTATACTCCCCTTTAAAAATTAACAGTTCTGTTCCAGTTTAATTTACAGTATTCAGAAATGTCCAGCAGTTTCACAGCGTGAGACCTATCATTTATCTCCTCTCCTATCACTGCCACCCATAACTTCTCCCTAATACTCTAGAGCTACTCTAGCTACAAAGTGGAAACATATCTCAAAAGCAGAGTTACTTTATGTGAGATTAATGTGAAAATAAGTACTGATAAAACCAAAGTACAGTTAAATGAAGAGTACCATTTTGTTCATTTAACTGTGGGTCTTCATGTTCTGAATCAGAAAAAAAACCCAAACACATTCAGAAAAAGTTTAGCTGAGTGTTTGTTATATTCCTTCTTTTAAGTTAAAGACAAAAGGATTCTTTCTAGTTTAAGGCACTAGGATTTTCCTGCTTTCCATGGGTTTTCAAAACAGAAAAGAAAAACCAGTATAAACACTGATTTTATTTAATTTCTCTCCATTTTTGTGTATATTAAAAAAACCCAAGTTTAGAAGAAAATGTTACAGGGAGACTTTTATGCTATGAATAGCATAAAAATGTGTGATACCAGTCTTATAGCATTAAGGTTCACTGCAACAGATGTGTGATACAACTCAAATTTATTTATTTAGCTTTAAAAAATTGTATTTTAATTTCAAGCACAGTTGAAGGGATTTAGCTATTGGGATAATGGGCTGTTGGTTTCCCTTTAGATGAAAATAAATATATTTTATTTTCCCAATATTCAGTCTTTAGTTATATCTCTCTTTAGAATTCTTGGAAGAAAGCAATGAAAGTTGTAAATAAAAGAGTTTAAAAAAATTGAATTTCTTTTCTTGAAATACTTGCTTTAGCTTTTTTTCTTAAAATTGACTAAGAAGTTACTAGAAATGAAATGTTTATTAGTATATCACAATTCCATGGCAATAACAGCCCTTAAAAATAATGCAGGTGACCAAAGAACCTTTCAATCTGTGATAAAGGTAAACTTAGGGCAGAGGAGGAAATGGAAAGACAGGCAACTCTAAATCATGTTTTCATCACCCTGATTCTTAAGTAAGACCCACAGCAAAGTAAAAATGTTGGTGAGAGGCACCGCTAGATGCTGCTGCTTTGCACTATCCCAGTACATTTGGCAGATTGTATTTTCCTTTGCTTCCATGAATACCTGTGTTGTTTGCTCTCAGAAAAGGTATAAAAGGGTTTATCCTTTGGCTCTCTGCCTACTTGCAGTCTCTGTTTCAGTATATTTCCAGACAGAGGCTTAGGGCAGCTTTCTGACACCAGTACATTGGTACCTGAGCCCAGATCATCCATGTCATAGCAAACTGTACTATCTCAAGTATCTTATTTAATTAAAAGCTTTATATATCCAGTTAAAATCTCTTACAGGAACTCACAGTTATAAAGTATCATTGAAAAACATAATTGTCTCTCTGAATTGTTTTCTGTTGGGAGCAGGGAACTAGAAAAATATTATTTTGCATAATGCATTCCTCTTCCTCATCAAATCTAGACAGAAAAAGGCATATAAAAATACTTCTGTCTCTTGCTATTGTGAAAGGTGATTAGTATCTAATAAGCCTTGCCAAACCATGAAGAGAATATACTACCTTGGAGTTTGCTGAGGAGCACACAAAAATTGGAGACAGGCAGGACCAAAACTGGGGCCTTAAAGCAGTCAAAAAGAGAGCAGTTATCTACACCAGCTAAAGAGATCTTGGTGAGTAGCTATGTGGCAGGAGGGGTCAGAGCAATTAGCAATCTAGAGTATTAAGGGAGACAAAAATTCACTTTTCATCATGCTTTTGAAGTAAAAAAACCTGAAAGCTTCTCCTAACTCAGCCTGAACTGCAAGTCAGTGAGACATTTAGGAAAAGGTGAACATCCTGGGCTAGAGTCACTTCTCAGCCTGGGAAACGTTGGTGCTAGTGGTCTCCCAAGTATGAGAAGGTGAATAATCACAAAATAATGCACAGTCTTAAAGAGAAAAGTAGAGAAATACTCTGACAGCTGACTGGAACCCCTTGCTGTCTCAGTCTGGGAGTTTCTTCTACCATTTTTTCTACAGCTGGCAATGAAAATAAAATTTTAAAAGATCAAATTGTTCAGCTTGCAACTCTGATAATGTTCATATGAACACGTGAGATTGCTTCACATGTTGGAGTCTGCCAGAGCAGGACAAAAGATGCAGCTGTGCAACCCATCCTGCTGGTCTGCACACCAAGCACTTCCATGCAGCAATAGTGACTGATTGATGTATGTTTAAGTTTTACATTTCTGAAAAGTCCCCAATGACAAGGGAATCTATCTTTGTGTGAGGAAAAGTGAAGGCAGCATGTGACAAAGGAGATGTAAACTGTTTGTCCTTGTGGAGACTCCGCCTTTGTTCCTTTTCATCTTAGTGTTTCTCTTAAAATTAATTTCTCTTAATCCAAACTAAAGACCTTTCAGACTGTGTGTATGAGTCTCTTCAGGATTGAAAGGGTCTGTGTATGTGGGCTGAAGAGGAGAGGAGGCAGTTGAGGCAGGAAAAATGCCAGAGTGCTTAAAAATGCTGAAACCTGGAATACGTTCCCAGGATATTTTGCCACTTCTAGTGGAAGATTCCTTAAGAGCATGCTTATATTTATATATGGATACAAACATTCATAAACATCTAGCCTGTATGTATTGATTAAATAATTACCTAAAAACATAATTGGCTCTTAGACCATCCAGATCAGTTTAAAAAAAACCACCAACAAACAAACAAACAACAGCAAAACCCGAAAAAAAAACCCGGATGAAAAACCTCTAGCAAAAGCACCGCAACATAGATCTAAGACAACACCAACAAATTCTCATTTCTCTGGGATTTTATTTCATTCTTGTAGGCTTAATATCTCACTGCATGCACAAAAAGTATCACACGGAAAGGAATTCAGGCTAGCTGCTTCCAAAAAGATTCAACCTTCTGAGTACTATCAATATCATCCCTATACCCACATGGTTAGCACTTTCTAATACACTTGCTGAAAACCATTAATAAAGCAACATTTTTAGTCTAGTTCTTAACCATGTGTCGTACTGAAATAAGTTCATGTAAATCTGTGAACTGCACGACAATGATCAAATTAACAGTCATTTCAGGAAAAATGCCCCTCAGGCTGAAAAATAATTAGTAGTCTCTCACTCTATCTTTTCCTACTAATAAAAATCATGCTATTATTGTTGACTCTGCTAATAAAACACCTTCCATGACCCTGAGGTAGCTCAATGTAAAATATAAGGACTAGTCCATTGTACAGATGCACACATGTTTTATTGAACGTTTCTATTTACCTTCTCATCCAGTAATGGCATTCCTTCCACGAGAACTTTTGTCAGAATGATGCAGCGCCCACGCTCTTTTCCTCCTGTGCAATTCATCTTGCTGAAGTAAACCCCAAATTTGAAAAACTCCACAGACTTGCAGTTTAACTTCTGTGCGTAATGATCGCTAATTAGTGCCCTAGTATGAGGGTGCTTTTTGTCCCCTTTGGTAGTAAGTCAGAACCAAATTATTGATTTTAACAGGTATATTTCTACATTACAGTATTCAAACAGAGTTGTTCGGCCATGCAACACAATATATGCATATTCTTATCAAAAGTTTGCCCTCAGGAATCTGATTCAGTCTGAAATGCAATTTCCCCTGTGCCATATTGCCAAAGCCACCTATTCAGCTATTCACCTTATTTTTACCTATTCCTCCCTTTAATCCTCTTCCAGTGTGGCACATGAGCACAACAGAAAGTTGACAAGATTGTGAATGTATGGTTGTGGCCATACCCCTGTTCTGCCATAACTAAGGCATAGCTTTCCTATTTACAGCAAATATATCATGTTAACATATTAATATGAGGGAAATATCTCATATTAACTGAGTGGCAAAAGTGTACCCAAATATAGAGCAATGTCAACCTCTTCCCTTGTGCATTAAGGGAAGGATTTTTTGTGTGGCCACATAGAATCCTAGAATGGTTTGGCTTGGAAGAGACCTTAAAGGTCACTTAGTTTCAACTCCCCAGTATTAGCAGGGACACTTCCCACTCCACCAGTTTGCCCAAAGTCTCACTGAACCTGCCCTTGAACACTTCCAGGGACAGGGCATTCACAACTTCCCTGGGCAACCTGTTCCACTGTCTCACCACCCTCATGGTAAAGAATTTCTTCCTAATATCTAACCTAAATCTGCTCTCTTTTAGTTTGAAGCCTTTACCCTTTGTGCTATCACTATTTGCCCTTCCCACATCTTATTTTTGTTCGCTTTAACTGGTCATGGAAGCTACATAAACACAGAGACAGGGAGAGAGAGCTTGTTTGAGTTTTGGATTCACAAATAAATGCAAACATTTGGGATTAATTTACAGTAGCAAGCAAATAACAAGAGCTTTCCAAAATGGCTCCCAAGAGCACTTTGAAGGAAAGTACTCCTACTAATTTGCACTAATATGAAAGTCAGAATGAGGTTCTTCTGTAAACACATTTCTGAAAGCACTTGCTGAGTAAGTGATCAGGAATGACAGCACATACTGGGGGGCAAATAAATGGGCTGAGAGCCTAGAAATACCTACTGAGGGCAGCAGAAAGAGTGTTGCTAGTTTTGGCAGGATTTGGAGCCAACCTTTACTTTCTCAGGATGCTGCAAGGCCTGCTCCTTGCCTCTGTGTGTGTGTGTCTGTGTGCAGCTGCATGCATGTGCACACATGTGAGAATGAATGGCCATGTTCACATGACACAGCCCAGCACTGCTCTCCTGCAGAAGGCTGTGAACCAGCAGAGCAATTTAGTCAGACCCTGATGACTTTTGAGGGCCTGAAGTTGCAGCAGGGGAGGTTTAGATTGGATATTAGGAAGAATTTCTATACAGAAAGAGTGGTCAGGCAGTGGAACAACCTGCCAAGGGAGGTGGTGGAGTCACCTTTCCTGGAGGTATTCAAGAAACGTGTAGATGTGGCACTTCAGAACATGCTATAGTGGCTGAAGTTTTTTGTGATTTTGAGGGGTTTATTTTTTTTCTTTTGGGTTGACGGCTGGACTTGGTGATCTTAGAGGTCCTTTCCAAACATGACGACTCCATGATTCTGTAATTCTGTGACTTGTGAATTTCCCTGTGATCAAAGTGACATGCTGCCAGGACGACATGCCAGGCTCGAGCCTGCTGCATCATCAACCTGTGTAAGTCACTACTCTGCTTTCCTCTGTGTACATTCTCCATTATGATCCTAGAAATTTGGGTGATCTACCCTGCTCTCAGCTTCTGCATCAACATTAGAAGTAATTTCCCTAATTGCATCTTTGAATTGTTGTAATGCAACAACTTTTGAGAAAAAAAAACAAACACAGTTGTTTTGCAAATAACTATTATTTATGGGAATTAAAAGAACAAACAAACATAGAACCTCATATTTTAGAGATTTATATTTCATAACATCATATCTACTTAGTATTGTCTTATCAGAAAAGAGGATAAAAGGATTGCAAATAGGTAACAGGAACTAGATAGATTTTTTAGTATTTCTCTAATGTAACTGTAACATTGCATGAGAATCAAATCCTGTCCAAATTACTTTTGTGGTATGTGGATGTTATAAATAACATGATGGCAAAGGGATTTATCTCTTTCACTGTTCTTTACCTGAGAATATGTTGTAATCAGAAAGGCTAATATATTACCAAACCCACCTTTTCTTCTCTCTCAGAGATGAAGCTCTAAGACTAAGAACTCACCCACATGCCTTCTAGTGACAGAAAAGTTTCTGAGGCTACTCCACTTTTGCCCTTCAGAAATTACAACATCAAATATTCAGAAGTTGAGAACAACCCATTTTTCTCTCCCATAGCCTCTCAGAGCTTGTTAGCATAATGTTTTGGTTTTGCTTGGCCTAATTGTTCAGAATTAGACCTTCAGAATAAGAAGAAATACACGTTCCTCTGATAAAGCTAAGAACACTTCAGGCTCTGTTCCAGATATAGAATGGAAAGCAATTTCTATCTTTCCAGTTAAATCAGAAAGCAAAAGTTAGTAAACAGTGGGTAATGGGTAAATGATGGTGGGGGAAGTCAATGACAGCATCAATTTAAGGAGTACAACTTACTGAAAATTAGGATGATACATAGGAAAAAATACAAATTTCATGAATGGAAGGGATCAAATTAATTTCCACGGCCACATTTAGATGTCTGTTCTTCTGTAATGGGGGAAGAACCTGCCATTTCCATGGGTGGTAATGGAAATCCTCATAGAGGTGCTCAACACTTTGGAGGGTGATGCCTTGAGTTATTGAGCCTACACACTCCCACACGGTTACAGAGTAAAGGGTTTGTGTTTGCTTAGGAATGGTGCATCACTGTGTAGTTATAGTTCTGGCCACAAACAAGAAGACAGGACAGATTCTGAATGCCAGGCTTTCAGTCATTAGCAGGGTACTTAGGAATTAAAAGAAAGTCTGCAATGCTATACTGTCATTTTTTTCTTTTTTTTTCTTTTTTTTTTTTTCATGGTTTACCTACTATTCTTTGTCTCATTTCCTTATGAACTTGAAAAGCTCACTCTAAGGACCCTTTTCAACTTTGTGTTTAGCACAAAAGGACCAGATCCTCTAGTTAAGATCTTCAGGGAAAACTGGTGACCACAGACTGATAGAAATGTTGCAAGGAAAAAAAAAACCTCTGCTCAGCCACTAATTTTAAGGGAAGCCCACCTGGACCTGCCAATTCCAAACAACCATTGAGCCTGGCTTTGACTAAAATAAAAGAGATAACTGCATTTTTTTTTCCTAGCCCCCAGAGCTCACTCAATTGAAGTACATGTACACAAAATCTTCCTGCTGTTCTAAACAGAGATCTCAGGCAGGTGTGGACTCAACAGGTATTGCTAATCAATGCGGTTTCTCTGCAGTCAATTAAGCTATGCCAATTCTCACTGGAACTCTGCTTCATATTTAGATGTTCCTTGTTGGTGGCTGAGCTGTAAACTGAAAGACTAGCCTGTCTTGCCTATGCTTCACATTTATACGTAGCTATATCATAGAAGTCTGGGGCTTTTTAATCAGCCAAATGTTTGGAAGCACTTCAGATATCCTCCAGAAGAACAGCTGCATTTTGCCTTCGACTTACCACACTCTCCAGCAAATAATTAAGATCAATTGCTAGGGGATAAGGAGAGAGCTAACTTATAAAATGTTAATTACAAAGGAAGTATTAGTGAAATTCTGTGCCATCTGCATGTTGGACATCTCTGAACTTGGTCTTATATTTCTCTGTGTAGAATGGACTTTTCACTTGGTTGCCATATGGAGGAAGGGAGGTGTTGTAAATTAAAATATAACACAAGGATGAAAGAAAAGAGGTGGAATAGCAGGCACAGTCCAGTTAACAGACCACGTACAAAAGGTAGATCTGCTCTCACCGTGCCGGGAGCACTTATTTCACTAGCACTTACATAGCAGGTAAATTGACATCAGCACTGACCTTTCAAAATTACAAGAGTGGCTTTTTCACTTTAAAACAACATTTCCAGTGCACCAAATATACTACAGATTCCTTTCAACATCAACACTGTAAAGAAGGTCCTTTGATACATTTCTTATTTTTACTCTGTTGGACAAATATCTTGGACTTAGAGCCCTTTGAAAATACAGACAAAAAGAAAGTAATTAATATTATCACTGGAAGGCAGAAATTAACAGATTATGGTTCATGCTAAGAATATTATAATATTTGAAAACTACTTTATGCTCTGTCATAGGTAATATTTTAGAGCCAACAGATGATAGTGAGGCAAGGTATCTGTTGCTGAATTCACCCCTTATTCTATAGTCACTTGAAGTTTTGCAACAGAAGTAGGAGACTTAACTTCTGACTTGCTACTTTAGTCCTGTTGAGAGCAATAGAACTAGCTGTAAAGTTAGCAACTTTCGAGAAACCCAAGTTGGATCAGTACCAACAAGCAGGGCCCTGTAATAGTTCACTGAATTGATTCTCCCACAAAGCAGCTCATTCATTTTCACAACAGCTTGATGGATGCTTGTTTTTTTGATTAAGTAGAAGAGTGTGAAGAGCACTGCCTACGACAAGGCTGCTGGGACAGACCTCAAAAGTTAATAGTCATAAGAGTGGGGAGTGTGCTTGAATAGTTGGGTTCCATTTATCTAGTCAAACCAACCACCTGAGAGTTTGAAATTTTGCCCATTTTCTCTTTTCCCAATTTCCTGCCTGGACATTTTGGTTTGAAGTGTTCTCATTACAGAGCTGCCTTACAGGAAGCCACAGATATTACACATACAGTGTGCTGACTTGTGGGGGACAAAAAAAGAAGAGATGGGGAAGAAATAGTTTTAAAATGATATCACTGGGCAGAAGGAAGACAAGTTTAACAAGTTACTATATTTCAGTAAGGACCTAGAACCTAAAATGTAGGGAATTATTTTTAGGACAAGGGAACTAAGAGAACATCATGAATTGAGGATAAGAATTTCTCAGCATCATTCACTGATCAGAGAAGAGTTTAAGCAATTGCTTCTGATGCAAAAAATTCCTAGTTAAGCAACCCAGCAAGCAGAAAAATTCAAGACACACAGAAGAAGCAAAAAGATGGTATTTCTTAATGACCTGTTATTTATCTTTTCTTTAAATAAGATTCATTCATCTGTACTTCACAGCCAAGACCTTCATCTCTTATTCACAGTCTGTTGTGTCCACTTATTTTATTGACCTTAGAGGGAGCCAGTAACTGGTAGCTTTTGTCAGGCTTGTCTGGTGTTTTCTTGCATGTAGATGCCATAATGGTTGCAGTTACCTGACTTAATCATAGTTGGATGTTTCACTATGCATCCTAGCACTTCCATCTTTCTGCAAAACTTGGTATGCATAAGTTCTGTCAATTTAAACCGCTAACAAATGTTCCTCGCTTAGTTAAATCTTCCCCAAACTCTCATTGTAACGTGAGAACTTCTGTGCACTCACATGGCTGAATAAAGAATTCACTTATAAAGTAAAATATTCACCGATGGCTGAAACACAGCAATGAATGGTGCAGAGAAAGAGTCAGTTTCAGTGGAAAGTAACATACATAGAAGCGACTTGTTTCGGCCACAACATGGTCGAACATTTATTATGGGGAATTAATTGACAAGGGGAACAATAGCAACTAACAATGCGAGGAGAGATGAAGCTCCCTCTGTAGCTTCTGGTATGGCCCCTTTAGGGGTTTATCTGAGGGTAGCTGCTAAAAGGTCACAGGCACAGTCTAATGTCTAGGGCCTCCTTTCCATTTATACCCCCTCCCCCAAGGATAAAATGATGTTCCAAGAGGTGGTTAAAAAAATCAAAACAAAACAGAAGGGCTTAGAAATGCAATAAGTTTTACAATCATCGGTGCTACTACAACTTATTATTTATTTTTATTTACCATGTTTGCTAAACACAAAGAATTCTCTTATCTAGGTCACAAAAGTGTATATATAAATCTTAGCATTATTATGAAGCTAATTTTAGAAAAGTGTACTGTTAACTATTCTTTTGACAGCTGTATATGAGAACAGAATGGCTCACAAGTGCTGATCTTGGGTGAAATATTCCTAGACCAAGTTTATTTTAATTTCAAGTTATTTTTCCTCATTTGCTTGGAGTACTGCAAACTAGGTTGTTTGTAATTTTTAAAACTATGTTGGCATATTTTTTCGGGCAAGTCACCATGAAAAAACTCTGAATTAAGATAATTCAGAAACTGAATTGACATTATTTGTCTCTCTTTGATTCATCCATCATATCTAGTCATTTCTGTGTACCTCATCTGAAGTCATTAAAAAGAATAATTTCTAATTGGTTTATGATCCACTTTTTAACTGCAAAATGCACAAAAGTAATTAAACCAAATCGAAACCATTACAGAAAAACAATACTCAATAACTGAGGTGCCAAAAAGTTTCACTGTACCTTAAGGATGCAAAAAATTGCCTAAGCAGCAGTAATATTATTCCACATGTTACATTTATTCCTGCAAGCTAGCCAAGCTCAAATTAATTGTACTGACTAAACTTTTCTTCTTGGAGAAAATTAGATATGCTGTTGTCAACACTTGAGCACAACCTCGCCGACACTTAAACGCAGAGAAGGGTGTGACATCCTGCCCTGGCTGCCTTGCGCTAATTAATCACTCTGGTATTTAGGACCATTCAAGCAGACAAATTAATGGAGAATAATTAGTGTATCTTTGTTCCAGCTCAGCTTTGCACAGCAGACACTCTGAGGGAGAGAGGGGGGTATGTGGAAAGTGAGCCATTAGCATGCACATAGTTTCACTTCTGTTCAGCAAGTTCTGCAGAGATTAAGAGAAAAGCCAAATTAGCAGTCGTGTGACTGGGGTTAGGACATCTCTCAGTAAAGAAAGCACTCTGTTTGGGTATCAGCTTTCAGAAGCAAGTTGTTAATCCAGATGTTACCTTTCATAAAGAACAAAACACAATTAAAGACCTCCTCCTCCCCCACTCACACGTGCATACAAAAGAAAACCAAGGGATTGTTCCTTTGCATTACAAAGATTTATCTGCAATTCCGCTACTGGTACCTAACAAGAAATTTCTAAAACTTCAGCTTTCCTTTCCAGACAATTTTTGGTAAATGTTAACTTTCACTGGGAGCACAAGGGAGATTATGACAAAAGACATATAGCAGCTAGTTATTGCAGTCAACATCACCACTTACAGTTATTTACACTGAGAATACAAAACTCAGTAAATCCTTAAAAAATGACAAATAGTGGCAGATTTAAATAACTGTAAATCTAAAATAAAATAAAATAAAATAAAATAAAATAAAATAATGTAGTAGCTTGTAGTATGATAAAATAGGGATTGTTATCAAAGAGGACAATGATGTTAAGTCCTTAACATAGAGATACTTTATAACAAAAGAAAGATGTATTTGCACACATAAAATGTTTTCTGGTTTTCTTGCATGAAAACCTTTTGACCCAAATTCTTCTGTTACTTGTTCTCACACAGTAAGATTACAAGAATTTGACTTCCATCAAGATGGAGAAGATTGTTGCTAGCTCACTTTGACATCATCACAAGGTTATTGAGTTAAATGTTACTTGGTGGGACTGGACCCAAAGTGAGAACATTGGCAATATCTTTGGCAATTCAAGACAGAACTCCAGACATTATCCAAACTCTCTGATAGGTGCTCAAGTCTAAGAATATGTAACTCATGGCAAGACCAGAACATAAAATGCCTCACTGCTTTACAGCAGCATGTTTAGGAAGATTTGGTATAAAAACTTGCTGCTCAGGCCCATTTGTGATGAACAGAGTTTACAGGCGAAAATGCACCATGGCTCACAAAGCACAGCATCTCGAGGGGGTGGGTGTGGGTGAAAAGGGTCAGGGAAAAAAGAGCAAGAAAGACCACACAGTGAGAAAAGCTGACCACACTCAGAAGCTGTATCAATCCTAATCGAGCTATACAATTTTTTGTTTTGTAAGAACACAATAATGTACTAATTATAAAACTGTGCTAAGTGCACTTTATTTTTGTGCAGCATGAACAAGAGGGTGAGAGGAGGGGGAAAGAATCCCACCTGGATTTTGATATGATACGGGATACAGCACTAAAACAGCACTACAGCGCTTCATAAAAATGTGATATTTCTGTTCAGAGTGTCCTAGATTTGTTGGTTGAGGGATACTGCAGCTACCAAAGCATGACTCCTCACAATTCCTCACTGGGGGGGGGGAAATAGGGTACCTCTCCACAGCTTCCTACAACGCTGAGTTACTGTGTGCAATGACACCAGATGCCATTACAAATGCTGCCATCCTGGGAGTGGGTTTTCTCGATCTTTGAAGGTGCATAATCCTCATTAAAGGAAAACCCTGAGCGTAGGAGGGGCAGCACTGACATCAAGGCACCTGGCCATGACTAAAAGAGCTGGCCCCATATGCAGCTGCTGCTGAGTAGCAGAATGTAATTTAGTCGCACCAGCAGGAGCAGAGGTCAATGATTTTATATTAATGGGGATCACGACAGTTCTAAGCTGTGGCGTGCTTTGAAATAAGTGTTGTACAAGGCAGCAAAGAGAGCTCAGCAAAGGAAATGAGCTGTGTCACTGTCTCCTCATGCCTCGAAGCAAACACTGAAATGTTTAAAGTTGCTATAGACTTAAAGCCATAATATTTTACAAACAACAATTACCTGTTTTAATCCAAAAGCTAAATAGCTTGTGAATTATTACATGTTCTGACATAATCCAAACAAAAATAAAAAATGGAAGGCATGGGGCTTTTAGATTCCAATATAAACAGTGGGAGAAACGGAGGAAATGTTTTAAGTCCTTTAAAAAAATCAAATACACTTTGTAATTAATCATTTGAGTGCAAGAATTATGGTCACATGGCATTAAATCGCAATGCATCAGTGAACAATCCGTGTCAATATCACCTAACGAAAATCACAGATTCAACCACTGAAAAGGGTCCAAGTTTTGATTAAAAGAGCCTCTGGTGTTTTAATATGTACACTGCAGACCTTAAACTAAAGTCACATTTAATCAAGCTTCTTTGTGGAGATGTAATGTGAGCTCTTCTGTGGCTTTTTGGAGGATTTAAATCTGGCCTTTCATGTAAGTGCATGACACAGCAATCCTTTACATGGATCAATACCTAACTCAAGGGATACCTGAGGTACTTAATGAGGTTTTCTGGGTAGGGGTTATTATTATTGTTGTTATTGTATTCCATTGGCACCACCAATGCACTAGATGCTCTTTAGGTGCCTGGTGGAGTCATGATCTTCTCAACAAAGAGATTTCCTTCTGAGGGGATACCTACATGAGCCAGAAAAAAAGAGAACAGTATTGCACCCTCCCCTACTAATCCCCAGCAAAATTCGAATTGATCTTCTCTCAGTATTGGTCCTAAAGCCTTTTGGTAAGTGTTACAAAAGACATCAGAATCTGAAGATAGAGTCACAGCCTTGTGAATCTGTTCTGAGACATTGCTCTGTGGAGTAAGAAGGCACAAAGCACAGAGGCAGTTGCAAGGCAAGGAACAGGGAATGCAAATGGCAAAGCAAAGAAATGGGAGGTGCAAGATAAATAGTCAGCACTGAGGTTTGTGAAGGATCTCAGAGGAAATGGGGAGCAGTTTACATTTTACTGGAAGGTGGAAAAAGGGATAATTGGCACTGTTGGGGTGGTAACCCCAAGAAGAACTGAGAAGCTGTAGTTTGAACTGACAAGATCTGGGAAAAAAAACATAAGACAATGCTCCAACAACTGCTTTGAAAGAAGTTGGACACAACATTAACTAATAAGATGTTAAACCTTAGAATTGAAAATTAAGGAGGAAACAGTGAGAAGGTTGGAACAGGGACTGAACTAACAGATATGGATTCATCTAAGGGCACAAAACACACCGATCTGGAAGGACATTGTGTTAGTAACAAAGCGACACAGGAAACTTTTTCAGGAAAGGACCATTTTCATAGAATCATCATAGAATCATAGGATGTGTGGGGTTGGAAGGGACCTTTAAAGGTCCTCTAGTCCAGCCCCCCCTGGAGTGCACAGGGACATTTTTAACTAGATCAAGTTGCTCAGAGCCTCATCAAGCCTGACTTTGAATGTCACTAAGAATGGGGCCTCCACCACCTCTCTGAGCAACCTGTTCCAGTGCTTCACCACCCTCATAGTAAAGAACTTCTTCTTAATGTCCAACCTAAATCTACCCTGCTCTAGTTTAGGGCTGTTGCCCCTTACCCTTTTGCTACACAGCGTTGTACACACTCCCTCCCCAGCTTTCCTGTAGGCCCCCTTCATGTACTGGAAAGACTCTATAAGGTCCCCCCAGAGCCTTCTCCTCTCCAGGCTCAACAACCCCAGCTTTCTCAGCCTGTCTTTGTAGGAAAGGTTCTCCAGTCCTTGATAATGTTTTGTGGTCCTCCTCTGGACTTGTTCCAACAGGTCCATGTCCCTCTTGTGTTTTGATGAAGACATCTAAGGAAGAAATTGTTCAAGAGCAAATGAAGTATTGTATGCAAGGATTAAAGCATTATGCTAAATCACGATAAATAGTTAGCAGCAGCTGGAAATGAATGAAGAGTGCTGCATATCACTAGCTGGTGTATAGAAAAGGATACCAAAGGAATAGGTAGGGTAATCTGGAGATAAGCAAGGCCCTGCAGTCCCAAGGTGCTAGCCAGAAGGCCCCTGTGCCTGATCTGGTGAAAGCAGAGCAAAGCTGCAGTGGGGAGACATGCACAGAGTGCCCTGATGTCTGGGAGAGTCAGCCTGACCAAGCACTGTGAAACAGCCTCATCCTAAAGTTGTAACTGAGAGTGCACACCTCTGCTTTCCTACCAAAACTACAAATATCTTTACTATCGTGATTCTGAGCATTAATAATTTCATGCAAAGTGATTCATGTACAATATCAGTAGACAAACACACAATGATTTGTGTATCAGCAGTGATATGCAAACATCACTTATTATTTCCCCATTTATTTTAGTACAAGTTTATTATATGAGCCATCCCTGAAACAACTTGTTTGCCTATGTTTCCATGCAGAACTATTGCCCAAAACAGACCTTGCACAAGTCTGGTAATCCCAAAGGTAGCAGCCCCAAACAGATGATGATGGTGATGATAATAATAATAATAGAAAAAGGAAAAAAAGGAAAAAAAGAGAAAAAATATTAGTGATCAGAAAATGTGTCCTTTGTGTTCCCTCTGTCATTGGTTTTCAATCTCTATCAGCAGCCAGGGCAAAATATTAAGCCAGTACTGACCAGTTGACTGGAGAAACCTTTGCTTTCCATGAGGAAAAGTGCATTATGACTCATTTACCTCTGTGATTAGGGGCAACTGAGCAGCTTTCTGAGACAGTATCTCCTGGATCTGTCAGTAACAGTCTGACTCTTACAACAGCAAGGGCATGGCAGCAAGAGCTGCAATGGATACTGGGTGAGCACAGCAGCTGGCATCTCTGGGAGAGCCACTGGCACAAAATAAAGACCCTTCTGGTCCCTGCTCCTGGGAAACAGCTCCCTTGCCTGCCCTTCACTAAGTGCCAAAACACTGCACAGGGTCACAGGCTGGTAGCCTCTGGCCAAGCAGGCAGGCTGAGGATGAAGGCAGAAGGAGCCCAGGAGCTGGAGAGCAGAGTTTCAGTGGGCTTTGCATCATTCCCAGCCCCAAAGCAGAGCTGTGAAGTCTCTGTCTCTGTCCCCTAGCAGGGATGTTACAGGCATTAAGATTTTGTTCTCGGAGGGAAGACTTGCAGAATGCTGAGAATTGATTTGAGGCACAGAACTTGGCTGCCACTAAATTTCACGGCTAACCCTTTTAAGCAGTTTTTAAAATGAGTGCAGTATGAGTCTAATATTGGTGTTCATTAACTAATAATAAATTGTAATGGAACATCATTGACATCTATATGAGTACTAATCGGATTGATGATCACAGCCGTTACGATGAACGCCAAATGGATTCATGATAACGACACACTAGCTCCAGAGTACATATGTTATGCTGAGAATCACTTATGCAGAAAATCCCAAGAAATAAGAGGGTAATTCACCTCTCTTTTCTCCTGACCTGCAGCTGGTGTGTGTTACTTCTTCCATCTCCTGGACTACCATCTCACTTGGGAAGTGATCTGATGCCCTGGAAGCCAGCAGAAAGACTCCAGCTGACTTCCATTGCCTGGGATAAATGAAGAATTATACAAGGGAAAAAGCCTTAAAGAACCAAGTAACATATAAATACCTTCATCCAATAGTCATTGTCTAATATGTGTGCTAATAAAGATTTTTTTTAAGTGCAATTGTTTAAACTAATGGTTTAATGACAAAGAATACTTTTAGTGATTCAGAGGAGTGTTTCAATTGACAACTGTTTGCAATTTCCTAACTTCCTAACATTTCTTTTAATCTCTTTGTTCTTTAAGTTGGTTTTGCATGTCATATTTTACTCAGCTATGTTTCAGGTGTATATAAGCCTAATTTGCCATCTCACACACAAAATAGACTTGTTCAACTTCTCAAATTGCAAGCTACAGAAAATATAATGTTAAATTATCTAAATATAAATGCAAGTTAATGACATAAAAATTGGTGCTGCTTCTCTCTGTTTTTAAGCAACATGTTTTCTCCATTTCTACCTGTCTAGCTGATAGGCGAAAATATTTCCTCCACTAAAGAGCAGATTTATCTTATTTTTACTATGAGTTGTAGTACTACACATATTGCTGAGAACATAGAGAAGGCTCAGTCCCAGATTAGGACTTCACTGCCAAGGCACTGTAGAAACAGAAGAATAATGCCCTCTGTTCTAAGGAGTATTTTTTGACAGCTGCCTATAAGTTCATTTAAATGAATGAGAACAGCCATCCCGGTAACTTTGCTGCTGTTAAAAAATTCAGACAGAATTTGTTAACACATTCTAAGTGAGCTTTTCTGTAAAATGAATATCATTATAATCCATTAATGACTGAGGCTGGGGTCAAGTTCACCCAGGTTAGACACTTAACTTGAATCTAATTTTAAAGTGCCCAGTGTACCAATTCTCATTAGTAACTAAGTGCCTAAATTCCCTTATGCAGTCAGTAGGGAGAAATAGGTGGGGTTTTTTTCTTCTTACTTAAAAGAGCCAAGGCCACAAAATAATAATTTGCCACAAAAAGGCAGAAGAGAGATCAATACCCTAGTTCCATGTGATAGCAGGGAATTTGATAGATGTTAATGCACAGATAATCCCAGTAAATTAATTGCTTCTGTATGGAAAGAAAAGACTAAAAAGGAAGTCACAGTGGTTCCTGTTAACCTGACCTACAAGACAGAAGTATGAATGCACATCTCAGACTTTGGACAAGGCTAGTTCTGAGCGTATAGACATGTTATAAGATGTCAATAATAAAGGCAAAGGCAGGGTCTACTTCTTCAGAAAACCAAACCAAATATTTCTTCCTAAAGAATTCTTTCCTCATTCTTTCAGGCCACCTGCTGGGAAGTCACCTAGTCCACCCCACTGCTCAAAGCACAGTCAACACTTAATATAAACCAGGATGATCAATACTTTAATTCTTTGGGTCTTAAACCGCTTCAGGGACAGAGATTTCACAACTTCTCCAGGTAGTCTGCTGCACTGAACAGTCATCCTAATGACAACAGGAATTCCATATATCCATACAAACCCTCCCTCACTTAAAACCTCCCACCCAGAGTGCCTGCCAGTCCACAGAATGCAGCTCTACTCTCCACAGTACGTTCTAAAATCCCAGTCATGTCCTTGTTGAATTCATGGGCTTACCACCAGCCTATTCAAAGTCTCCTTGCACTAGAACAGATGAACTCATACCTCAGTTTGCTTCTGTCTGCAGGCTTGGTGAAAGTGCAATCTGTCATTCTGTCTCCAAGCCATTGCTGAAGACATTGAAAAGTACAGTAAAGACCCCTGTGGAACTCCGCATGTGCACTGGGAGGCCAGCAGTGCAGACTATTTTTCATACACCTCATAGGTTCATTCACCTAGATCAAAATGTCCCAAATTGCATATAAGGATACTGTGGCAAAAACTTTGATAATGCAAAGATAGATAACACCCACCACTCTTCTGTCATCCACAGACTGGGTCATGTCATTTTAGAAGGCGATGAGGGAGGTCAGAACTCATTTAGCCTTGTTAAATCCATGTGGACCTTTCTCAGTCACCACCTTCTCCTTCATGGACATAGAGAAGTCTTCAAAGAGAACTTGCTCCATGATTTTCCCAGGGATCAAAATGAGGCTGATTGGTTAGTGGTTAAACATCAGAAAAACCAAACTCTTCTATTTTCCTCTTCTCAGGAATTATAAAAAATAAAATAATCGGAAATAATCTGCAATGCACAAGCTGCATTCTTAAAAAGAGTGTGAAAGAAACTCCTTTCATAGCTCTAGGCTATTAAAACAACTCCTCTCACCCAGAAAAGTTTCATTAAAAAGTACAACCATATTTGTTTATGCTTCAGCTTATTTAACATGCCTACATAAAATACACATCTTCTTCAGCAAAGCATTCACATTGAATACTATGGACTTGATTGTCACCTGTGGTCAAAATGTTTTCTCACACGTTAACACTAACAAAGGACTTTAAAAGAGATGTCAATTTTAGTGTCATGGTAAGCCTTTTTACTTTAACAGGGTCTTCTCAGGAAGTGCTAGAATAAGATGTGGATACAATTTGTTTTTATTTCAATACATTCGTCGTTTCTGTAGTATTCTATTTCCATCATGTTAGTGTCTAATCTCACAGGATTCTGCCTCATGATCTGATGTTCAACAATATTTTTGTTTGTGTTACTAGTTCTATTGTCATGATGGAAAATACAGTAGTGGCATTAGACTAAGCAGTTAGAAAATTAGGCTTCATTCATCATAACATGTACACCTGAGAGTACTAGAAGCAGGGAAAACACAAAGCATGAAATATTCTACTGAGATAATTTATGTCACAATTTTTATAGAATTATTTAATAACACCTAGTGTTCGTGACAGCATCTTTGTAGAATACTGTTGCCTAAAGAGAAATTTTAAAAAATAGCAAAAAACTAGTATATTGTAATCATGTATGTTTTTGATAAAATAAGGACATAAATCTACCTTTTTGAAAAAACAAAACAAACAAACAACCAAAACACCACAAAACCTATGTGTAAGTATCACAGTTTTGTGTGTCTAATTCTAACTCCCTGCATAAACAGCTCCTTGGATTTTTTCCATGGCAAGATTAAGTTTATAAGCATAAAATTTATTTTCTGGCCTTTAAGGAGGTGGTTATGATAAAGATTCCTTGTGGATTCAAAGTGCTAGAAAATTCATGAAAGATTCTTACAACAACCTTAACTCTGGCCCTTCACTATCAAATAGAACTGTAATATGTCATGGGATATAAAGTCTTCTGTTGTAGAAAGACTTAAAGTTGTACAGTTGAACACGGCTTTGAGGAGACCTTCAGTAGAGTGAATTTTCTTCTCCCTCTGTGGGAAAGAGTACTGTCATACAAGTTGTCATTACATACCCTCAGGTTTATTTCCTGTTTCACTCATCTTAAGTTAATTAGTTTGAAGTAATTTACATTTCTTTCATTCTGTACAAGAGGCAACTGTAAAAACCTCTACTCAGAAGTCATGTCTGCATGATCAGTTCAGCCTGTTGTACTTACCTGAAACCAGTACCTACCTTATGCAGCCTAATGGGAACCCCTGTTGCAGCCTGGTGCTCATGTGGCAGAGCACTGGGGACCACAGCTTATCCCAAAGAGACTGGAGGACATCCCACCTCAGATGTACCAGACTGGGAGAGCTAATCAGCTAATCTAATCAACTTCAGTGTAGACTCAGAAGGTGAGTTTTAACCAACCTTGAGAGTTTCATCTTTGTTTTACAGTTATGGAACGTAAGACATTTTTTCCCCTAGTTTTACAGAAGCCAGAATGTCATGGCCAAATAAGCACTGATGCACCAATGAATGGTTCAGTCCACGGTACACTTAAACTTGAGGTCAGCCAGCCAGCTGGATAGCCATGCTGAGATGGGTTTCTGTGATGTTCTCAGCTAAGCAGATTCACACATTTCTAAGACCACAAAGGAAAATCAGGTCATCTATTATCGCACAGACTTCAGAATCTTTCATCTGTTTTTTTTCACCTTTACATTAAGGTCAATTGTGTTCTTTGTTTGTTGTTTGTTTTTTGTTTTGTTTTGTTTTTCCTAAAAGCCTATCGTCCACGAAAAGCAGCTAGGCTAGATGCAAATGTTAAATGCCAAACTAGCTAACTCTGTTTGGGTTAGTTGCCCTTTCATTAAAAACCAAACCAAACCAAATCAAACCACATCAAACAAAACAGAACAAAGCCTGTGTCACACAGTACTTGAGATAATTAAAGATACTTCAGTTCCACATTGTGACACATGCCTTTAAGCCAAACTGCAGGGTTTAACAGGGGTTAAAGGTTAAAAAGGTTTAACCCTTTTTACAGTTAAATATTAGTTTCCATCTTGAAATACAAGAGCCAAAAGCATCACACTTTTTTAGTGACCAGTGAGAATCTCAGCACGGAATTTCATACTTAAAACATCACTTAAGTCACTTGACATTGACCAAATGTGTCCCCATTAAAATGTCATTTCACAAATATTGCCCGATTAAGCAGCAGCAGTTGCTATTTGTTGCTCAAAAGATAAATCAGTTTCCTGGGAAAAGTGCCAGTAGATAGCTTGTATACTCTACTTACATACTGGATTCTTGATAGATTTGGTGAAGATGTCTTCATGTTCATGTAATAAAAGCCTATTATCAGTTCAACTGCAGAAAACTGTTTTCATTCATCAAGAAAATAGCAGGTTTGACACTAGTTGCCTTTTTAAGTGAAAGATTGGACATATGCTATGAAAAAAATTCTTGCCATTGCAGAGAAGGATAGCACACTCAAACACATTTTTAAATTTAATTCCACTTCTCAATTCAGTTGTCAACCTCTTTACAGTAAATTACATGGTTACTATTAAAAAACGTACTTTGACTTGTTCCCAAAGTGATTTTTTAAAAAGTTTGAGCAAAATTCCTTCAGCCATTTTGGATTTATGAGAAGATTAAGAAATAACCCTCATTCCCTCAACTTCTCTGAGCAGCATAGTAAAAAAAAAAATCTTGTGGCTTTTTTCTCTCCCCGTGGGGATAATTCAAACTGGCTGAACTGCCAAATTTCAAACTTCTCTTATTGTTAGTTAGTATTAATATTCCTTTCCAATCTAAGACAAAATGCCCAATTTGATGAGAGACCAAAAAAAACCCTCAAAACATTAAATGTCAGTCCTTGCTTTGAAAAAACATGGTGTAGCAGGTGAGAGGAATTGAAGAAGTGTGAATTATGGTAACAAGGGTTGTGACACGGGAGGAAAAGGAAACATTAGTAACAGGTTCTAGTATCAGAGGCATTACTCAGGGCTTGCTAAGGGAAATAACAAACAAAAATGTCTTTGCTAAATTTAAAAATTTAACAGAAAAGATGTATGAGATGTTTTTCGCTTGGAAAATAAAACAACACAGAAATACTATTTCTTCCTTCCTACTGATTTTGCTGCATACTTCCCTTGATTAGTTAGGTATGAGAATAATTAATAGCTATATGTTTTCTTATGTAACTCCTGGAAAGGAGAAAGGAGATGAAAGAGATAAGAGACATCTGGAATAACTCAATCCTAAAAAGTAATGGAAAAGAGGAAAGAGTCTTTACTTGTTGGGGGATCTCATGGAAATTCTCAGGTGTGTTTCCAAGAGGGAAATGAGCTGCACATTGTCCAGACTTGAAGAACTCTTATTTACTGCATTGGTTCTCCACTAGCAAGTGTTCACTACCTGCAGGCCCTTTGGAGGAACTGGGCTTGAACCTACATTTTTGACTCTTGCACAGACTGATAAAACTCTGGGTGTAAGAAAATATGTTTCTTGAATGTTTCAGTGATGAGGGAGAGGTTAAATGTCTGTTTCTGTAGCAATTCTAGGCTTATTAGAGAATTTAGCAATTAAATGCTGAAGCCCCAGAATTTTAATAATTTTTTTTAAACGAACGAAACTCCATCAAAACAGAGACTATGACTTTAGACATATTTGAAGCCCCATGTAAACAAGCTGTCACATATATTTTAGCCTCTTTCCCTGTCTTTGAAAAGGAAAGTGACAGTTCTTGCTGGTGCAGGGAGCCAGAGGCAGTGAGACAGCTTTGCTCCACAAATTTTAGCAAAGGTGTTTCTTTAACAGAGAATCAGGTGCAAGTTAACTTAAGATGCTGTTTGCTGGGTGATGCTAAGGAATGTATGTGAGTGGTAGACAAGTGGGTGTGTGGCAGACAAGGACACAGAGCAGGACCAGTCCAAAGCAAGGACTAGATGCAATCCAGACTGTGTTGTTCTGCAGTGTTGCTCTGTGATCCCCAAGCAGTAGATATACCCTTTATTTTTATAAGCAAATATTTTGGCCATGTCATGCTTTGACAGCAACAATAGTGAGGTCTGACATGTGGGATCTGCAGTAAAGGCTCCCTATTCTCCTTTCCCATTCCTGAGAGGAAGCAAATCATTGCATTCCCTGCTGCTGTCTCAGGACTACTGACATAACCATAAAGTGATGGCAGCTCCAACACTATTCACATGTCAGGCAGAAGGAAAAGGAGGCAGAGGAAAGCTTTGCCTGGCTCCTTGGGCAACACCTACAGTGGTCCAGGAGGCACCATTTCTACAATCTGTTAAAAATCAGGGAGAAGTTGGGCAGATTTGACACCAAACATCTCTGTACACTTTAAGACTACAGTTTCTAGCTAAATCAATAGAAGCAAGATGAATTAAGAGCAACTGTGCCAAGTTTTTTAACTGATGTAATTAAATCAGTTTTAAAATGCGTCTTTAGTTACACTGATGTGTGCAGATCAGATCTTGGCCATCTTCTCCCCCTCACATACTTTCAGCCTGAATCCTCCTTGCCAAAGGGGCAATATGATCAAATCTGCATATTCTAATTTTTCAGAGCTTGTAATATGGAAGTCTTTGAGAGTTGGTGGTATTTAGGTGCCCAAGTATCTAAGCTAGTTTAACACTGTTGAATCTAGGCCAAATAAGTGCTTTTAAGTTTTCCCCTAAAGCTCTTTGGGCTTCAGTTTTCCCACTTCTGAAATCAGAGTTTTGAAATCAAGATTTATGGTGGGAGAAAAATATCAGCTGCCTCTCGCACAGAGATCTTTTCTGCTCTCACTAAACTGCCATGAATCTTAATTCTGAGCAAGAGGTTTTGAGATCCTCACAGCTGAGGATCACTGTTTTAGCACCTTCTGCAAGCTGAAGGGAAAAAAAACCCCTCAGTACTGTCATTTAAACCAGCCTATAGCATTTCCCTAACAAGTTATTTGGGATGTAAAATTGTATCACACCAAACTACATCAGTCATGTTTCCAGTGAAAGATAAGAAAAATTAACTATTTAAAGTATAAGTATTAATGTTTTAGCCAACACAGATCTTTGTCTACAGTGAATGAACAGTTAAATAATTAAGCAAGAAACAAAATCTAAAACATTACATGCTGGACTAGCTCCATCCTCCAATTCCCAGCCCAGTGACTTTTCCAAGTGTTTTTATCAGACATATTTGTTCTATGAAAACGTAATGTAGCTCTGCCTTAAAGTGCATCTACAGGACACGTGAGAGTCAGACTTCAAATGGGATCTACATTTTCCAGACCTGTTTTGCCACATCAGTACAAAATGCACCATTTTTTTTTGTTTTAACCTTCTGCATATTCCAATTATTCAGCTTGCTTACAATCCTCACTCTCCCCTGACATCCTAGATTTGAAAAATAATCACTTTGTGGGGTTGCATCACATAGTTTTCTCTCATTTAAAAACACACAGAAGAAGAGAAAGCTCAAATCTAAAAAATAAAAACAAAGGAAAAGCAGAGGGAAAAGTGAAGGTGTTTCTGCAGTATATTCCTTGAGCTGCAAGGATTTATTGTTGGCATAGCATACACACACCCAGACTGCAACTACCTCCCACCTGCCCTGTGTGCATCCACCCGGGGTGACTGGGGGGACAACCCGGGCTCAACTCAGGCACCCAGCAGCAGGAGCACACTGAGGTGCTGGTAATGGGCAATACAGCAGAATTCAGTTTCAGATGATCACCCTCAGGGTATTCACCCAGCGGCAGATCTTGTGAGGTGTTAAGCACTCTGGCTCCAATCCAAAAAAACATTTATACTCACGAGGAGTACACCCAAGTTAAACATGCATTTCAGTACTTTCCCGGATTCAGCTCAGATAGAACAGCATCACTTTTCAAGAGCTTTTTATTCTGTGGCTCATGAGAATGACCTTCACTCATCACAAGTAGGGTTATTATTTAGGGTCAGAAAGAGGATCAGGCATGAAGGCTTTCCCTCATTTCTGATTTCCAAGGAAAAGGGAGAAAATTCCACTTTTCCCCTCTTTGAAAGCTAGTGGATTCCAAGAAAAGAGAATGCAGTTTTTGCTCTGTATCTTACAACCTGACCTGTCTTGTCATTGAAATCCCTCATGCATGTCTGCTTATCCTTGGAAGGTGGAAATACTATTTCTTCATATGTACTAAATTGGGGAAGTTCATTGTTTAAGAAATCTGTCTGAAGTGATTGCTTTGAATATAATGATAAAACCACTTAAAAATTCTTGTGTGCAGCCTTTCCTTTCTCAGTAAGAAGCATCCACTGTCCAGTGCACTGATGCCTAATTGCAATCCAAAGAATGCTGGAGAGAAGAGAGGCCACATTGCAGTCCCTTGAGTCTTCCCAGTATGGTACAATTAAGTTCCTCCATGCATCTGTCTTATTTTCCCTTTCTTACGTTCTTTCCAGGCAAAAAAACCCCTTTTGTCCTAGAGGGATCATATATATTTTTTTTGTTTGTTTTAATTATCTGAAGTAGAACATGTAAAAGTAATTATTTTACACTGTACAAAATAAAGCCTGTCCTGTTCATTTGTTTATTTATTTATTTGTTTGTTTATTTGTGTTTAGAGAAAAGTTTCTGCTGAAAGTTAAAAATAAAGTCGATTTACCTGCAAGGCAATTAAAGCCCTATTTATTTCCGAGTCAGAAATATCATTGGTTCTGCTATTGAATGAGGGAATAGAAAGCTACGTGGCATGGGGCCAGAGAGAGGGACAGTGTTAGCAGTCATTTAGTGTTGCCACAGTAAGAGCTGAACAATCTGACACTCAGGCAGTGCTGAACTCAGGGAAAATGCAGCGCTCGCTCTCCCTCCTCACTTTTTCGTCTTCTTGTCTGTGATGGATATATAATAATTATATTTTACTAGAATGCCAGTGGAAATGGAAGTGCTGTTGCTAATGTAGAGGCTGTAAAGCCATCAGAGGAGCTTTAAGCAAATGTTATCTATTTTACTGAAGAAATCAATTACACACAGATTGCTTAAACCAGTGACAGGCATAGTAAGGAGTAAAAATCTGTTAAACAGAAAAGTTACAGCCATCAACATGTACAGATTTGCATGATATATGAATACAGCTGATCGAGGATTTTAGCTTACACAAATTAAGAAAAAAAGAAAAAAAAAAAAAAAGAGAAAAAGAAGAGAAATAAAGTCTAGGGGAAAAAAAAAGGCACTTCTTAATGTTCATCTCCATATCTTATGCAGCTGACAGGCTCCACCTTTCTTCGTTTCTCTTTTTATTGACATGGAAAATAATTGATCAGGACTGTGCTACCTGGAAGATGGGCAATTTTGAGGGACCTGGGCTTTGAGATTGACCAGCTATTCAGGGTCTGTCCAAGTTTGGTATTCATTAGAAATCTCCCTAGATTATCTGTGCTCTGCGATTTCGGGGTATTGCTTTGGTTAAGAAAAAAATGTGATAGTGCTGTGGCCTCTGCATTTAATCTTATTATACCCTCATTGTTTCTGGGTACAAACCAATTTCTTTTAATTCTAAAAGAATGATTTATAAGATGATATGCATGTTAGCACATATTAACAATTACAACAAAGCATGAATTGAAATTGCTTGCCACAGAATCATTTATCTTTTACTCACAGAAGAGTGTTTGCACATGGTTGCATTGGATGAGGCCATTTTGCATCTGTATTTTATTTTTAAGGAATGTGAAGCTGACAGCTCCACAACCTGTGAGAAAGCATTGTGTGACTGGGTACTCAAAAACAGAAGTACTGAAAAATTAGCTACTCCTTCTACCTTAATGATTCATAAGAGAAAATATATATAGTTAAAACTCTTTTGACAAAAAAATCCCTAGCCAGATCTGCCTCTGTCTTGGCTTTTGCACTGCTGATACTCAGAGCATTAAACATCCTTACAGAGAATATCACTGTTCAAAAGGACTGTCAAGACTGTTAATTACTCAGGTGGAGTTAGCATACAGCTCATTAAACCATGTCAAAACTTTCAGTCCTTCCCACTGTGTCAGTCCCTTTAGGGGCTCTCACATCAGGATAATTTGATTCTTAAAAATACATTAATTCAGATCATACATTACACCAACAAATTATCCCACTTTCTTTGTAAAACAGGTTTGATCGAACCAGAATCACTATTGCAGTGAAGACAGTTTCTGTAATTAATATGTAGTGGGTGTGTCTGGTGCAGGCAAAGAGAATTTGCAAGCTGTACTCTCCAGCTAGCACTTAAAGAATGGTTATTGCTAGACCTTTAGAAGACATTTATTTCTTCCAGTAGAAATATAAAAATGTTTCATTATTTGAATGAAAGGTTTATTACAATTTTTCAAAGCATTCACAAATCCCTAGTCTGAACCTTGTGTATGTAGGTTAAAGTGTTACCTCAATTTTGCTCCATAACAGTGGAAGTTCTGTGAAAATCGAAGATCAGGTTCTCCCCACTCCAGTGCATGAGGTATCAAAACTTATTCCCTTCAACAAACAGGAGCCCCTAGAGCCATTTAAAAAAACAAAACAAAACAAAGAAACAAAAAAAAAAGAAAACCAAAAACAAAAGAAAACAAAAAAAAAAAACCTGATTGCTCTCCACAACTACCTAAAAGGTGGTTGTGGTGGGGCAGGTGTTGGTCTCTTCTCCCTAGTGACCAGCGGTAGGACAAGAGGAAATGGGGTCAAGTTGCACCAGGGGAGGTTCAGATTGGATATTGGGAAAAATTCCTTCACAGAAAGAGTGGTGAGGCCTTGGAACAGGCTGCCCAGGGAGGTGGTGGAGGCACCGTCCCTGGGAGTGTTCAAAAAACAGGTAGGCATGGTGCTTCAGGAGATGGTTTAGTGGCTAAGGGTTGTAGGTCAGACAGTTGGACTTGATGATCTTGAAGGTCTTTTCCAGCCTTGATGATTCTATGATTCTATAAATGTTCAGGAGTTGCTTTGCGGTTTAGAAAACTACATCTGATCATCAGTGGTGTTCCTGTTACTTACAAACCCAAACCACATTTAATCAGAACAGACTTTTCAAGAAGACCTCAAGTCCTACCCCTTCAGGAGAATCTCCAGGTATTTTGATGGAATTGTCAGTCTGTGAAGATATTTGGCACTCAGGATGCTGGGGGCCAAGTGACACAGAACCTCAGCATTCAAGCTATTTCAGAAAAGATCTTTAAGAACACTTGAAAAAGCTATCCAGAAGACAAGCTCCAAAGGTGCTCATCTGTTAAATGTTTTTTAGGGTTAGTTACTGTTATCTTGGTTGTTTTGGATTTTTTTTAGTTCAAGGAAAGCATATTTGAACTGGTGAGTAAACTGGCTGAGGTTGGTTTTCTTCTAATGTCTTCAAAGTACAAAATTTTGTTTGAACCCAACACGTTTGGGTTCACAGTACTTTATAATTACATGTACCCTCACCCAAAATAGACAGAGATGATTTACAGGAGTATGAGATTTTCCTTAGGGGTATAATTGCATTTGGATGTGATTTGTGACAAAAAATAAGTGTGCTTTTTATCACTGCACTGTACTGAATAGAAACTAAGGAACCTGACAGTTGAAAAGCATTTTGCAGGGGTAACTGGGTGAGGTGGTAAAAGACTAGCTGCAAGTTTTAGAACGAGGACATGATTTTACTCATTATGTTCAGTCACTCCAATTGGCTTTGGAAGAAAATCTTTGTGTGGTACAACTCACTGGATCAGCCCAAATTTTACAAGATCTATGACTGAGGAGTAATCATCTACTGGTGAGGAAGACCTCACTCTGTTAAACACATTTCTAAAATGACACTTCTAAAGTGGTTTTCAGCTCTTGACGAATGAAAGCCATCATCATTGTTTTAAAGTCTAGTTTGTTGTTTTTAAAATGTGCACTCCACAGGAGCCAAATGCTCATTCTTACCCTGCTTTGCTGAGGACAAAAAATTCAGAACAAAATGTAGAGGACAATTAAACATGCAGAACACTTTCTCCTCCAAAATCCTCACATTAGTAGAACTACAACAATCTTCAAATTTATCACCCTGGACCTCCAAGTGTGATAATGCATCTTTAAAATATGAACTTCAAGCTAAAATATTAAACATGTGTTTCCTCTTCCTATAGGATAAGTGCTGAAATGTCACACAGTATTGGGGAAAATGACCCGTAAGTGGTTTTTTTTTTCCTCCTACTGGAGCAGTTAGTGTGGCGTGCAGTGAACCAAATCAACAATGTGATTCAAGCTGTCTCTGCAGCGTCATGGTGAAAGAAAGGATAAACTATAAAAACTACCCTCCTACAGCTCTTAGTTCTTGCTTCCCACACTTTAACATCTTCTGTCACCCCTGGCGCTGTTACTGACCCATGCTAAGCTAAACTAAAGGATGATAAGTTTGCTGCCTTTGCCCTTGTCCTAAGGGGCTGCACATTATCCTATCAAGCATCAGAAGCCATTTCTGTGGGATATTTGTCAACCTACGAAGTCCTTTTAGAACAAATGAAATGGGCAGCGAATTACAAAAATGTCATTCTCTAAAGGAAATGGATGAAGGCTTTTGTTCTCCAGTAATAAATAGATGCCATAGGCTTATAACACTATTTTTGTATTACATTTGACAGGGTTACTATTTCCAGTTCATTAAAGAAACAGCTTGAAAACTATTTTTTCAAATGCTTTTAAAAATAATGTTTTCCCAGTAATAAATATAAGCAATAGCTGGCATAAAGTTAACTTCAACAACAGGATTCGTTTCAAGGTACTTGTATTAGGGATTACTGCATATAAAATGACCAGTTTTAAACATATATTTTTTCAGCATATACAGATACTTATTTAACTGGCAGATGATGAGGATATAAGGAATAATGCATGTCCACAATTTAAAAAATATTTTAATATAATTTTCAACTTTATCTTTTAGTAGACCAATTTTCCTGTGCATCATGTTCTTATGGAACCTCATGATATATATACCATAGGCTAAGGTCAAGCAAAGGAATAATAACTCACTTCCTTAAATGAATGCTTCAAAGTAAATCTTCTGTGTTTAACAGCAGTAAACAGAGGTCAGGATGACACTCTCCCAGGCTTGAGAATAAAGCCTGTGTGTGTTAATATTCTCCAAGGATTGCAGACGCATCTTTGGGTGGCAAAATGTTTGCTAAAGTGTGTCCCTGATAAAATATTTTGTAGAGCTATGAATGCTGTAGCTTTGAATTTTTTCAAAAAAGCTAAAGTGAGACACACGTGTAGAAATACACATAATGGTTCTTTGTTACTTTCTTTTGCCATTGAATATTGTGTTAAAATGTAGAGCATCATTAACTATTTTTGCACACAATGTTCTTTCTGAAAATGTTAGCTGACTAAAAAATTAAGTGATATATGATATATTCACAATACTGAACTTATCTGCTATGTCAGTCATAGCATTTAATATGTAAGGTGTATTTCTATCATCATCCACTAATCAATTATTAAAAGGACACTTTATTTACATCAAAGTGTTATAATATTTCTTATGTTTACAGCTTATTTTTGCCCACAAAAAAAGTCTTTCAACTACTGCTTTGCTGGCACTTGGTACTGTTCATTACAAGTGAACATTTTGTTAATAAGAAGAGCTCAAAATTGATTTTGCAGGAAAATAAATCAGTAAACCAGACCATTAACTGGTCCCCTGCTTTGTAACTATTTCGCTAATTCCAGACTAATTATATTTGGATCTTTATTAGTCAGATCTTTTCACAAAATAAGCTGGACCTGGACCAAATATGCAGTGAACAGTGAAGAATATATTGATAAATGCACTCCTTCATTGCAGTGTGTTTTTCAAGACACACACCAGTGCACATTTCAGATTAGACTCTGTCCCTTAGTTATCATTAGTCAGGCAGAGACAACTAAACTTTACAAGTAATAGGTCCCAGCAGCCCAGTACATTCCCTTGCTCCCCCAACATGCCAGAGCTGTATTCTTTTATGTTTGTCTTCCCACTCTCAGGTGAGCTCAGGCTCTTGGAGACCTGGAGAAGCTGGACCTTGCCAAGGCACACTTTTAGAGGAGTTCAGCTTTCCCTTCAGTTGAGGCAACTGGAATTACTCTTGGGTTTAGGCTGAGCTGCTGAATTTCTTCTGCTGAAACAGGAATGGCAGAGGTTTTTTTTAAAAAAAAATGATGAAAGAATTAACTAGTCAAAGAATTCTTGAAGTGAAATTTTCATGTGACACTTGCAAAATGCTTAGCTTTCAGGCATTTTAATGAAAGTCTTGGAATTGAAGGTTAAACTTAAAAGATGTTGTAATGGAAGGAGATACTGTGATGGAAGACCTTCATCTAGATAAAGCACGTACAGTATTAAATTTCTTCCTCTGCCTTATTGATAAAGTGAACAATGTCTCCTCCTCTATGATTCGAAGCAGGACATCACCAATAGAGAGAAAATAACCTATCCCTATGGCTATGATATTTTCCTGGGACACTGGATCTTGCCTGTTCAAAGTTGCTCAGGAAGACCAGAGAATAGACCCATCCTTTCTGCTACTGGAATAATCCTTTCTGCTACTGGAATAATCCTTTCTGCTGCTCTCATCACAGTGTGACCATGGGGCTTACCAGGTAACAGAGGAACCACCTGCTTTGGTGGGAAGAGGTAGCAAACATGGACTTGTATGTCCTCATGCTGAACTGAAAATCAGTATCAAACCCAACTACAAAACTAAATGCTGTTGTTAATCCCAAAAGTTATTTGATCTAGGAATATATTTCTAAGGGAATTCTTAAATTTTAAGAATATAAGAATTTATGGGAATTCTTCCCTTAAAGTGTCCGCCCTCAGAAGCCATATTCCAAGGGGACTTTTGTTGCTCCTGTATTTTCTGAACCAAAGGTGCTTTCAGTGTTAATAAGAGCTCCACACAGGCATGAAAGAGCATGTTAACTTCACAGAAAGGTTAAAACTTTCAGAATGTGTTATCCAAATTATCTGATGAAGAATATTATGTCATGTTAAAGGTTATTAGCTGTGTTGAGATCAGAATTTCAGGATGCTCGGAGCCTTTTTTTTTCTGAAATACTGAACTTCCTGTAGCTTTTATGGATTTCAAGAGAGATGCCACACTTCTTCACCCAGGAAAGCCAGGCTCACCTTCTGGGATTTAGTTGACAAAAAGGTATTTTATCAGCTAACTTTATTACACCTATTTATGAAAAAACCTGTCTTTGATTTTTTAGCATTCATCATTGCCTGCTCTAAAGGAGTTGGGGATATTACTGTATGTTGTCAAACAGCTGCTACATTGCACTCCAGGCATGTACCAAGTGATCACCATACAGTTTTTCATACCAATTGCTAGGTTTGCATAGCACTCTGGAATCCCATGGATGAAAGTGACTGCATCATGGTTAGATTACTATTACAGTGGCACCTCTGCTACCAGACACAAGCTGACCTTGATCACCTGTCCTAAAACATAGTAAAATTTCCATCGCTGTGAAAGCTCCCTCATATCAGCTACACTATATTATGTAACTACCTGTTATAATGGCCAAAATGGTGGCTGATAAGAAGGTCTTACTTTTGAAAGTACCTAAACCATGAAAAGATTCAGGAACAGGAAAAGACCAGCTGGTGCAACAAGCTTGCCTTTGCAAGCACTCACAGCACTGCTTTTCTGAAAGTGGATCTGCTGTAATATAAGGCAAGGCTGAATTCTTTACAGGCATAGCTTGATACAAACTCTCCAAACACCCTGAACAGTAAACATGAAAAGCCATTTTAAGACATATACTTATTTTGCTCTGCCGATTTTACAGTTTCTATTACAATGGGCCTTAAAAGGCTAACTGTAATCCCAGAGTCAGCTTCAGCTCTAGGAAAGCTCCTCCATAAATACGGAGGTGTCTGCCCACGTTACAGCACACGGCGCGTGTCTCGCAGCCGGCTGCTCGCGTGGCGCTCCGAGGGACGGATTACTGCACCAGAGCTCTCTAAGCTGGGAAAAATCAACAATTTGCTGGGTTTAAAGGTTGCATTCATACCTACCCATACACAGGGGTCACACTTACAAGTGTGAGAGGTGTTACTGGGTCCTGTGGCTTTTCCCTCTTTACCCACAAACCCACAGTGCAGGATGTCTCCACATCACTAAATAAAAAAGTCCAGTTGCTGCAAATCCACACACACACACTGTAGTTTTATACAGAGCAGACAGAGGCAAAAAAAATGGACATGTACAGTAACTGTTGAGATGAATAAGTTAATCAGTTATTTTTCTAACAGTCATAGATAAGGCAGAATAGCTGGTATCAGTTGTAACTAAACAGAAATCAAAAACGTCATCAAGTTTTAAAGCAAGAATTTACTTACAAAACCACGATCCATAAAAACAATAAAAACCTCCTAAATTAAATAACAGTTAGCTATGTAAACCTTATTAATAACAGTAATAATTGTTATTACTAATAATTAATAATAAAAATAATAACCACAAGAACAACAAAAATTAATTTGCAGTCATATTTAACCTTCAATTACAAGGATTTAAATAAGCTTGGCAAACATGAAATATCTGAGAAGTGCAAGTCCTGCAGATAAATAAATTAAGGCCCACACCACAAGCCAGGCTAAGTTGTAGGACTCAAAAAATCCACTTGAGTGCCATGCAGTGACTCTTGCACAGTTCCCTAAACTGGAGTAACCTGTTCCACTGCAAGCAAGGGCTCAAAAATGTAAAGGATTAGATTATGATAGTGGTTTACTGGAACAACAAAACATTTGCATACACTTCAGAGGATCTGAGAACAACTGGTCTTCATCATGGCTGATGGTTATGAGTCTTCATGAGTTGTTTGGCAAAAAGGGTAAAACAAATTAAATTATGATGTTAGCAGGCAAGTAGAAAAATGTTTTCTTGGCTACTGATTCATGTGTGCTATAACAGTGTGACACCTATAGGAGTGGGAGATATTTCCTTCCTCCAAAATACTTTCACATCTTTAGATGACCAGAGGGTAATGACTATGCCATGAAATCAAGGTCAGTTCTCATCAGTTTCAATGAACACTTTTACAAAGAGTGAGCCTGGTCCAAGAAATGTAGTCTTCATTTACCACAACACCTAAAAAGAGTTAATATTTTGAGGAACATGTGACTTCCCTCTGCTATTTTCAGCATAAAATGAAACCTGACTAAATCAAGCGTTTCACAACATTTGTCATGTGAGTCCAAAAGTGTAATTTTAATGCTACCAGGCAAGGAGGAAACATCTACCACCTCACGGAATGTGTAACTTAAAGAAATGGACATTATTCCAAGGATGCCATAAATGGCACTTCACTTACAGGCTCAGTAAGTGAAAATGTACAATTGACATTTGGTAATTCAAATCTGGTTTTGTATATGGGTCTACGAGTGACAAAAAAATTCAAGAAAAAAATAGAGAAAATCCAACACACCAGAGAGCATGTTATGTTCAGCTGTGTTCTCCTAACATTGCCATGCATTTTCTTTCTCACAGTAACTCGATGCCACAGGGCTCTTGGCATGGAAAGGTCTCAGTTTAATCAGCACAAAATATCCAAACAAGTCCTAATCATATACATTACATGAGATAAACATTTTCAAAATTAATATTGACATTGCCTATGCTAGCTAGCAAACCTGCCAATGTGGGAGGAACATATCTCAGAGCCCATGTGTGACTGAACCACTGACCTTGCTCCGATGTACTTCAGTGCCCTGTATTTCCCTGATGGTGTGCTCCTTATCCCTACTGAACAAAGTTGTCTTCTCTTCAGTGAAGGAAATCAGAGCTAATTTCTTACAAAGCTTGGTTTTGCCATGTTCAGTGTTTACTGGGTTGACCTAAATGTGTATAGTGACACAGAAAAGTGTTCTTCCCAGTAATATTTCAGGAAAACATAATTCTTATTTATGTCATTGTCATTGCTGTATCACTAGTTTGCATATTAGGGTACCAAGGTGAAAACAGTAAAAAAACTTGTCTATTCAGGTTCATGAATGGTTTCAATTCTTCCCAAAAGTCTGTATAGTGACTCACCTACTCTTATCAGGGTAACCAAGCACAAGCTGTTGATAGAGACATCTCAGGCATGGACATAGACACCAGAAAGCATTATTTTTGCTGAAGCACAGTGGATGTACTAGAGTCAACAGGGAACAAGAGATCTCCAAGCATAGGTTACAACCACACTGATAGTTTTGTTCAGAGTAGGACTGTGCTTCTGAAGTGAATCTCCTAGCTTCTTCACTTACTGCAATTTGATTTGTATCACAGACTGGTCTAAGAGTGCCTGGGCTGCTTTCCAAGTACACGGGCAGCACACACCTATCTGCTCCAACTGGATGTTTGGATCACAAGATGAGATGAGATGCAGCACAGAGTAAAACCTTTGCAGGGCATATGCTATGGGAAGTCTGGTGTTCAGCATCAACAGTTTCACTCTACAGATCTATTAATTCTGGGCTACACTACTTACTAAAGGCAGCCTAGCTTCTGTGACCCACTGTCCCTCCTCCTGCTTGTTCACTTCCCTGATGTGCTTTACCCCCTTGAAAATACATGCAGAAGTATACACAGGAAAAGAACTGAGAGAAAAAGTCAAATAGCTTCAAAGACAAATTAACCTTAGGTTTCAACTAGTTCTCTTTATTTTTAAGATACAACATGGCTAAAACATTTCAATACCATTCTAGAGCTGAACACACAGGAGCAGTATAAATGAGGAGCGAATGAAAGGTGAATGTTTAGGAGATCTGCAATAGCACAACCACTTTCTCTTGCATTGCTTTTCCCATCCACCCTCTCTTCTGTGACTGTTTTGTTCACCAATAGGCCTATCTCCAAACTCAATTGGCTTTAAGTCAATGCTATTGTAGCCTTCACACCTATGAAATGGCTGTAGTTCTTCAGGAAAACACCCACCATCTGCAAGATCCCCAACTGTTCTACCTCCAGACCCATCTCTGATTTCCATTTCCTTCTGGCCCAGTTAATTCATCAACTTTGAATCTGTACAAACTGGTTTTTTTAACCAAACCCATCTACTTTGCACTCTGAATTTAACTTCTCTAGGTTTCCCTAGAAGGCAGAAAGCAAGATTTGCATCATGAGGGGTACCCCTACTATTCCTCAGCCAAAGACCACAGAGTTGCCATGGAGCACATCCCCAAAAAGATGAAAAGAGAGAAATATTCTTTTTTCTCGCACAGTACACACACTGCTCAGTGCAGAAGAAGAGCCACATATGCCAATATTAATTTTTCATACTAGACTAGTGTGATAAATAACAGCTCACATTAACTTTAATAGGCCTAAACTAATTTACACACCACTAAATTTGGCCCATATGAACTATATTAAATGCGATATTGAACTGATGTATTCCAAATATAGAAATGAATATGTTTGTATTTCAAACTGATGTTATAGTGCTCAGCCTATTGAAAAGGTCACTGAAACATAAAAAACACCAGTTTATTAATATCAAACAATAAGTTTTTAAATTGAGGAAAATTCAGCAAATGTTGAAATTACTTCCAGCTACAGATGACCCGTCAAGTCTTTTTCTTTAGCAAAGAATGAACAATGACCCTGTCACCCTGTTATGAACTACTCCTAAGATGCCTAAAACAATTTCAGGACTCTCTTGTGTGTATTTACCTACAGAAGCCTAACTCTGACTATCTCCAAGCACCTCTCCATACACACCCAGTCTTCAGACCATCCTCCTGATCTGCTTGCAATACTGTAATTTGTTCAGGCTTGCCAACAACGTGCACTTTATTTATGTAATTTGAAAGCAAAGAGGGAAGATGGAAAAGAGATGGCTGCTCCTAATGCAGAACAGCTTTTTTCCTCCTTTCTAGTAGACAGACAAGAAAAGACTTCTGGAGGCAGTCCATGGGCTCAACAAAGTCTCCGACCCTGGAAAAAAACATCCAGGCAATACACTGTGATAAATAATGGTGATGCAGTTGAGGTGTGTGAGGGTTGGAAATATCTACCTTTATTTTTTTTAGGATATCATTTAGTATTTCAAAGTGTGTATATATATATTTTTTTTTTTTTATTAAGTGCATATCTCTATGTTATATGTATGCATTGTATATACATGAAGATGTTTCCATGCAGCCCGCATGGCAGGTTTTCCTGTTCCATCACATTATCAAGGAAGTGTATTACTGTGAAACATTCATAATCACATGCAGATACACACACTCCAAATATCCAAATTAATGCCTACACACAGGAACACTTACACAAACACATACAAACACTACAACATCATCTGTATATGGATATAGCCCTCCTAATACAGTGCAGGATTCACACAGAGCCACACAACACTACCATTACGAAAAGCAGCACAAGCTGGCCCAGTTCTTCTTCCAGGGAAGACTGTGGTAACAGCTACCACTGAACTCCACTGGAGCAGAATGGTACCAGTGCACCTCGTGAGGCATCCTGACCACGTACATACACATACCCATACCCATAAAGTGTATATATGCATAAACTATGTACTTATTGTATGTAAGAGGAATGCACATCTGCCTATAGTTGCATAAATCTTGAGCACAGAAAATATATGCTAAGGTTATAAAAACTGGCATGGTAGAACTCAATGGGATGCTCACATTAGGGCAGATGAGGCAGGTATTGTCTGAGCTTTTGTGTGGTTTTGGCTGTGACACAGGCAAAAGACTGCTCTTCCCTCTCTAGTTTTGATTTTATCTAAACAGTGTGGTCGGATGAGTACTGAATCTCCACCAAAGTGTGGAAAAAAACCCACTTCAATCAACAAGTTCAGTGTTTTCACAATTTTCATGTCATCGTGGGTGATAAAATATACACAGTGTTTGCTTTGGATCTGTAAAAGGCTTTTCCCCCTGCTATAGCTTTAAAGCTTATTTTACATTTTAATACTTCAGACAGTAGCTTGTCCAGCTTCTTTTCATCTCTACCTTTTCCCCCTCTTCTTTCTTCCTCTCTTTTTTAAGCATTGTATTACATGAAATTCAGCCCTTGTTTGGCAGGATTTTATGCAGTCTGTGGTGAGAGCTGAATTCTGAAAATGTTCAGGAAACACTGGCTAAGTGGGGAAATTTATTTGCCTGAGCCAGAGATAACATCTTTCTTAGACTTCTTTTTAAAACACTGGCACTTGTCAAGCAGAATTCTCCTGTTCCCCCTTTCCCGTCTCTCTCTCATAAACACACACGTGCACGCTTATTAAGGATGCAGCAGAACTTAGCTGACACTAGAAGCTGGAGTTTTTATTCATTCTGTTTCTACACCCAGTAGAAAGAAAAAAAGAAGAAATCAGACATGTTGCAAAAAAAACCACAGGTTTTTTCCTTCCTTTTCCAGAATATTCAGTTTTTCTCATCCTTTTGTTTTTAAAAAATGATCTATGCCTCCTGTGCCAGCCAGGCTTTCACATTTTTCTTCATTAGAAAATACACCTGTAAAGCAAAGTCAAAATTTTGGCATTTATTTTCATGGTCACAGGGTAATGTTCTTCACGTAACATCATCTAAAACATAAACAGTGAGGGTGAAGCCATCATTTCTCATCCAGGGCACAAGACAAAATTGAAGAGTAGCAGCGTGCACACTGATGCAGAGCTCTCCTCTCGCCCAGCACAGCTGTGTGTTACACATTTTGGGGAGGACAGCTGGGGGCAGAGCAGGTGATTTGGCAAAATCATCTGGGGGTGGCGAGGAGTGAGGCTGAGGACGGAATTAAAGGCTCTAGTCTATAAGGAGAGGAGTTTAATGCCTGAGAGCTCTTTTTGAACTGTGACCTAAGGTTTGGCTGGGCACTAACCACAGCATGCCTCATCAGCTCCTGTCACGGGTACCCCGGGGTATTCCTCCAGCAGGGAGCCAGCTCCAGAGCTGCATCCTCAACCACCAGCTCACTCACACACTGTCGAGACCCTGCCGAGCAATCAGCATGCAACCCAAGAAAGCATCCTTTCCTCTGGAATAAAAATTAATATTACTTGTCATATTTCATGTCTGAGCTCTTTTCATGCTTTATCCTCTGGTAATGAGGGCTAAATTACCAATATTAGTAGATTTTCATGGCTAGCACAGAAAGAGCTGTTACCAGAATAAATGTTTGCATTGCTTCTGTTGGACACAGGCTTTGCTAATGCAGCTTTGCTAATTATTTCTAAATAGGCAATAATCTGCATCCCCTAGTGCTGGGTAGTGGATTGGCCACGTACCTGCTATTTCCCTTATTTACATGTTTTACAACTTTATCAACTACACTAATTACACTCTGAACACTGTTTAAAATTTTCTGTTAATAGAGATACAATGATGCACCAGAGGATGTGTATTTATGCCATAATTACGCCTCTGTTCCTGCGATGCAGTCTCCAATTAGCTGTCGACGGTGGCACAAGCAGCTGCCTGATATTCTAAAGCAGTGAAACATCTGCACGGCGGATGATACGCTCACATGGATTTTTTTTTTTTTTTTTAAGCCTAGAAATTTACACCCAAGGGAGTGCAGACAAATAGGAGCCTGTCATGTGTAGGGATGATTAGAAATCCTCACCATGGCAACATTGGAGCAGCCATGTCACAGAGTGAGGGGACACATGTCTAGATGAAGGCGCTAAAAACATTTGCCTTTTTTTTTTTTTTTTTTTTAGCTCCAGCATTCCCAACTTCCCTCCCTCCCCCTCTCCTTTTCATATTCTTCTCTTTGCATCTAAAGCCAACCAAAACAGCAGGTGAAAAGGCCAAAATCTGCAGCCCATGCAAGGAATATGACACAGTAGATTTAGTGTCAGGAAAACAGCGAGCAATCAGAGGATGCTGCCAGACATCCACTGGATATTTTCCTTCAGCTGGGGGAGGGACAAGGTGGAAAAAGAAAGGAGAGAAAAAATATGGGCATCATTCAAAATAAAGCTCCAATGTCTTGATCCCAGAATGACGTTTAATAGATAACTTCCATTTAACCCTCATTAACAATTTTTCTCTGACTAGTTGACCAGGCAGCATATACTGATGAGGGGGGGAGGGGAGGGATAAAAAGGTGGCAGCCTGATGTAAGCCTCTGTTCCCAGCAGCTTCAGCTTCAGCTTCAAGCCATTGTATGTATAGAAAATGTAACAGATGATGGATTCACTGTAGTCTCATCTTTGTATTGAAAATCTTAATTGTTCAAATGAGGAAGTTAATTTTATCAGGCTTCTTCTGGGCCATTGCCATTTGCAATGTAATAACAATTTTATATAATAAAATGATTATAATTGGTCCAGGGTATCATTCTAGAATAAAGGCTCCCCTGATTTGCAGGGAAGTGGCATTGGTTTGCATCCAAACCTCTGGTCCTTACCCCATCTACCTACCCGTTCTGGCACCGGTCAAATAGATATTTCCACCAACATGTTCAGAAAAGGTTCCAGAGCAGTCCAGAAATCTTGCAAAGCAGGCCCGTCTTATAAGATCTCCTTCATTCAGATGGATGAAGAATTTGAAAAACCAGCTGCACTTGCCTGAAAAGAGCTCACAGAATTTTGCTCCCACTGGATCTTGAGCCTCAAACACCAATTCTAAGCTGCTGCTTCTACCTCTTTTTAAATAATGATGGTATAATATGAATTTTATTTCTAAACCACTGGCTAACCTCTGTGGTGTCTAAAATATTTTGTGGGGCCTTTATTTTAAACACGAAATTTGTTATTCTTAAAATGTGTCTATAGTTTTAGTGCCCAGGAGTCTAACTGATCTGAAAAAATCAGTGTTGAGCAGATAGCTCGTAAAAATTGAGTTACAGAGCTGTGGAGGAATACTTTGGTAACACAGCATCTCAAAAGTGAACATCCTAACTGCACCATCAGAGGCTACCACACCTACAGACACACCCCAGACCTCAGTGCCAGGCTTTGCTCCAAATGTCTCTGCCTGTGCTGTAGAAGTCAGGCCCCTCATTCTACTTCTAATTAACTTGCAAGCAAAATAAGTAAATTAATTAACATTTACTGACTTCAGCATGTGTGCTCTAAATAAATATATTGAGAATGAGTAACTAAAATATTTCCAGAAGGTAATGAGGAAGTTTCCCAGTGTAATTATTAAGTGGATGCAGAGAAACTCTGCCTGGAGTTCTAGGGTACCTATGTCACCAAACCATGTTCATGAATTTCACTTGTTATTCATTGTGCATACCCTGTTTTGCTCAGTTCTCATACAGGAGAGCATGATATTGAAGAGCCACTATGTGTCAGTGCAAGGACAGAGTTTATCTGATAAACAAGTCATTTTTGGAAACTGCAGATGCTCCTACTGTGAAGCATTAAATGTGGCCCCTCTTAGATACACAGAATGGGGTTCTGGTCGACTGAGCACAGGCTGATAAGCTCTGCACAGCTCTGAATGCTGTTTGCCCACATACTAATGTTAAACAAAAGAACTGCAGACTGCAGAGAAAGGATGCGGGTCAGACAACTAAATTGCTTAAACCCTTAGGCAGCCTTCTGAAAAGAAACGGCATGAAAGAAGCTGATATGAGCTTTTATGCAGAATTGTTCTGTTTATTATCCCTGTTAAGAAAATGATGGCAAGTATCTTGTTAAACTATATATTGCCACATAAGACAAGAGGACAGCCACCTACTAAACAAGATACAATATGCCATTGGTCATTACATGATCAGCCATGTATCTGTTTTACATTATTTTCAGATTATGAATATAATAAAAAGACAGTAATAAAGCTGTACAGATAATAACAAATGCTGTTAAAATGCATTTTTTGCATTAAGTAATCTGATTCATCATTGAAATTTTGCAGGTAATAACAGTCTGTCATTGTAGAAATCTACTTCATGTTGAAATTTAACAATCTTGTGTTAAAACTTTGTTAGAGTACAATTGTTATAACTCTATTCAACTACGTTATGCGACAACTTAATAATAAATCTATGACAAAGTATATCACTGTGATATCATCTAAACTTGCCTTGGATGAAACAGTGATGCGATTTTATTACAAGATTTCTCCTGTTGCTAGCACAATAAAATAATGAAAAATAACACTTGTCTGCAAAAACGGATGGGGTGGAAAGTGTACGTGACTCAGTGGAATCTGCAGTTTCCCTGAAGCCGGCTTGGTTTGCTTGCCCCAAACATCACAGTAAAGTATTTGTCTGTCATTGTAGCTTGTGTCTGTCTCCTTCTCTCTTACACACCCACAGATGCACACACACCTGCACACACATGGCACAGACAAAGTGGAGCAGAAGGACACCTAAGGCTGGGGATGCTGAACTTTGCCTTGCAGCAGATGAGCTACTGGCAGAGCCAAAGTGTAGAGGGGCAGCATCCAGAATTTGCTGTAGCCTGTGTAAAGCAGAGACTGTGAATTTATCAAGAAGAGCAGAAGAATGCCTCACACTCAGAGACTCACAACAGCAACAAAATTAAACCTTCCACTTTTTTTTATTAAAAAAATATAAGACATGATAGGATTCCATTGTCACCTTCCTGACATATGCTTCATCTGATGACACAAGAAAACCATTCCAAAAGAGGCATCTCAAGAATGCCCCGTGATTATTGATTTGAATATCTACGCACAGTGCCACGCACCACCAGTGAGTCCTCCCTGGACTGAAAGCTGCTGCTTTGCAAATAAAGTAAACACCTTTGTACAAGATGTAGTGTAGCCCTGGTCACCAGGAGAACAGCTGCACACCTAGAACAACTTTGACCCAAAGGACAAGTGCCAAGACGGTGTCTTTCTGCAGAGTTCAGTTACAACCTAGAACCTGCATGGGGGTCCAGAGGCCACTCCATCCCCCGTGGTCCCTAGCAGTGGGTACCTCTCAGTGCTGCCCAGGATGATTCCAGCATTCACACCCCTTCTTGTAGCATATCAAAGGTGGAGTAGGGTTCACAGCAGATCAGTTCAAACAAGAGGAGACTTTGCTCAAGGGCAAGGAGGAGATGTCACAGCTAGTAAAGTGGAAGGAGTGAGATCATCCCAACAAACAGAAAAGAGTCGCTGGACAGAGCTGAAGAGTGAGTCACTTAAACACTTCTCAGGTGGAGGTAAAATACTGCATTTCGAAATATATTTAAAAAAAAAAGAGGCAAAGAAGACAGCACAAAAAAATATTGTACCCAGAAAGCAAAGTCAACCCATCAACTTGGATCTTCTGGGTGCCTCGGAGACAGAGACAAAAAGTTATATATTGCTTTTTGAAATATCTTATCTGGTATTCACCATCTTAATGACACATCGTTTTCCTACATGTGATGTATATATATCCTAAAGAATATTGATCTTTCAAATTGGTGAATAGGAAAACTATTTAGCTTGAGTCAAAGGGGATCTGTTTTCCCCTCTAAACAGTGAAATAAATACATATTGAACAGAACACTTAGCTTAATCATATTTTCTTATTGTTTTGTACACTTAAACTTGTAAGGATTGAAAATATAATTGCAAAATGCAAAATTGAAAGTTTATTTCTGAAAAACATCTAAACAGCTGTCATAACATTAACATTTATCTTTGCCTTACACAGTTTTTCGATCTGAACAATTTCAACTAGATTTTCAAATAACCTTGGTCAAGCCAAAGTAGCCTGACAAGTGGTAAGAAATAGCCTGCTTTTATCTAACACCCCTGCCCAATGAAGTAAAGAAGTGTAGCTGTCAGTATGTTCAAAATGAGAAGCAGGATCAGAGAGATCAAGGCTGCCTCTGCATTGTAGTTTAGGTTACTGGGCCAGAGAGCAAGTTATATCCTTGGACTCCTGATCCCCAACCTGTCACCTGCATTATGGATTAATCATGCTCCTACAGTTTCTGGGTGCTAAGAGAGTTTGGATTTGAGCATGAGCTATTGTGGATGTGCCCTCAGTCATCAGCACTCCCACAGGCAACAGGAATCCAGCCCTGTGCCTATATTTACCTGAACACACGCACAAAGAAAATTCATATTTCATATATTACTATTTTTTACTAAGGTTTAGCTTCTCTAGCTCAAGTTGCTTTATGGAGTTTTGTACATGGGTTCTATTCTGGAAGTGGACACCACCAATATGATCTGAGGACTATCTGGACCTCCTGTTGTCACAGATTTGGTGCAGAATAAATAGTTCAGTACAACCTGAAAGGTGCTCACAGCCACAGCATCTGGTACTGAACTGTCAGAATTAGTCCTTTAAACGACAGAATACATGTACACTGTTTTTAGATTAAATTTATTTTTAAAAGTAGGTGGTTTCATATTTAATTGGAAGAAAAATTATAGACAGCTAATAACCTTTTTCTGAGATGAAGACATTTCTTGATTTTATTTGTTAGGGCAAGGAACAAAAAAAGGGACAAGCTTTATGAATGTCTACCTTACTTTATTCCTCTTCTCTTTTATCTTTCTTTCTTTTGGGGCATAACCTAGTAAAATGCTGAGCATCTTTGATATGTTGTGTCTCCTGTGGGATTTACACCTTTCTGTGGCAGGAACATTACTTACTTCATCAGAGACAGACTTCATCATCCTGCAGAACAATACGGAATTCATTGGATTTCACAAATTTAGATGCTCACTCAGATGGAATGTATTTCAGTATGGTTCCAAATATACAAAACATTCTGTGCATTCCAATGATAGCACTGTAAATTAATTAAACTACAAAAAATTATTTATTATTTCCTTCATTTATTTATTTGTTTGTTTGTTTGTTTGTTTATTAATTTTTTAAAAGCCAGATCCAGCCTATCCATTGCTGGATCATATGAACTTTATCCCTCTAGCAAGCCTACTCAGAAGAAAGCCTTGTATAGCAATTCCCAGATGGTGAAGAATTGTTTTTATATTTCAGTTAAGGACTGAAATTGGGAAATTTCTCTTTCACACCTCAATTTCTCTGTAGCTTGCACTATTATGCTCAGCTGTATTATAGAGCAAGAAGCCTTTAAAATATGTAAATTTCCAGATGAATTTCTGAGCAGAGAATGGTCGTACAGACTCAACACATTCCAAAAACAGAGAATGTCAAAAGAAAGGAAACAGATCAAAACACTGTTTTTGACATTACTTTCAATTAAAGCTGCATCTGTGAGGTCCACATACGCTTGGTGAATTTTTAAGGAAAGAAAAGACATGAACGAATTATTTTATGCTGGATGGTGGAGGAATACTGAATAAATGGCAAATACAATTTCAGTACATTAAAATACCCACTGGTATTGATTTCAGAAGATTGCTTTCACTGTCTTAATCATCAACTTATGTTATTCTGGAAGGAAAATCTGACTTCCCAAATTTTAGAGAAAAACAGAAATCCTACCAATTAGATGAAACAGAATATTGCCCACATTCTTATTGAAGCTCAGAGCCTCGTTATTCTTTTATACTGTCTAAGTCATTAAATGGATTAATTGATGGGGATTCTCTTATTTCTGGTAGGATATTCCATGGGAATTCCAGGTTTTAAATACCTGATCTTTTTAGAGGAAAACTGAATGTCAATACAACTGTACATTTATGCAAACAGCTCCCTCAATACTGCATGCAAATGATGCATTTTAGCATTCAAATGAGCATTTAGGTTTTTAAGCAGAAGTTTACACACAAGTGTCTGACATATATATCCCTTTATATATAGCTAGTAGGAAAGAACCCTATCAGCTCTAGTTAAAGACTATGAAAAAAAGACTGAAAGTAAGAGGAAAACGAGCCTTGTGGGCAAAAGAGAATGAGAGCAAACAGGAATGTTTAAAGGTTGCTCTCCCACAGAATAGGAAACTTGAAACTGAAAAATTTTAAAAAAATAAAATAAACAAACCAAACCAAACATAACCCCCCCCCCCCCCCCCCCAAACTTTCAAAATCCAGAGCAAAAGTTTTATTTCTGAGTGATTTTACATTTTCATTTTCATTGACACCTTCAGATTCTTGGAGCAGCTGATTTTTCTATGGCTAGGTCTTTGGTTAGATGTTTTCCTGAGGGTCTGCCTCACTTGGCACAAAATTCCCATGCCCTGTTGGTGCCATATACACTGTCCTTGCCAAATGAGGCTAAGAGCATCAGTTCACGTGAGTGGCAGGAATTACTCTGGTTGGCTGTAAGATCACCTTGCCAACAAATTTGACCTGTCATCCCCAACCAGAGTTGATATATGTGCAGTAGTTACTCAGGCTAAACTCCTGATCAATATGTCAGATTTTAAAAGTGATTGCAACAAAGTAGACCTGGAATTATGAGGCACCTGCTTTCACAGAGACTGTGGAAAGACAATTCTCAGACGCTTGTGTTTTGCTTGTCACCCTTGATGACATGGTGAAGGATCTGAGCGTAAGGCCAACACTTCCACATCCAGTTTAGTTGTGACCCATTAAGGAGACCAAAAATGTACAATATGCATAAAACACTGGCTAATAATGCACACACACACACACACACACACACACACACACACACACACACACACACACACACACACACACACACACACACACACACTCTCACTCTCAGGCTTCAGCTACCCAGAACACCAACACTTTTTGAAAACCACATGAACCTCCCAAACTGCACCATAAACATCCATTAACATGATAATACCCATTAATCCAGCCAAACACAACTCATTTGTCATCTTTCTGTTGCAACCCATCTGTGAGCATGTAGGAAGGGAGGGGGGAGGGGGGAGTATGTGTGTGGAATTCACAGTCTTATCTGTCGGGGGATTAGCTTCACAAGAAGGACTGATTTTAAGTAATTCTGTGGTAGGAAAAAGCTCATTTGTTTCCATTTATGGAAGGGCCTTTATAGTATTGTACTTTCATCATCTTACTTAAGTCTTAAGCAAAGTAGTTAGGATGGGGATAAGAATAAAAATGTCATTCAGCATTCAAATTTTATTTTTGCTCTTTTGCATCACAACTTCCTTAATATTTTTTTTTCCCTTTTGAACCGAGAGGTGCATTTTAGTGGCTATATTGATTTTTGGTCTGGTGGGAACGATTTCTAGCTGGAAAACTCAGGTTTTCTGTATTCTGTTGTTTGCATAGCTCTCTTCTTTTGGCTATGAAAAAGTAAATCCATAGAGATGTAGCCTAATAGAAGGTATCCTGGCTCTAGAAATGTTGTGCATGGCAAAGCATGGATAAACATGATACAATCTCTAAACAGTGCCAATTATATATAATATAGCTTTTTTTCTTACAGTTGTTGTTTCTATTCAACATTATCACACACCTTATCCTGTGTAAATCCGTGTTAATCAAACTTCAGAAGGCAACTTAGTAATTTAGGAGGAGTGTAAAATTATGTGACTGAAATGCTGAATTTGGGGCTACTTAAAATGTAATGTAACCTCACAGAGACATTTGGTACAAGCAAGAGTTTTATTTACCAGCTCAACTTCAAAAAGGTTTAGAGTCTTTTGTTTTCCCCTCGATTAAAGAACAGTAATTCTGACAAATATTTTGAAATAACACAGTATGAAACCGAAGCAAAAAACAGGAAGTTTTTGCATAAAGTTATGAATGCAGAAACTCACTTCAGAGTAAGAGCCCAAATCTAATCTTATTAATGTACAAGAAGAACCAGAACTTCATAAACTTATCTCAGATGTTAGGGTTATAGGACTGGCCTTCAGGTGGGAAATTAATAAATGCAGTGATTGGCTGAAGTAGGAAATCTAGATTTGCCTTTCACTCATAGTAATGTAGTTAGCAGTTTTGGAGACTTGCACTTTTTTCTTTCCCTGTTAAGAACACTCAGAAAAACAGTACTAAGGTGTCTGCATGGCTACTCAGCTGTTTTTGCAAAGATCAAACTGTAGGTATTGCTGTAATGGATCTGAGGAAAATCATATCTGACACAATCTTCTTAAGTTAATTATTTATTACAGAAAGACCCTCCTTTATAACTGAAAGCTCATGTGAAGTTAGTACCTTCAGTTGTTTGGGGAAAATAAAAAATGTATGTGTGTCTGTATGACTGTGTATGGCCATGTGTAAACAGTGTAACTAAAACGGTTCAAACAGACTTAGTCTCTAACATTTTACCACTAAAAAGTAATACAATTTTTTTTTCTGTTGTTTTTTTTGTTTGTTTGTTTTTGTTTTGTTTTTGTTTTTGAGAGTAGCAGCAGCGTGGGAAAGTAGGAAAAAACTAACTAACTAAATAAATAATCTTAATTATTGTGTTTTCAGCAATCTCATTTAATATATCAACTCCCCTTCATGAGAAATTAAAATCTGACACTGAGTTAGTCTAGTTGCTAAACACACTAAATTATCCATACCAAAATCTGTATGTTCCAAATCAGAAAGTAAAATAATCGAGACGGTATTTTTGTATTAATGATTCTGTATATATTAGAAAAATTAACTGAGGAAGGCAGGGAGCATTTAAGAATGATCCTTTTAGTGTTTAGAATTTCTAAGGGGCAGATTATAAATAAAGGAATGATGTGATAGAGAAAAAGGCTCATTTGTTTCAGCATCAAACCTCTGATATCTGCCTTTCTCCCATAAACACTTACACACTCCCATCTGCACCAGTGTCATTATATTTTGTAATCAACAGCCATCTAATTCTTCAAAACCAGAAAATTCTTTAAAACCAGAAAATTTCCTCTAATGACGGGCCCAAATTCACTGTATAAGTAATTTTCAGATCTCTGCAGTGAATGTGAATGCAAATAAATTCTCCCTTTTATACAAAATTGTTACAATGATAAATTTACATTGTATTCATACATGAATGCAGTCCCTGCTTAGTTTCAGCATATTACATGTATTTGTAATGGAATTGTTCCCATTTCAGTACTTGTGAACAATATCCTTTGTATCTTTCATATGAGAATAGACATTATGAGTCCATTAATGGGCAAGATTTGTCCATACAATACTCCAGGGAATTTTCATGTAAATTTGCATACTTTTCCTAAATATGTATGCGAACTTGAAAGATGAGACTCTTAAGACATAGAGGATGTATCATTAGAGACAGACAGACAAACTGATCTTTCATCCCTCACAGACTTGGTACTACACATGTGGTAAATTGCATTTGCTGTTTCTTTTTAAGATGAGAATCCTAAATTACAAGACTTCTAAAGCTTATTTAAATTGGTAGTGATCATGAAGATTTTGTCTTTGCTTAATCAAATAAATGCAAGTTTGCTTAAGCATTTAGACACCTGCACAAAAATAGTCTCTTTTTCAGGAAAGCTGAAGAGAAAATAGAACAGAATAATGAACACTAATTTTGGGACATGGTCTTTGAAAAGAGTCACCTCTCTTTGAAAAAAAATGAAATCCTCTTTTACTTGGGAGTTTAAAATTAGGCAAAAGGAATCCAGGCCAATGAAATGAAGTTTAACTTCAATAGCCTAAATTCCTTTAACAGTTTTCATTCAAGAGTTCACAGTAAAAATTCCTTAGAAAGTATCCAGGAAAACACAGTTGAACATCATATGCAAAAGTGGTGAGAATTCCATTTTCATTTTTTCATTTGAGCTTCTGGCTTGTTTCCTCCTGTCTCTACTCACCCTTTGGCTTCTCTTGATTTTAGGCAGAAACCAGTCTTCCAATTCTGTGTATCTATAAATTTGTTGTAACTATATCTTAGATTCTAAACAGTGCTCTGAAAACACTACTTAGCAGAAATAATGAGTGATGTGGTTACCTTACAGGTGAACAATGCTAGAACAATAGTGTCTTATCAGTGTCCAGGTGTAAGAATGACTGGAAAAGTACCCAGTAAGGAAATAAAAGATGCTTTCAGTTACCAGGGCAGGTACCAAACCTCTTGGCCTGCACCCTGATAAACAACTGAGGGGAGGGATGGCCAGGTGGTACAGACAGGTTCACAGCCCCACTGCTCAGCTCTGAAACACTCTGTGGCAGACCAGTGAGCACACTTCCACTGCTCTTCACTTGGCTTTGGGGCTCCTGTGTGCCTCAAGTGGCTCTTCCAGTGCTAAGAAATACAATTATTCTGTATGTCTGCTTTTTCTGAGTTCATGATATCTGGAAATAATGTGTGGGTGGAGTCACAGCCCACCAAACTGGTGTTTTCGTGTCATCAAAGTGAGTAGATGTGTTGCAATCACTGAGATGTGCTTTAAGGTGTGGGTGAAGGTTGAAGTTTCAGTGATTGGGAAGTGGCCTGTGGAGAATAACAGGAACCAAAACTGGTGTTACCTGGCCCACACTACATTTTGGGATTGGTTTCAGAATGAAGTATCCCACAAAATATTCTACTTTCTCTTAAACAGAGTAAGCTGCATCAGTCCAAGCAGATAGAGACAGCAAACTACCAAGCAAAGCCATGTGGCTGACCACAGAGGTCATGACTCAGCTTGGATTCTTTTATTTAGTCATGTAGTTACCCTCTTTACTTTGAGGGTGACAAAGCACTGGAACAGGCTGCCCAGAGAGGTTGTGGAGTCCCTTTCTATAGAGACATTCAAGACCCACCTGGAAGCAGTCCTGAGTAATGTGCTCTAGGCAATTCTGCTTTAGTGGGTGAGTTGGACTAGATGGTCTCTAGAGGCCCCTTCCAACTCTGACAATTCTGTGGTTCTGTAATAAATACCTGAGAATATCCCACCTTTCTAGTGGCTTGTATATCACTGACATGTGACATATTTATATTGGTTACAAGCTATTTTTTACTACAACCTGCCATATTTCAGAAAGAAAACGGATGCTTTCATTAAGAGTTCCATAACAGAAAATGCAAGTATGTACAAAATGCTACGGGCAACAAGGAGAAGAATAAAAAAGTATGAGTATCTGTTGACTGTTTGTGGTGAAGTTTGAAAGTGATAGTAGAGACAAACAGGCACAAATCTTGTTATTTATTAATTGGATTTGTGCCTGCACCTGTTGCACATGTATTTGATTATACTTGCCTTTGCAAAAGGTAGATAATTTCTTCTTGATACTTTTACACTAAGGAACTGATGTCTAATCTCTTTAAGTTTTCTATTTCTGTGCATTTGATAAATTGTTTTGAACACTCTTGAGTCACACATATATATATATATATATATATATCTATCTTGTTGCCTGGTTTTTCAAAATTCCCAGATATGTTATTTACTGTAGTGTATCACCTGTGCAGGGCAACCTGAATTCTCTGTCTTTGGTCCAAAGAAATCCTACAAACAACACATATGCACTGAGGAGATGCAGTAGGCAACGTGGATGGACGTACACAAATAGCTAGGATACCCTAGTGAGGGAAGGGAAGTGAAACCTGTTTAATTGCTTAATTGGTTGAAAAGAAACCTGCCACGATGCATTTGTTGATACTCAAATCTGTTCTATGATTAAGATCACCTTTATACCTGAAGGAAATGAAGTTAATGCCTTGGAAACTAAAAATTTTAACATGGATTAGTCTGCTATCTATAGCCAATCAAAAGCAGATACAAAACCACAGTTCTGGGTTTAAAAGAATGAGAGTTAAATAAACAGCAGCAAATATGGAGAAAAGGAAAGGAAAAGAGGACAGAAAAAGTAATTGCACAAGCTATTTACTGGAATGAAGAAAAATAACTTTACTACATGACATGAAATGGTATCTTTTGCACAGATTTATTATTCCGTTCATTCTTAAAACAAACCAACCATAGACATTTAGCTGAGGAATGGAAAAGTTGCTTATTTCCCTACCATACAGTTTAACACAACTATGGACTGATGGTTTCACAAGGCATTAGTTACACTTCCACAACGTTTGCTGATATAAATATAAAAGCTTCATTTTAAAGGATAAATAAAGCAACAGTATTATCTAAACAGGGTAAAATTTAACATCCTTGTGGTTTGTGGAAATTTTTGATGTGCCTGCTGGCTTTTCAATAAAAATCAATTATGCCTTAAATGCAAGCGGTAGTCAACATACTACAGACTATAAATTCAATTTCATACTCAGAAATATGGATTAGCTGAACTTGATGCCCTTCCATTGATTTCAGAAAGCAAAAGCTGATAAGGTAAATAATAGTAAGAAGCTCTCTGACACTCCGCATCAAGTTCCGGATTTCCATATTATTTTTGTAAGAACTTTCCAGCCACCACAATATCCTCCTTGTGAAATATGTATGATGAATAGATATTATATGGATTGCTGATTCATCTCTATTTACAGAATGGATATTTGGCTTTTATAATGCAAGGTGGGAACTGGATAGGAAATGAATATACTTATTTCTTGTAGCACCATGCAAGGTATATATCATCCAGGGTGAATAAAGCTCGTGAGTAATTACAGAGCAGTCTGATTAAGCTCATGTTCTCTAGACTGCAAACTTTTCTAAATAATGTTTCCAGACATAAGGTAAGCAAGAGGAAACAAGTCTCTTTAACATACAAGAAAATTTAAAGCTGCTGTAAATTTAAAACAAAACCATCTCTCTGCTCTCTAAGCAGAACATCTGAGACCAAAATGCATTACAGAAAATGTGCTGAGTTTGAGGGGGAGAGAGGCAGTTACGTTAGAACTGGGAAATATAGGAGGGTAGATGGCTCATGAACTAAAACTTTGGGTCTTTTCTCAGAAAGATCTCAGTCATATCTGAAAAAAATTTCCCTTCCTGAAATTACAGAACACTTGGGCTGTGAAGCTTTGGTTCTTTAGCTTTCAAACAAGCTCAGTCATCCTCCTCTTCAAAAAAATCTGATTCATTCAGGTTAAATCCAAAAGGCAGCTTAAGTAGACTTAGCCCACAAGGACTTGTTCTTACCTTCATTCAAAGGCTTGTCATTATTTTGGCTCTAACTTACAAACACTGCTTTCTTTTGTCATGAATCTAGCATGTTGAAAGAGACATTGTCAACTTCTGTGGGCCTTTCTCAAGGAAAGCTGAATCCCAAGGAACATCTGTGGTAGACATATGGATACTAAAACCTTTTTGAAAAACCCAAACTACTGCTTAAGACCTACAGACACAAATCATGCTAACAGCATTGCAGAACCCTCAACATTTAAAATCTCAGTACTATGCAATGGAAAAGGAGCTTAAAATGCCTACGTCCTGTAATTTCAGGAACTGTTTTCAAAATCCGGAGCTTAATTCATCCTCAACATGATTTGCACTTTATACTCTGTTAGCTCAGTTCCACTGGAAGCTTCTGCCCTAGCCTGTCCCCAGAGGGACTGTGCTGAATCACATATTCCTCTGGCTGAAGAATACAGTTTTTGATGGTTCACTACAGCAATCAGTGCTTTCTACTCTTTTTACACCTCATGAGTGAAGAACCTAATTGTGATTTAGAAGATCTAAATGCTATTTTGACCTCTCCTGTTGGCTCTAGCATCAGCTTCCAGTCTGGTACCACACCCCACCAAGCTGAGACATCTCAGTTTATGAAAGAACCAGACATTTCAGATGTGTTATTGCCTTCTGTCATCCTTTGTCATGTGCTGGGGTCGTACTGCCTCTGAGCTGGACAGGGAAACCAAATTGATGAAATGGCACTGGGCCAACAGAGAGGAACTCATGCTGAGGGTTTGCTCAGAGCCAGTGCACCTCTGCTTTGCCCCACACAAGCTTTCAGGTGTGCCATGCAATTGCATCCCATACTTAATGGGTGAGAGACATGGTCCACAGGGCCACCCACTGAAGCTGCTCATAGTGTTTGGTGCACTGGCTCCCTAAAATTCGTTTACTTAATTCTAATTCTAGTTCTAATTCTAATACTAATTTAATTCCTTCTTCAAATTCCTCTGCAGAACTTATTTCCAACAGAGGCCTCTGTGGATTTTGCCTTTTTATATTAACTGAATGAGTTAATTTATACACCAAACTACTTTAGAAATGATTGAAAGAAACTTGCATTATGCTTATCTAACAAAAGCATATCAACTTGCATTGTTATAGACCATTTGCTTTCCCATAATTTCCCATCTTTCCCTCTGGTCAGTCTTAATGCAAGTCCCAATCTTAAAAGTCACAGCATGCAGTAGTTTCCTGACAGAACCAACTCAAACTTGACTTTCAGGTGTTCTGCTTTGGAGGACTTATTCTGTAAAGCAATATATTCAACATGTGTACCCTGCTACAACACAAGCTTTTAATTTTCATTGAAATGGAGGTATAATTACATACACTTCTTGCACTGTAACTGCTGCAAATCACATCCTAAATATGCAATTGTGTTAAATCCTGATTAATGAAATTTCTTTGTAAGTTAGACACTTCGTGTTAGATTTATATAACAACGACAAATAAATCTAATCAACCCAAAAAAGCTCCTGATATTTCCTTTTGTTGTTCCAGTGTAACTAAAGTATATACAGGAAAAATATACAGCATTGTTTATGAAAATATAATTCTTGTAGATACACTCAGAAAACTGCAAACATTCATAAACATCTCTCTCTTTGGGGAAAGAGAAAAGTGCCATTTAACAGGTGTTAGAATGTAAATGACATCTCATTAGTGACTTCCTTTTGCAGCTCAGAGACAAATAAAACCTTCATTTAAAAGCATTAGTGTTGCTCCTAAGGGTTTCTGGTATCATAATGTTTTGGTTTATGATGATATTTAGCCTTTTCTAACATTCCCACTCATTTCTACAGAACAAACCAGCCTCTATCTTTAAAGTTAAGACTCAGAATAAAGCCAGGGGTGGAAGGAGATGACTGTACAGCTATTCATACCTTCATCCCTTGCCAGTAAGTTGCAGGGAATTATAATCTACATTAACATGAAAGAAAAAGAGCAGCTCGTTTTCATTCTGGAAACCAATTGGATTCCAGTTTTCCTTTGAAAGGTGTGAAAACCTCTATGTGTTTAGTATGTTTACACAGAATCACATCGAATTGTCATGGTTGCAAACAGCCTCTAAGATCACTGCGTTCAAACATCAACCTCCCTGCCCCCAAAATAATAATAAATTTTAAAAAAGAAAAAAAAAAAAAGCTCACTAGAGCATGTCCTGAAGTGCCTCATCTACATGGTTTTTAGTTACCTCCAGGGATGGTGACTCCACCACCTCCCTGGGCAGGCTGTTCCACTGCCTGACCACTCTTTCAGTATAAAAATTCTTCCTAATATCCAATCTGAACCTCCCCTGCTGCAACTTCAGACCATTTCCTCTGGTCCTGTCATATTCACTTAGAAGAAGAAGAGCCAACACCCACCTCTCTACAACCTCCTTTCAGTTAGTTGTAGAGAGCTATTAGATCTCCTCTCAGCCTCCTCTTCTCCAAACTAAACAATCCTAATTCCCTCAGCCTCTCCTCATAGGACTTGTTCTCCAGGCCCTTCACCAGCTTGATTGCTCTTCTCTGAACTTGCTCCAGTGAGTTTGGGTTTTTATGAAAGAGTTTCTCTTTAACATTCTTTTCCCCAAAAACCCCACCCCTCACAAAAGAGTTTTGAAGAGGTGTTAAGTCACTTCAAGTGTTGCTAGGATAATAATTCAGTCTTTCTGGATTAGGTGATGGCTACATACCAGTTTCCATTTTGTTAAAAGAAATAAGAACTCAAGCATAGAATAGCTGTGGTCAAATAATATTTTAAAAATGTAACCCTTTGCCTATGAGACTATAAAATTTAAGTAGCATGCTGACCAAAGAAGCTTTTGTACACCGAGGGTGTGAGGAGGTGGTCCTTCAGCTGACATGGGAAGGAGCACGAGACCCCCTGAGCAGGACCTCAAGGTCCCTTTCTAGCCAGCCAGCACCACAGGAAGGTGCATGGCCTTCCAGTCCAATGTGTGACACACCTGAGAGTCAGAGCCTCTCCCTGAGGCTGCTGAAGAAGTCACTCAAGTGACAGAGTTTATCCATTTTATACCTCATTTAATATGACTTATTTATTTACCAGAGGTTCTTAAGTGTTGGCTCATGTTACCTGTTACTGCAACGATGTACCCATTTGGGATATTCTTCTGAAGATCTCCAAGATCAGGGGTGAAAATGTGTGCTTTTCCACATTCTAAATTAGCTGTAAGCACTTAAGATAAATCCTGAGGCATTATCTAAAAAGCTCAAGGTAAATGTATGCATAAGTGCAAAGACAGAAAATAACAGTGAAAATGGTGAAATAATAGCAGTGGTAATAATTATGTGGCTGTTTTATACCATTTCAGTGTTAATTTTCATTTCTATCCCATTTCATAAATCAGTTTACATCCTCGAGGAGAGTATTGTTTTTAGTCCCAACCATTCCCGGGCAAAGAACATTGCAGTGAACAACTGGGAGCAGAGGGGAGATGTTCAACGCTTTACCATGGCAAAGAGATGCAAAGACTGTGTGAAAAGACATGTAAGAAACTGACTCTTAGTGGATGGGAACAGATTAAACTCACAGAAAATTCTGAATGCTGCAGGGAAGGCAAATACGGAACTTTATTTACACTTGTTCAGAATAAAGGAATGAATGGGACATCCAATGGTTCTAAAAAGCAAAAAGTAATATGATGATTTTTCAAATACATCTACTCTTTGGAGTACTGTAATTTGCACCTGTGGAACTCATTATCACACAATATCATTATATTTTAAAGTAATGCCATTTTGAGAATAACGTTGAGCACTTACATCTGTAATGAAAATGGCATTGCAGAGAGTCTAATCATGGTCTACAAGCCTGTTCACACAGCTTATGCATAAAGGTAGTCAGTTTTAGTCAATGTTTTTGAAGATATTTTTATTTTAAAATTCTAGGTTAAACCGGTCTGTCTCATTCCTAAATTACTCAATTCCTAAATTATTCAGCATGTTTGTCAAATATAAAAAAAAAAAACTGGAAAAATGGGGCAGTTTAAAGAAAATGTAAAACAAAATTAATTCCACTTTTAAAAAGTTCTGGTTCAAACTTTTGTTTTAAAACACTCAGTATATATTACTACCCCAAAATAACAAAAATCCTTACATTTCACAGAATTACAGAATCATAGAATATTAGGGGTAGGAAGGGACCTCTGGAGATGATTGAGTCCAACCCCCCTGCCAGAGCAGGACCACCACAGAATCTAGGACAGGTCACACAGACACATATCCTGATGGGTTTTGAAAGTCTCCAGAGAAGGAGACTACACAACTTGTCTGGGCAGCCTGTTCCAGTGCTCCCTAACCTTTACAGTAAAGGAGTCTTTCCTCATGTTGAGGTGGAACTTCCTGTGTTCCAGGTTGTGTCCATTGCCCCTCATCCTATCACAGCACACGACTGAAAAGAGATTGGCCCTTCCTTCTTGACACCCACCCTTCAGATATTTATAGACATTAATAAGATCCTCTCTCAGTCTTCTTTTCTGCAGACTAAACAGCCCCAAGTCTCTCAGCCTTTCCTCATAAGACAGGTGTTCCAGTCCCTTAATTAAACCATAATTTCCCATGGCTTTTTGTTGGCATAAACAAAGCACCTCATAAAACAGGAATTGCTTCAGTTAGACCTTTGCAAATATAATATAAATATAAATAATAAACACATAGATACATTCTGAAAGCCATAAAGCCTGCTATCTAGATTTTAGTTAAATCCCCTGGTCAGATCTAAAGGGAGCATTTTGTTCAGGAATCTTTTGACATACTTCTCATTTTTGAATGAATGTGATTGTATGGAACAAGTTACAGCTTGATAGAGCACAATGAAGTATCAGCTAGTGAAAAAGATTTAACTGGATATCAATCAATAATAACTTAGAAAAAACATTTTTTGAATAAGTGCACAATAATTGTGTGACCAGTTCCTTCTATATGAGTTTATTACTCAGCCAGTGTATCATCTACAATTAATCTGGAGATAGTAGTGGGCAAAGGGACACTGGTTGAGGATTTTTTTGTGTATGATAAGTGGAAAAATATTAACTGGATGTAGGAATTTATAGTCTCAGACACAGTTCTGGCAAAACACACTATTTGAGTGAAGAATATTTTACAAGAAAAATAAATAATTAGAAACAATAAGAATTTTAATTTTTTTTTAAAAAAACCCAAAACACCAAATCCTATTCTCTGGGTCCAGAAATCTGGTACTGTGATGTTTTGTGATTGCTCACAGGCTCAATTTTTCCAGCAGCTGTTTGGTTTACCCCAGAAGAAAGAAGCAGCAATTCCTTGCAGGGAGAGAGGGAGGTACAGCACACAAAGCTCTGGCATGATGTAAGGCTTTCTGCATTTTAATCTCTGTTCCCTTGTAATCTCCCTCTGTGGTTCAAGTCAAACCACTTACTCCTTTTCTGCCACTGTTTCAATTTCAATACAATTTACTTATTTCCCAGGAGAAATGGAATGCTCATTTGTTATATGTAAAGTTGACTATAAAGCAAATACAACTCTCCAACACCCACTCCCCATTACTTTCGGAAATGTCTTTTAAAATATTGGCAACTGTGGAAAAAAACCCCAAACAAATAAGAAAAAAAAAAGGACAAAAATATTTGGGCTCTGCAAGTTCTCCTCCTGCATCAAGGATCATACAAGTTGGCAGACAAAAGACTTCTCTCTCATCCCAAGGAACTCTTAGTGAGTTTCCCCATCATCCCATGCCAGGACTGCTGATACCTTTGTGATTACTGAGGGAAGAAATCTGTGAGTGATAACCACAAGATCCCTAATCTTGTTATCCCTAGTGGTCTCCCAGCCATCTTCTCGCATGTCACTGACTTCAGTCAGCCTTTTGGTGACACCTTCAGCACCTGTGACAAAGTGCCCCAGGTCAGATACCGTCAGCCCTCTCTTCTGCCTTTTGCCTAAGGTGAGAAGTTTGTTTCCTTTGTCCTGAGGACCAGATTATAGTAAATATTCACCTAAACAGCCTTAAGATCCAAATGTATCTTCAATAAATCAATGTTTATTTGAAAAACAAGAAAATACCACAGCAAAATCAAAGCTAAACTGTTCAAAAACACCTATCCCAGAATCCCCAGTGGGAGAGAGACGTCCAAACAATTGAAGTCTCTGAAAGAAAATTGGCAAATACGATGCTGGGATTTCCAGAGTCCTGCACCTCTCTCAGACTGTCAAAAGTCCTTGTATGACCCTCAGTACTCAGATACCTCGGAGTCCCCCAGTGTCACTGTGCTCAGTCTCTTGAAGCTGGATAGATATCTGTCAATTATACTCTGCAGAATACTTTGATGTGGCCAGGTATGACCTTACTCATTACCATAACAGGCATGAAAGCATCTTTTGTACTGACAATAGGATTTGTTCATGCCATATGCAGTCTCCTCTCTTTGGCCTGGCTTATACTGTGTTATCCAGCTCAGTTTAGTATTATATATTTGCAGTTTCTGAAACAGGTATGCTACTTTGTTGTAATTGGTGTTTTACTCCTGCATCAGAAGTATGTCTTTCTCTGTGAATTAATATGCTTGTACCAGCTTCTCAAATATGGGAAATATCCATCTTCAAATGCAGTTATTTAATGCTAGGTAGATTTTTATTGACATGGCACAGCATGTTACCTAAAACTATGTCAATCAGAAAAGTGGAGGAATCATATTTCATAACAATTCTCAATGAAACACTTCTATAACAAAAGTAATCCTGCCACTGTTAAAAACTACTTAAATTACAACAAAGACAGTCTTTGCCTCATGCAATACCTTTGCAGGCAAAGTTATATATACAGTCTCTCCACACACACAGCCCTCCTCCCCCACAGTCCCCAAGAAGTATATTCTTTAAAAGAGAGACTTGGTATTCATGGGAAGCTGGTTATTTTAGTGTCATCTTATTTCTGAGACACTAAGCAGAGCTTATATGGAGACTGGTTCTCCAACACAGCAGCTTGTTAAGGGGAGTTGAGTGACATCCCAGCATACATCTAGCTTCCTACTGAGTCTCCAACATCTGTTACTGCCTAACTGCCTGAAATACGTGGTGCTTTCTAAGAAAAATGTAAGGTTTGTTTTTGTTTTTACACATATGCTCAGCTGAAAAGTGTGTGAGCTGATCCCTATCACATCCTTGGACATCTATGTCATCTGCTCACACACTGCAAGGTATAGGCTGATTTAGAGTAAGCTTTACTCTGTTAGTATTTTCTTAAAGATACAGGAAAAAGTAAACAAAGCCGGAAAAAAACATCCACATATATTGTAAGCATTATTATATAGACAGAAATTAGGTCAAGTTGACCCAAAATTTTGGTGTTTTTTCAAATAAACTTAGTGATGGAAGCTTAACATAGCTGTAGTGGGTGATAAATCCTGAGGGCAGATCCCAGTTCTGGAGATGGGCACAAAGTTTAGGCTGAAATCCAAGCATACTGCATTAAACCTAAATATTTTAAGTCTGCTGTATATCAGACAGCTAATTTGTTGGATCAAGTCATCATCGCTATAAAAACCCTATACCCTGGAACTGCCAACTTTAAGTTCAGAATTTAGCAGGGAAATGCCTGGCTCCTGTTCAAAAAGACTGTGCAGAAGTGCTTGTGCTCCCAGAATCAGGCCCTAGTACATGACCACCTTCAGGTAGAAGCAGCCAGATGGGCAGGAACAGTGCTCTGCATGGCAGGTCCTGGAACTATTCCAGATGAATGACAGGTAGGAAACAGCAGTAAAATTTAAGCATTAAATGCCACTAAGACATACCTAATGTAAGAAATTATTGAATCAGAACTAAATCCTTTCCATAAAATTCAAGGTCAGCTTAATAAATAAAATCTGCTAACCTCTAAAAACTGGGGGCTAGCTAATCTCAAATAGAAAAAAACTGTAGATTTCACAGAGCATTTTAATAGATAAATAATTTTGGAAGTTTGCTTAGGAATAGTCCCAGCACTAAGAATAAAATATAACAAAAACTGGAATAAAGAAGCATGGGATACTGAAAGCAGCTGGCTAATCATACTGTGGCTAATCTAAACAATAGAAGATCTAGTAGGTGTATCTCAACTGTGTTACATGACCAAAGTTTAAAAAAAATATCTTACTGAATGATATAGATATATTTAGATAGTTGTAACAATAATTTTTCAAATGTTGGAACTAGTTACTTGAAAAACAACCAAACATCACCACCAAAGCAAAGATATTGGCTCAGTCTGTTCCATTACTTCCTAGGGCCAAATAATGAACTTAAACAATAGGGTTCAAAACGTAGCAGTTTTTATTGAGGTAAAGTGTGCTCAAAGAAGTGTTAGATTCTGAAGCAGTATGTTGCCAGTACAATTTTGGGAGCAAAAATATAGATCAGAATGAGGCATTACTTAGTAGAAAAGTGAGTCAATAACAGCAAGCCACTTCTAGATTGAATACTTTTTTTGTTGTTTTCTAATTGGTGTCTAGTGCCAATCCATGTATTTGGGGCTTATCTTAAAAGGAGGTATAAATTAGGGCTTTACATACATCACTGACAGTTTGTCCTAACAGAGTGCTTCTCCCTGGCAAGGCAGGCAGCAAAGTCAAGGGTGAAGGCTGAAAGAGAAGTACAGCCTAGCCAAGAGAAGCTACAAAGGAAATGTGACATCAATATTGTCAGAAAAAGGTGTCAGAATTGGAGGGGAGGCAAGAAGTAATGCAAAAAAGCTAATGCAATAAGTCAGTTAATTATGTGCAAATAGATTTGTCCCATTCACAACACCAGGCATCTCTGTTCATTGGTATGATGAGTTATCAAAAGACATCAAATTACACTAAAATCGGACTGATGAGAAGAAGGCAGACACTCAGAAATCTATCTGTTTGCTTCGGCTTTCCCATAGTGATATTCCAAATATTCCCACAAAGTTATAAGCAAATGGAAAACAACACCAAAAAGAACCTGAGAAATATAAAATTCGTAAGACTCCAAATCTCTTCTGATACAGTTGGAATACACCTGTTCACCCTTTATAATAGCAAACAAAACAAATACAAGTATTTTCAAAATCTGTTCTCAAAATGAACCCAGCTTTTCTTTGTTTTCCAGAAGAGCCACACTATCTAAATGGCCTGGTACACAAGCCTCTAAGAATTAATGAGAAGGATTAATACATATTGTTATGACTCAAAGCATTTTATTATTTAAAAAGAGTCCATTTAACCATAATGATTCAAATGCAGCTGCAGCAGTAGCAGCAGAACTTCCCATTGATTTAGGTGAGACTGAAATCAGTCCTCATCTCTTAAGCCTTAATGACACTGTGGGCCTGAATATGACAATGCCTCTTACTTTGTGTTTAACCAAAACAAATACCTTAAAGGCCATCATTCATCTTTAACCCTCAATAGACTGCTGTTTCATCATTTTCTCCCCACAAGATGTAACTCTTAATTCAAATGCATGCAATAAAAAGCATTCCCAAAGTATATCATATCTAGTTAACCACATTAAGTATTCCTTAAATGGAAAGATCATTGATATTGGATGGATTTCTCAATTGAAAGAGAAGACTGTATCTCAGAGGAACAATGTACATACAAATATCTGGAAATCTGAAAGTGCTGCACACCGTCGATGGAAAAAAGCTTGAACTAAAACACACCAAAACAAATAACCAAAACTCCTGGTGTCTGGCTGAAATTAAAAAGATGTTTATGCTGCATAGCGGAGGCATTAATTTCTATTTTAAACAACAGTGATGTTTGGCTTGTTGCACTATTGTATACAACACAATATTCACAGGTTTCAAGGTGGCTTCCAAATTGCTCATTTTTCCATCCCAGAGGTAAAAATTTATTTCAGGAAACATGAAACAAAAAACATTTTCTCCTGAGAAGTGTCAGATCCCACTTAAGGCAGCTATTATCAAAAGACGTTTTCCTGTCGTATCATGATTCTGTATCTCAGAGGCCTACAAAGTTCTAATCCTGCCTTATGTGCTCCTCCTGCATAGCTCTTGTATCTGCTTACCTTTATAGGGAGAGTCCTGAGGACAGGCCTTGGTGGCCTTTCACTGTCCCAGGGAGAGGAAGGAAGAAACAGTAGCCCAGAGGAATGTTTTTCTTTGAAACATTCCACCCTGCTGCTGGAAACAAAGCCCTGGATGTAGTAGGGTGAGAAAAGGCTACAGAAGTGTGGCACTTTGAAATTACAACTGGTTTTCTGATATCTCTACAAATGCTACCACCACCAATAGAAATACACCACCATCACTGATGTTGTGAGTAATCACCTAATTGATAGTTTTGGGGGTACGAAAAAGCCCATGCAATTGGTTTTCTCCTTTTAATGAGAATAAAGGAGAAATTGTAAATAGAAAGCAGAAGAATGTGCTGTAGGAGGAGGCTGGAGGAGTGCTCTGTGGTCCTTTCTCTTACATCCAAGCCTGAACTCATGTGGGGACGAATCCCTTTCCTTGGGTGGTTCTTTCCTGTGGTACCTTCCCTCTGAACCAGCTTTAACCAAACTAGTATAACAATCCTGACTAGGGAGGGATCCCATCGTGTTAAGATGTGGGAAGGAGACTAGCAGGGAGGGACGGGGAGGAGCAAACAGTTTGAAAGTCTTTAAAGTACTGGCAACCTTTTAATAGAGATGCTGGACAATTCAGCAAGGGCTTGAATAGCCAGCCTTTTCTTCATGCTTTTTTAAAAGAGTGACCTGGATGGAAACAAATGGTGCATTTGTACAAAAGCAAACTGCCAAGGATAATGTAAAATGGAAAAAGGTCTTCAGTAATTTGAGTAATGTGTAATCCTAACACATTTTGTTAGATAAAACAGTAGGATCACCTGGAGAAAACTGCGTGGAAAAATGCACTGTGTGAGTGGTGGTCTTGTGTTTCAGGTAGAAAAGAGTTTACACACAGTTGAACACTCATTGTAGACCATTTTAAAAAACTTTCATTGGCAATACCTTTTCCTGCCTTCTGTTTCAACAAAGAAGGAAAGAGAATATCACAGTGCTCCTTAATATGTACAAATCATTTTGTCTTCTCCGGAGTTTGCTTTGCATCTCCATTGATTCTGCTGATGAGAATTGTGCTGCAGCTGCAGAATCACACAAGGGTACCTTCCCCCACACAAGGGTAGTGGCAACAGCTTCCTCTGAGCGAGACCTTTCCTGCTTCACCTTTCGGGTCATGCTGCCTCACTGATATTTAAATTTTTTAAATGGCTTAGCATGCACTTCTGAATCCTAATCTTTAGACAAACTCTTGGTTCACCTTCTAGCCCTAGACTCCTCCAAGATCAGCCTTATATAAATATCGTTAGTTACAGCTACTCAGATCAGCAGAGACCTATTCTATTCAGCCTTTTTTTCCCCTTTCTTTTTTTTTTTTTAAAAAAGGGCAAACTGTTTTATATCAACAACCATCTGTGAGCCTGTCTTTTAGGCCATCAAACTCTTCCATCCATTACAGAGAGCCTTCCTCACCTCCGCTGCATGACAGCGCAATAAAGATGACACACTAATTCAATGACTTGTAATTTCAGCTAAACAAAGAGAAGTGCTGCAGCTTCTCCTTTTGTGTTTTGGTGCCATATCAGTGAAGCCAGCTATGCAAACATAGCACTGGGAGGGTTTTATGACAGCAGTTGAATGGGGAGAGTAGCTTGGTGTTGCTTTTTTATGGGTTTTGGCTCCATGATATTTGGCTCGGTGCTGCTGGCCATTGCCATTGTGTCTGGATTCTATGTCAGCAGCAGCTAATTGTTCCAATAATGTTTATCATAGGGATCCACCAGGGAGCTGTATATGTGGAGATAAGCTACAGGGCAATGATACTCACTATCTTACTGATCTCTATACACAGTGCTTTTGCTTCATGCCAAAAAGCTCTTTAGGTTTCCAGTCTAAAAAAGAAAGAAAAAAAAAAGAAAAACATAACAGCTTAATCATTGTGCCAACAATAGTGTCTAAAGGGATGTAATCAGGTTCCTCTGATAATCTTACCAACACATGAAAGTCATGCGCAAAAGCAGTAATTGAAGCAGTTGGTTCTTTCTACCACCTGCTGTTGAAGTCACAGGTTAATCTAAATGAGGTCCCCTTCTTATGAAGTAGGACGCAGGGCACTTTTTAACCATAAAAACGTCTTACGCAGGCTTTGCAAAATAATAAAGAAACAGTTCATTAAATGAAAAGTATTAAGTATCCAGTGCTCGCTCAACATTTCATGCTGCTATCGGGTGCCATATCCAAGTGGAAGAGCCATGCTAATGTCTAAACCCCAATGCACACTTCAGTTTGCATATAGAAGCAGACAGGAGTTTGTCAGGCAGATGCCCCTACATAACTAGACATTAGGGAGTCAATGTAACAGGTTGTTAGGAAGTGACTGGTTTTTAAGGGGTTTTTTTGACCCCTAGGAATAATGCAAAAAACCAAACATCTAAGTGCATGGTGATGCTCTTTTTGTGCAGACACTAGTAGATAATTTCTATTCTTAACTCTCTTACAATTTCTTCACATTATTTCAAGGACTAAAAAATAAATAGTTGAAGATTTGAGCTCCAAAATCGAAAATTTACAATGTTTTCCTACCTTATTTTTTTGTTCTGAAAGCCAAATATGGGACAAAACCAATACAATGAGAATGTCATTTTGGGTAAAAACTACTACATTACAAATATTCTTTATGCCTTTTACTGTAATAAATGATTTATAATTAAAGGCTCAATGCTGTGGCTGTATTGCCAGCTAACTATTATTCTTACTGACCCTGTGAAGTTGCCCCAAGATCTCTGCCACACACGTTATTAATCTGCTTAAGTATTAGGTGCATACACTCAGCAGAGTTAATAAAATGCTATAGCTTCATCTCCAAAGTACAGAAATCCCTCCCTTATGGAAAAGTCCTGAAGGATTTAATAAGGATACTACCAGTTATTTCCTATAGAAATTACTCTGAAATAATTTACATAATTTGATAAAATTATATACTTCCTTCAGGCTTTTGAACCTTCCTGAGGGATTCTATAGCAAAGATAGCAGATTTTCTGAAATTCTATTGGAGATTATAATATTCTACAATATTCTAGAGAAATCCTCCATAAATAGCTCTTGGAATGCTCATCTGAAATGAAACTGATCCTGTTTCTGGTTGCAGCAGGTTTTGAGTATTTTCTCCCTTTTGTTTCTTTTCACACATGGTGAGAAGTAAAGCTGCATAGTGGGAGTGTATCTGTAGAGCTGAACAACAGGTGGTGAGGACCCAGAGTTCACATTACACACAATTTTGAGGGGTGGTTAAAATGGGTTAGTTTTAGCCTGGTCCCATGAACCAGCTGCAGTGGACTAGGTGTGCTCCTAGAGAATGTCTTCTGCTGAAGTTTTACAGAAAATTGCAGTATGAGGGTTGCTTCACTTCAAAATCACACCTATTCCACAAACTAATAGGTTAATGCAGGCATGCCAATGTCTTCTGTGTACCACACAAACTATACACCATTATTACTTCATTGGAAGGAATTGTTTCTGTGAGAAATATATGAAGCTCAAGATAGAATATGACACATTAAGATTATTTCAAAGATAGAGTAAGAAATTAGTCTTCAAATGCAACTAACATCTACCATGATGACTGAATACTTAACAAAGAAATACAGAAAAAAATTTCAGAGAAATGTGGTTAGAAGTTGAGATCCTGATTCAGAAAGCCCAGGCAAAATTTCTTTACTTAGTCGTAAGTAGTGAAGAAAGTGAACTGATCATTCACTTGTATTTGTTGACTCTTCCAAGTGTATTCTGACAAAGGCATTAAAGCTAGCCAAAATATGACTGTGTAACTGTTTCAGAAGATTAAAAAGAAACAAAAGTTTTAAGTGTGTTTAAAGAATCTAACTTTCTAATCCCTAACTTTCTTAGAAATTTTTGGGACATCGCAGCTTTCCCTGGGTTATGAGAAAAGCTATGCACATACTCAGTGATTCTGCAACCATCAAATATAATAGTAATTGGAAGCAAAATATAGCATAGACCAGCAGATAATAAGGAATATGATGATCAATTGGATTGTGCAGCCTACAAGGACTTCTGATGTCTCCTTGCTGCACAGTCCAAGTGATATATTTTCATCTTTCACATTCATCTTGCTTTCTGTTTCAGAAAGCAAGGCCTGATTCTGCCATCATTAGTCACACCAAATAGCACCTGACTCTGCAAGTAATTCCTATTGATTTCAGTATTAATTCTTGTTAAATGCTGTTCACACAGGAGAAAAGGTGCCACTAAGGAGAAGTTAGAAGGATTCATGTACTGTTTCATTTTATTTGTAGCCTTTTTTTCCCCCACTCCATTTCAGTGTGTGTGCAGTATCCCACCTCTCTCACTATTTCAACACTCCTGTTTTTGTCTCTGTTCCTTTACTGGTCTTACTTGCTATTCTCTCCATTCCTGTCCCTTCCTCTCTTTCAATCCCCTGTGAATCTCAAACTCCATCACTTACATTTCCAATTGTCAGCAAAAAGAGAAGACAGACTGGGTCCAAGTCTACCATGCTTTTTGTTACCAGTTGCCAAACTGCACAAAAACGTTGCTGGAGCTCTGTCTGTACTACCCATGTTCCTGGTATCCCCCATTCCCACTTGAAAAGGACTGTGAAGGGCAAAAGAAAGTGTAGGAGCATTCAGAGATTTCCAAAAATAGCATTCCCAAATCTACCTCTGGATGCAGGAGCAAGATTTGCCTCATTACTTCTTCTGCCTGCCTGTTTCCCTACTCAATGCAGGGTTAACTCCTGTGACCTTGCTTTCTTAACACATATAGGAATATGCAAATTGAAAATAAACACAAATGCAACCTTCCAAAACAAAATGCTCATTCATGTTCCCTTGGGGAATGACCAGGGAGCACACTGTGTTTGATGGCTAAGTCAAGTTGCAGCAATACAGGAATAGATGTACAATAGCCTTATTCTCCTATTTTTACTGTGCCATTATGTGCATAGATTATGTCCACTGTATTATGTTTAGAGCAAAAAGAAAATACTATAAAAGGGCAGGAAATTGCCAGAAAGACCCATCTTGTTCAAACTGCCCTAAAGAGGATCTATACAGTGTATTTTAGAAATCTATCCTCTAGGACCTCACTGCTTTATTCTGTGCATTTTATGTCCTATGTAGCTGTATATAAGAGAAGCAGAAACCGGGTTTGCATGAGCAACTCAGATTCCAGCTCGTCCATATTCTTCACTGCTGAGTTAACTTTTTTAAGATCTACTACCATTAGGAATAATTCAAAATATATTGGCATCTGCTATTTTTTTGTACTCGGCCTGAGTTTGCTATTCTCCTTTGGGAGATGAATCTTTCAAACTTCACTTTTCCATTTCACTGCTCTGGTAGCTCTCTACAACATTCACAGAGTCAGGATGGTGGATTTGCAGCTTCTGAATGAACGATAATTGCTTATGCCATCTTCAGAATATCAGTCTTCAGGACTTTTCCTATTTACTAGTTCATTCCTAAAATAAACTTTGCTTTTAGGCACCAGATGGCTTTTCCACAGCAAGATGGCTCAGGTACTACCCATGTTTATTCCATGCTCTCAGAGAAATTTCTGTTTGGATTTTGCATAAAATAAGTGATAGATTCTAATGAATATGTGGTATGAACTTCCTCCTGTTAAACACTTTACTATAATATGGCATTTAAATACTACCAAACTTCTGAATGCTGGATACAGATAATATTTATTAAATAAAGTGAAAGTGTGCCCTTACCTATGGGCAAAATGAATGAAATACATGCTCGATTTAGAACAAATGAGAAAAAGTCATGTGTAACCACTGTGCAAATTATTTTTATAAGAGGAAAGGAAAACATAACAAATGCTAGAGAGCATTTAGATTGGATTCTAGAAGTGCATCTTTCTGAAGAAACAAATGGTAGGGTTTTTGAACAAGTAATTTGTGAGGAGACAAACAAATGCATTTTTAAGGAGTTTTTAAAGTGAAAGAAGGTTATAGGAAAGAGCAGCTGTTGGCCCCTGCTACTCTGTAAGCTAAAGAACCCTACAACCCACTTGAGCACGATGACGACAATAATCAATATTTGTAAAGCCCTTAAAGAGTCCTTATATATACCTGTTTAGGAACTGTCTGTTTCCCATCCTATTTTCTGCACCATTAACACATTTTCCAGCTAAGCTCTGACACCAGCATTGTTATTGGTAAAAAAACAACGTGTAACTCTAGGAGTATACAACTCCAATTTCAGAGCTCAGAGCTAGTAACAGTTCTGGAAGCTGGAGGAAGGGAGAAGGATAGTGTGTTGCTTGAGCTTTATGCTGGCTAAGTTCTATCCAGAACATACAGTGAAAAAAAAAAAAAGATTACAAAGTATAGCTGTTAATTGTTTAAATTTTATGTCTATGACCACACCATTTATGTTAAAACAGATACAATGTTAGCCAGAATGGATTATCACTCTCTAAACAATTAACTTTTTCTTTTTTGAAAACCACAGTACACCTGTTATTATCATGGCAACAAAGTTTGGTCACACCATAGCCTTTTCATTAAATCCTTTTAACTGTTGATGTCTAATTAAATTCCTGAAGATATTAGTACCTCTGAATAATGATTAGTGGATTATCTAGTTTTAACTAGATTTAAGATGCCTATCTGCAAAGTTGTTGCTTGTAATGGACTATGTAAGTAAAATATATACATATGCCAGAATGTTTACACACTTTCCCAGGATTTAAAAAAATAGTTTAGACATCATATTTTAACCTATTGTAGGTCCAACCTGCATTAAAAAAACCCAAACCAAACCAAGACAAAACCAAACATTCCTTGTGAACTTCAGAATAAGCATCTAGCAAAATACCTCTATGTTGATGACACAGTTAGCTCTTATTTCCTGCCAAATTAATTTGAATTAATTTTGAATAGTCAACTTGTTACCTCAGACAAATATGGTCAATTATTACAAGAAAACTTGACATTGAAGCTGGCAAGCTTTGTAGCCTCCAGCTCTATACTTAAAGTAACTAACTTGCCAGGCAAAAAAGACCAGCAGTCAACATCCATTTCCTTAGTTTCCGTTACTACGAGGTACGTTATAATATTTGTGTTCATCAGAAAGTTCAGGGGAGAAATCAGACGAAATAACCCACAGCTCCTTAACCACTGCTAAGGAATGGTAAATGCTCAAAGCAGTTAGCCTTGAAACTAACCTAAGTGTTGTCCACACTAACCACATCTGATTCTAGTTATTAGGGCATTTCTGCAGTCAAGTAGTCATTTTTCATGTGTTCATCACTCTAAGTTCTTTGCTTACCAAGTAAGAGATAGTTTGGGATTTTCCAACACAATTTTCATTACGTGGCTTTTACTTTACATGTGGTGTTCAAATGTGTACCGTTTTCATAGCAGACTTCTGGCTTTTTTTTAATGAACATTAACAGTAGCTCTTTAACTAGACATTAATAGTATGACAAATTGTGAAGTTGAAACCACATGCAAAAAATATTGAACATTCCACTTGCAGAAGTAATTAATAAATGCATACATTTTGAGGTTGGGGAACTTGATAATCTTTCAGAGAATTCTTTGTCAAGAAATCCTTGATAATTCAATTTTACTGTAGTCTTCAATTTGCAAATTACTATTGTTTTACTCCTCATATCAGTATTCATACCTAGAAAAACAGTAGATACTATTACAAATAAATTCCTGCCCATCAGGGAGTGTTCTGGGGTTAAGAATATTTCTTTCAAGAAATGCATGTAAGAAAATTCTTACCCATCCTAACAGCTCCAAAATGCTAAACTACGGGAATATTCTCTGATTTCTCACAATATGGATTTACCTCCAGAATTACACCTAGGATTTACATCTGGTCACAGCAAATATTTGATTTTCATCTATTCTAGAACTTCCTATGAGCATTTCTTGAATTCTGATAACCTTTTACCCAAACAAACAGCAAAGTGAGAAAATATGAAATACAGGGAAAAGTCCAGTATAGAAAGGTAACAACTTGATGTCTAATGCAGGTCAGCAGAATGTGTGTGAAGTAGATTTAAAGCTGCCACAGAGCTTTCTCAGTCAGGTGTGGAGCTGAGCAGGACTGTACCTCTTACCTGCTCTGATTTATTCCACCTACAAACGGTCCCCCAGGTTATTAGCTCTAGATCAGTGTCTGAGTGCTGTAGCAGACTGAGGTGACAGCTCAATCAGCTTTATATTAGAGCAGTCTCCTCTCAACAAGAGAAGCCAAACTAAAATCTGGACATCATGACCGGGTTGTACTGAAAAAGGGGTTTACATTTTACCTCGTGTTACACATCCACCCTGTTCAGTTTAAGTTAGATTATTTATCAGCATGGGATTTATCAGCAAAGAGAGCTGATACTTGGACCTTTAAAAACTTGCAGATAATACAAAAGTTTACATTAATTCCTGTTTGTAGTCATCAGGAACAAATGGGAGCCATAAAATAATTTTATAGAAATTATAAATAAAATCTTCAATGCAATGTCTAAATCATATTAGAAGAAGAGTTGCAGCATTTCACTGATTTCAGCTGCTCTATTTTGGTAAAATCCTGCTACCATAGAAGAGAAGAGATATGAATTAATTTCTTCACTATAAGCAATTCCTATTAATTTCTGTGGAAGCTGCATGAATCAAGGGTAATAGACCACCATTAAGATATATGAAACTGAAAAGTTGTTGACTTTCAGAAATCAGTAAAACTAGGCTGGCTGAAAGACAAGTTAATATATTTTTAATTAGATCTCCATTTGCTCAAGATAAAGATTGCAATCCCAGTGTGAAATGTGTCTCAAAATATCGAGCCAAATGTGTGGTCTGAGAAAAGCTATTTCTTAATGTGCTAAACATCTACACCTGGGCTAAAGGATCTGACTAAACAAGAAATCTTTGCAAGACTGATTACCTAGATGGAATGATATCTAGGCACTGTGTGCCTATTCAGATCTATGTGATGTCTAGCATGAAAATAACATTAACAGTAATAACCATAAATAGTCTAAAATTACCTTGCAAAGCTGAACTGTTTGCTGTTGGTTAAGAGAGAAATCCTTTGACTGGTAAGTAATTTTAAACATTAGAGAAATTAACTACTCCATTAAATCTTAGTTGTCACTAATAAGCGTTCCAAAGCATGTTATTCACACAAATGCAACTTGATATGTTGTGATTTTAAGCAAGTAGAAAATAAGGAACTATTGGCCCTAGTTCAGCAAAACTGTCAAAAGCCAGTGATGAGTCAAAGGCAACTCTTTCTCACTCTGAAGACTGAAACACCTCCTCTTTGAGATGTGTTAGGAACAGCAGGCTATCTGCAAAAGTCACATTGTCATGGTGAGAACAGAAACCTGGTGATATGTGATATCCATATATTTTCATCCCCTAAAGAGGCTAGAAAATCCATCTGATCTACCTACAATGCATCTGGAAATGGGAAGACAGATCTCTAGTTCCTGTGGGGCCACATCCCCGTCTCATGGAGCAAGCCAAGAGAAGGCTGACCAGTTTCAGCCAGTGCAGACAGTGAGGGCAATCTTCCACACTGACTCAGGAGTAGCCTTAAAAAAAATAAATCTTTTTATACCTTACCTCTTGGAAGGGTGCTCTGTGTACAGGTGGGGTGGACCAGGTCCGAACTCCTCACCAGCTAGCTGGATTCCCAAAACCTCAAGGACGGTGTGAGATTACACAACTGGCAAAATAAAACTGATGCAGATTCTTGGATTAGCTGGCTGTGAGGCAAGGAAGTAATGATTTATAGTGTTCATGCTTCTCATTTTAGCTTGGATTTTTCATGAATTTTAAAACTGTCATTGGCTTCATTTGGCATTTGCTCTTTTCTCACTACATACACTCTACCACATACATAATTTAGAATTCCGCAACCACAATTTAAGTAAAAAAGAAAAAAAAAAAAAAAGAAAATTCATTTTCTTAAAGCCTTAAAACAAAGCTATTTTCTGGGTTCCTAAAAATCTAAATAAAGAAAAATGGAAGCGTTTTAAAGAAAAAGAACAGTATGATTCAAGCTGCACAAAGGAAAATACATTGTGCCCCATTTTTCAATACACATTCTGTTTTAAATAGGTGCAACCAAAATATCTGTAACCAACATTTTGTTAGGATGAAAGGCAAACCCAGCCAGTCTGCATTTGTTGTGTATTGATTAGTCACTATATCTCTTGTCTTATGCTTGAACCTTGGTACACTGAAGACAGATAGGTCCACTGAAAAACTGCCTGACCTTCACTGTAGTGACTATTCTCCTCCAAATACGATGTAGAAAACCAGACACCTGTTGTTACCACTGCTTCAGTGAAGATCCCTGGAGCTAGGTGTTTTAGATAAGCTCCTCAGCCTTGAATTTATCCAACTTTCATAGCAATACTTAGTAATTGTCCATTTCAGTTCTGTCCTTTAAGGATGGCAGGGGTATTGCGTTATGGGGAATGCTGTAGGTGGGGTTCAGGGGCAGAAAGCAGGACACAGTCTACTGGCTCCTTGAAACAGCTACAAAATTTGTGACTTGCCTACATAGCAGAAGGTACTAAGGAATCCCTCTTGTACATGCTAGAAAAGATGCTGACATTCCAAGCTTATTGGATTTAAAAGAGAAAAGGTTTTCCTTCCTGAAGGCTGGGAGCAAAAGACCAAGGTAGTAGAACTGTGTTTGTAGGTTATAGAGGAAGTATATTTTATGAGAAGAATATGTTTGAAAGTCTGACCTTTATGAGGAGGAATACAGTCCTGGCACTGACAAATTATTATGAGTAGTAACAGTCCTGATATCGTTATTAGATGGCACTTTGAAGCCCACCTTGAAAGACTGAGTCTTTCACACTGTCAGTCTGTTCTCCAGTAGCATAGTTCAGCCTGGGATTCATGTAAATATGATTGATCACATTTCTGAGTCACAGAACCCTCATTATTATCACTGACTTATGGCACCAGCTATGCAGAATTTGCATCTCCAATGAATATTTGGGATAACATGTGGTAAGCCTTGGGCAGAACGATCAAAAGCTGGAGGTATTTTTCACACAATTTCTATATCCCTGTGATGGATTTTTCTGGCATTTTCATGTGAGATTTGGAGGCATTTTTCTGACTAGACAACAGGACCATGTATTTAAGGATTCTGCCCAAAAGTGACAGTTGGCAATCTACTTGTAACAAACATCCCACTGGTTTGGACAAGAAATTAAAGATACTTTTCCAGTAGTAGTGCTAGTTTGAGAGAAATCGAGATAACCCAATGAGAAGGAATCAAGATGGAAATACTAAAGATTGCTCTTTAGATGACCTTTTCTAAACAGTATATAAGATTTCCCCCATTAAATTAACATATTTACATAAATATCAAGCTTTCATACTGAGCAATAATCAGTTATCTTTCTCTGAAGCAGACAAAAGGAGGTATTAAAAACACATCAACAGTTTGGGGGAATCAGGAAGGATCAGCTTCCTCTTCCTACAACACTGAAGCCTCTCACTTGCCGTGTACTATGCAAGACAGAAGTGTGGAACAGTCTGAGCATGGAATACAGCGACCCCAGAAGGTGAGGTCTGTATTAAGACATTTGCAGCTCGATTCCCCACCCACACAGAATCTACTTACTTATTCTGCATAAATAGAAAACGATTTAAAAACAAAACAAAACAAAATGTACTTTTTGCACTAAAATGCACTTCGCAATATGTCACAACATTTTATGCATGGCTCTGTGTAACATGATTAAACAGGCAGTGCAATAATTAGATTAGACTCACTTAACAGCCCCTCTTAAATTCAAAGTCCTTCCTCTGCCCAGAGAGTAGAAAGTATGACGTACCAAGTTGTCTGCAAAATTTCCTGATTATTAATCCTCTTAGTATCTATATGATAGAATAGTTACTACAAGATCAAGATAAAAGTGCATAAAGCTGTTCCCTTTTGCTTGCTGCTGCTACGAAAGTATCTTTTTGTCTACAAAGCCTCAGACAGCGACTGGGGCCCAGCCAGGATTCCTGTAGTGAAACAATCGACTTGGCATCATGTTGACACATATAAACAACAGTCTGTCAACAGGCCTCACATTAGTGACAGAACATTTTTGGCAAAACAGTAGCATCCTTCTGGGCACTATGGCAATAACAGCCAGTAGCATTCATTCATGCCTTCACTCTACAGCACGATATTAATTAAAAGATTATAACAGTGACACTTACCCAAGAAGCTAAAAACCCACAGAAATATCCATGCAGAAGAGTAGAATGTTTATTGAATGAGAACATGCCTCTAGCTGCTTTTTCATACAGTAATTTTAGACTTACACACTGTATGTAACCTCTGTCAGTTCACAATTAGTGGATAAATGTAACTGCTTGCTTGCAAATGGCTATATGAAGTGTGTATACACACACATGTGCCATCAGCTTATGTAAATCAACTTCTCTGTAGCCTGAATAATGAAAAGCACAAAACAGATAGCATTGTTTATGAAAATAAGCAGTGCTGTAGGCTTTATTTATTTTTTTTTATGGTGGCCCAAATTGAAACAAAATTGCTACTTTAGATTATTTTTTTTTAATTCTGCCTTTTTAATGTCCTCTTTAACACCTAAAAATGTATTTAAGCGAGTTTATATATGCAAAATATCCACAAATGCATTAAAAGAATGTGTAAAAAATATTTAAGGTAGTTAATGATTTTACCATAACCTCTCAGCTTTTACACATTTTTCTAAGTCCTTTAAAATATGACTTATGCTTATTAATAATCCTTTAGAGTCAGTGGACCAAAATTAGACATAACGTATAGAAGGGAACTAGGAAGGGTGGGAAAACATCAATTACCTGCTGGCAACCGGATGGAAGTTTAAATAGTAAGAAAATATAAAGTGTAGAGGAAGGTGGATGGCATCCAAGAATCCCAGAAGAAGCATAACATCAGTTCTGGAAGCTGTATAGGCGAATTAGTACGGTAGTTTGTCTGGGCTAATTATCCGTACTGAGATACCCCACAGTGTGTTGCAAAGAAATACTCTCAATTCAAGTGGCACAGGCACCAAGTACACAGCATTCACAAGCCCAGTGAAGGAACCTAATGAAACTTCAGGGGACAAAAAGGTCAGGAGAGACCTTTAAAAGTCCAATAATCCCTCTGATGTAATATTTTATGCCTAAACCATCCTAGACAGATACTTGTCCTCGCCTAAACATTCAGTGGTGCAGGTTCTGTAATTTTTTCCTCTGCTTTAGTTTAGTCCCTAAAAACTTTCTGAGGATTATCTCATTTCTTACCCTAGTCTCATGAAGCAGAGGACTTGACCTTCCCATTGCACTAATTTATTAAGTGTCTTAAGGATACTCTGGCCTTCCTCAGACCAAATCAAGCCAGTTATTCTAATCTCATAGGATTCAGAAATATGTGCATGTAAAGACACCTATTGGCAACAGCAACCTGAGAGCTGAGCTCTCTCTGAGATGTGATCCCTCTTTTTTTGCAAGGCTGGATGACAATCTGACATTTCTCCTGGAGTTAAACACATAAATCCTCTCCTCTGGAAGGAGGAAAGAGTTAATTTTCTCTTTTAAAACAGCTGGTGATAAACTTACAGTAAGAGCACACACTTCTAAAGTCTATCCCAGCTGTCAGACTACAGGTTAGACAGGGTCTCTATGGCAAAATAAAGAGAAAGAAAGCAAGAGTATGTGATGTTTCACACAGGCACATTCATTTAAGAAAGCCATCACTTGATTTTCAGCTTCTGTTTGGAGGCTTCTTTATGAATTGCATCCTCAGATTTTTTTTAAAGTGAAATGCAAGATCTGAAAAAGAGCATTCTCTTGCAGGTCACATCCTTCCCCCTGGGCTTCGTGTGCCCCTCCTGCCTAGCTTTTGCATTTCCGGCTGCCTATCAGGTCTGATTCTGGAGGGGTGTCAGAGGGTGCAATAACCAAACCCGGCCTCAGCTGGTACTTGGAGCGCTGTTCTGAGGGGAGCTGCTTGTGAGAGGGTTGGAATCTCCCTGATCAGAAGGTGGCTGCACTCATCTCTGCTGTTTCCAGGTGCAAGTCTTCTAACTACTGGGAATATTATGTTGGTTATTTTTCTGAATCTGTGTCTTCCAGCCTGAGGACTTAATTTTTAACAATAATGGGAGGAATATAGCCAAACACTTCTCTGAAGCTCTCCATTAAGAGTCATATAATTAGCTATTTTGGGCCAGATTCTTTATGTGCAGATTCTCACAAGGTTCATTACATACATGCCAGGAATGCCTGATGAGATCTAAAATAACTCTTAATTGAAAGATAATGCTCTTTTGCCTACAGAAGACACAAACTACTTACAGAAACAACCTCACAGCAGCACTTGAGTAAGTTCAGATGGCAGGTTATGTTCCTTTGTTAGTGAGCATACTGTATCATGACACACCTTGATGTGCTCAAATCAAAGCAAAGGAAATATTTATTAAATTAATGAGGGATTGCAAGACTTGTAGCCCCTTTTACCTGTCCTTATAAAATTTGAATAAAAAGACAAGTATTTAGGCAAAAATAGCAGCAAAACCATTAATGTACAAGGAATCCTTAGCAAATGTAAACATTTAGGATGATACTGAGTGAAATCTAGATTTTTTTTGCCATGCAGGAAGCTTCAGTATTTCTGGAGCTCTGATTTCAAACTGAGATTTTGAAATTCCAATATTTTGACTTTAAAATGTCAAAATCAAATATGAATCTTTTTTTGGATCAACAGAAAAACTTTTCACATTACAATATTTCATAACCATCCTGAAAAGCTTTCCTTCAAGTAAATTCACAGTTGAATAGATTTTTCTTATTGATTATCTGTTGCCTATATCTTATAGTTATTACTGAGTCTCTGATTTTCCACACTGGGTGACCAGATTGCACATTGCTTCAACACCTTCATTTCCATAGGGTCCCTAAACTTGCTTAGCTCAAAAAACAAGCATTTTTTCTGTGAGTAATGTAATCAGCTGGTGATCCCCACCCATTAAAGCAACAATGATCTGGCCTACAGTTGCTATATTGCAATGAATGGGAAAGCACCAGTTAAGCTCTATTCAACAGATTTGAAGTTGACATTTTAGGGTCTGAGCTTTGACTGACCTAAAATGAGATATCCTGATTTTTCCATTAGAAAATTAATTCAGGAAAATGTGTCACAAAACAAACCAACCAAAAAAAACCCCATGAGACTTAAAAAATTTAATAGCCATGAAAAACAAATGGTCAGTCAAGTAGGTTTCAGAAGTAGATGAAGGTTGGAGTCTTTAAACAATTAATTCTTCCAGTATCCAGTATGGAAGGGAAAGGTAGGGAAGTGCTAATTAGCAAAATATACTATGATTTTTCAAAGATCCATATCTAAAGGAAAGGTACCTAGACTTCTCTAAAATTCAACTGCTGGTCTTCCACATGTAGTGCTCTTGAGGTCCGCAAAGTTGTTCTCACAGTAAAAGAAAGAAAAAATTGAGTGGCTCAAGTTTAGGCAGGTTATTTTCTGGGCTTGTAACCCTTACAAACAGAATACTGTTTATATTTTATTTGTCTTTTTTTTTTCCCTGTTTTTTTTATCCACTTCCCTCTAAAAAACAAAAGAATACAAACATGCTTTTTTGTTACAGGGTTTCAAGTTTACTCTCCTGCTTCAGGGTCTCAAAGGAAAACGTCACAAGAAAAGAATTAAAATGACTCTTCAGGGGCTCGGAAAACATGAAATAAAAAGGCTTCAAATGATGAAATGTGTAGAGTGATTTGTGGTGGTTTGTGAAAGTTTTATTGAACGTTAACTAGCAGAGAGGTACTGTAGCATTCAGTCTCGATTCCCTCGCTCCCAGCCTTTTCTCTCCCCTGTTGTTCAAATGTCATAAGCTTTTTACATTTCAGCTGAGTTTCTTCTGACATTGAACAGAAGTGAGAAGGCTGAGAGAACGACTTCTAAAACTATCATTTTTCTCTTGTCTCACTGTCCCCATGTTATACATGGATGGTTCTTAAACATGGTAGGTTAGAAATACAGCTCCTAAGTCTGGGATCTTGCAATTACTCGATGCAGAGCACTGATGGGAATGCACAGTTGTTTTTTTCCTCTGTATTTCTCTTTAGGTATTTAGATAGTCAACACTTGTTGACTACCTGGGCCTGTACATGCCTAGAGCCAAAACAAAATTAGCCAGTGAGAATAGCTTGAATGTGGTTAATTTTTTGTTTTGTTGTTTTTTACTAAAGCAAAAAATAAGATAATGTCAATTCTGTGAAAAATCAGCAGCAAATTCCCATGATCAGCCTCCCTAAAAAGAACTGGATATAGGGTCAAGTTGACTAACCAATACTTGTTTACAACTTAGCCTGAGAAAAACTGCAGTTGCTTTTCCAATAGTCTATATGAATTATAAGAACATTATTTATCAGGATTCAGATTTTCAAACACAAATGTTCAGTGACTCAGAGACAAATTTTCATAGCAGCAGGCATAACAGTATAGTACATATGTAACTTTGGGACATATTATGCATGTGTTTCAGCATATTTCTTGTTTGTTCTGTGATATCCAAAAGCACACCACCTACAGTTCTTGAAAACTAGTTTAAACTGTCTCAAAAAGCTGTTAGCTAGTGCTTTTCAACCAAAACAAGTGACCTTCCAACTTCCAAGTTCTGGCAAGATCTTTCACATAACCTTTAGTTTTAGATTGTGGTGGGTGTTAGTAAAAACTAAAATACTGAGAGGAAAGCTTCTCATATTCTAAGTTCTGACAAACAAACAATACCATATTAGCATGCTTTAAAGTCTTATGTAAAATAGTACAGAAAAACATTTGTAAAAATTTCAGTGGAAGCTTTTGACTGAAAAAAAAAAAATAGGGCTCTCTATCCATAAAGCATAGTTTACTCATAAAGAGTTTACTCATTAAGTACAATCAAAGACAGCTCTTCTGGAAATAAACTATGTCACTGACCTGGTGCTTGACACATTCTAGCTGTCTTTAACATGGCCAATAAGTAAGCCTAATGTGCACTAATTCATTGAAATCAGCTTTACTTACTGATATCTTAGCCAGTCTTGACCTCTGTAAAATCTCTCCTGTCTTGAAAGAGGACACCATTTGAAGTTTTTTTAAGATGAGTTTCAAATATGTCCCTAGAAGTACTTACTACAATAGTTATTATCTAAAAAGAGTTACTTTTGGACTCCTGAATGTCTTTGACAGGAACTTATGTCAGGGAAGATACCTAGCAAAATCTTCTCTCATTAAACTCACTTTAGGGACCTATGGGTGGAATATATTCTGCCCTATGATCATGACCCTGAAAATACATGGATCTGCTCAGTCTTTGTTCAGTATACCTCACCATTTATATTTAATTATTGTGCAAAACTTGTCTAGGTAAAAATAAACTATAACCATTTCTTTAAAAAAGCATTTGTCTCTCAAGTTTTTGCAGTCCATTGTGTAACAAAAAGCTAAACTGGGTCTGAGAGTGAAATTTGTCTGAAATCAAGGGTGAGGCACTCCATGGGAGACACAACACAAAACTGGAGCTCTCTGCAGCTTGAGCTTGGATGAAGTACTTTTATTGTTTTTAAGGGAAACAGAAATTTGCAGCTCCCATTCTATTCCACCCAGTCTTTTTGACAAAACAGCTTCTCAGAAATTTTCACTTTCAAATATTTTATCAAGATGCTTTTTTTTTTTTTTTTTTTTTTTTTTTTTCTAATTTAGAACTGCTGCTGTATCTCCAGGTAGCTGCATTTCAGAAATATTGTGCACCTCTCTGAAAATGTGCCGGGGCTGTTGAATGAGCAGAATAGCATTTTTGGTGGTTTCAGTCAGACATAGCCTGGGCAAAGGGGATGCTATGCTGCTTTGGAGGTCTGGCATGTTCCCTGCATCTCCTGCCAAGCACCCCCATGACATTTACAAAGCAAAAAAAATATTTTGTTTTCAATCGTAAATCTGTCAGCCATTAACTTTTCAGTTTTGTGGTACATTTTGTTGTTGTTTTTTAAGCTGGAAAGCAAAATGTTTGATAGAAATTAGCTTAGTATTCACAGTAGATACTATTCTGCAACAACAAAAAAAAATAATCTGTCCAAAATATTTTTGAAATAAAAATAAATAAAGCAGCTCTAAAAGGGCATCATGATCAAATATTTGTTAAAGAAATTAGCACTGGCTTGAATTTCTGAAGAAATTTCGGAAGAAAGTCATAGATATGATTTGGCTATGAGCCTTCAGTTCAAGATGTAGGATATTTTTCCAATAATGACTTCAGATTTAGGTTTTAATGTAATAAAGTCCTTATAAGATTAAGTTAATCTATATTTGGCACATGCCAGTGGAAGTATTCTTTTAAGGATTTTTCCACAGGAAACACTGAACTGTTTCTTATTCTCCACACTGTTGTCCATTATTTCGTTCAAGGTACCTTTGAATCATGGAATCATGGAATGGTCAGAGTTGGAAGGGACCTCTAGAGATCACCTTGTCCAACTCCCCTGCTAAAGCAGGATCCCTGAAGCACATTACTCAGGACTGCATCCAGGTGGGTCTTGAATATCTCCAGAGAAGGGGACTCAACAACCTCCCTGGGCAGCCTGTTCCAGTGCTCTGTCACACTCACCATAAAGAAGTTTTTCCTCATATTTAAATAGAACTTCCTATGTTCAAGCTTGTGCCCATTGCCCCTCATCCTGTTACTGGGAATTTTCTTGTAAACTTCATAAGACATATTTGAAAAAACTAGGGAGTATACAAAAATAGGTTTATTTTGAAGGAACTAAGGAAAAGGGGGACTCGCTTTTAATGTTCATATGACACACACAACATGCTAAGTGTATATACACAATATATGCCATTAAATACTAATTGTTACTTCATCGCCAGTGTCTTCTAAATGAAGATGAGGAAGGACTACACAAACAGTGACTTAGGATGGGTTTTTTAGAAACACCCAAGGCATCTAGGCAGCAAATTCCCATTTAAATTCAGTGGAAGCTGGGACTCTGACTCCCCTGAGCTCTATTAAAAATCTCCCCTCCCCCTCGATTCGCAAATGCCGTTGCTCTATTAGGTTGATTTTGATTAATTAACGGTGCTTTTAGGCTTTCCTTACATGAATTTATCAAATGTTACCAAACTGAAATACATCAGTTATTTCCACTTTTAAGCATAAAGGAACACAGCGGTATTTCAAAGTGTTTGTAAATGATGGTTTAATAGCTCCTAATGCATCATGGCCCCGTTTTTACAAGTTGATTATGAACGCTCATGCCGTTTAGGAAATCAAATGGCAGCCCTTACAACTGTGGCTCATGTTAACTGAATAGGTAAATTACACTCTTTATAGCAGGGTAATACCTATGACAATGAAATGTTAACAATTCACCTCTCCACAGTTGGGGCCAATATGACAACTTGTTCTGTGGCTGGCAACAAGCACGGGCAATAACACAGGGTGTTGAGGAATGCTCACTGGTACAACTCAACAGGAGTGCAACAGCACAGGTTGCCTCTGATGGACAACTGTTGCTCCTCAAGGCACATTCTAGGGTTACCCATCAGGAAGCCAAAAGGGTATGGAATACTGTTCTTTAGTAACAGGTGAAAAAATGAGAACACATAAGCATGTTGAAACCAAAGCATGAAAAAGTGGAAAGCTGTTACTTTAGTAACAAATACCTAAGTAACCAAAATTTACCCCGTTCCTCAGCTGGCCCCAAAACAGCTGAATTATGTGGGGCTGATTAAGAGGGATTCCTATTACATCTTGTAATCTAATATACTTATATTGCACTCTAATATTACAAAAATTGAGTGTCCAGCAGTTCTGGATGGAATACAAACAGACCTAACATGCCAAAAAGAAAACAAGCACATTGTTTTCCATATGCAGTCAAATGCAAGAGCGAGAGTGACAGTAGATAAAGACCCCATGATCAGTACTCCAAATTCTACCTTTTATTTTGTTATCAGCAGTGCAAATGGGACAAAATCTGAATTTTCATTCACTAATGTGTTCTGCTGAGAAAGGTTTACTGTTGGAATGAAGTTGTCATGTTGTCTGCCAGACATGCAGCCTGGTGTTAAAGCTGTGTTGCAAGAGAATATCTATTACAGGTCCAAGACCCTTACATATTTTCAGCAGCTAAATGATTACCTGTGCTGCAAGTTCTACCACAACAGAGTCAGAGGACTTCAGCTCAAGCTTCTGAAAGTCTTAGATAAATCTGGAATTACACTCTTTTTGCTTATCAAGGCCATGCAGTCCATTGGAGTACTTCATGTTTTCCATCTGAACATTGAGTCATTTTAAAAGTGCTTTTGCCTCATCCATGGGGTAACAATACTATCGTGTTGGGTGATACCAAAATCAAGTAAATAGAAAAGCACTTTTCCTTTATCTTAGCTCATTTCCTGGGGTGCAGATAAATTAATATGTGTAAGTGTTCAAAACAGATAACTTTCAGGCAGACTGGTACATTTTTCAATATCTCAGTTTCAATATTTCATTATGTTGTATGAACATCTGACACACCCATTAAACAAAATGTTATTAACAAAAGCAAAAAGTGGGAACACATTGCTTCTTTTTATTAATTATTTCTACAGCACTATTAGGGCCAGCAGTGTTCAGAAACAGAGAAAAATAAATCAATTGGTGCCCATGTGTATCTAGCTTAAAACGTTTCATGGGATTTCTGCCTTGTGTTTATTTTGCTGCCTATACAGAGAAGTAAATATTACCTTTTCTCATTCTGTCGTTGGAACAGAATCACAACAGGGGTATAAAGATTTAACATATATGTAGCAAGAATACTACTGAGAATATAGTAAGAAAATGAGTGAGCATAAAAGAATTACTCAGCTGGAATGTGACAGTTCACTGTGGCCAATGTTTTTTACTCTCTGCAAAAATGCCATTAGTTCTTTGGTATTCAGATGTGTTTGCAGATTACACAGCTTTTCAACAAGGTGCCTCTAACAACCTAGATTTTTAAATGTGGTGCTCAGAAACTGTCTTTGATGTGACTCCAAAGACAGAGTGACTCTGTTGGCTTGAACAAACAGCTGAAAGGTTGCTTGACTAGGTTTTAATGGCAGGCTGTAAGGCACATTTGTGCATGTGTTTGTGTGTGTATGAGTTTTTGTATATAACCTTCTACTGAGGCACGCAATATATATAAACATGTGGAAATATGCCTCCTGAGTCCAATACTTCCCTGTCTCCCAAACCATGTATGCAATGAAAAAGGATGGAGGCTACTCAATTTGTGAAAAACCAAAGGAGTCTCTTCCTTTGCCCTGAAGCTCTGTAACCTGTGCCTGGTTCATTCAGGGTGAAAAAGGGCCGTGTGGGGACAGCCTCTTTTCTCCCCTTTCCTCACACCCTCTCACCCAAGCATTTCCAGTCCTTGCTCTGCAAACATGGGAACAAAGCTTTTCTGTTGCAAATCATTCATATCATTTGTGATGTTGTTTTGATATTGTTTAGTATGCTCTGCATCCTATACTGCCAGAGTTGTTCAAGAAACAATGTTTTTAACTTCTCAAGACTGTAAGATTTTTTAAATGGCATTGTACATAAATTCTGGTTTGGGAATCAGAAAGATGGGTATTTTATGAGAAGGTACAGTCACTTTCATACTGCTTTTCATCAGACACTCAGAGAAAAGTGTTTAATGCTTTATTAATGGAAAATTTAAATGATGTTTTAAAAGGTGTTTTACAAGTATCTGTTTTTCAGGAACGTGATATCACTACCATCTGTAACTGGAAGTGCTAAAACAGTCAAATCTCTGAAATTACCTTCCAGCACACAATTCTTTAGATTTTCAATGCATTAGATCAATGTATATTCTCAGAACTTGATATTTTGTATATTTTAAACACCATAAAATCACTTCTTCATAGTCAGATCAGATGGCTTAATGGAACTCCAATCTAGAGAAAAACATAGTGAATCTAGAGCAACTACTGCTATCTGTCCAAGGATTTATTATTATATCAATCCAATTACTGAAAGTGGAAACCTTCAGTTTTATTTTTTAAACTTTCAGATTTCTTTGTGTGGGATATGAATGGGGCTTTCTTAAAGACAGGAAGCTTGAGGGAGTTGGTATACAGTCCACTTTGATTTAGAAGGACGAAAAAATAATTTAACATAACTAATTTGAAAAAAAAAAACTCTAACAACTTTTGGAATTAATTGATATGCATCAACTAAAATGTAATAAACTTAAGTTTACAGAGTAAAGCATCCTACTATAATACTACCATAATACTTTGTTGTTTGTGTCTAAAAATTGGATACTTTCAATAATTTTTTTAAAGTATTCAGTTTTGCATTGCTGATCAACTTCTATTCTTTTTTAACTTATTCTGTTTAATTTATTTTCTCTTTATAGTTTAGCTGATACAAAATGTTTTACATCTACCTTTTGGAAACTTTTACAGGACTAATTAAAAAATATGGACCTGAAACTGAAAAGGGAGGCAAGAAGTGAGAAAAAAGTTTGAGATTATTTATGGCAATGAAACGTATAGATTGTAATGACAAAGGGTTGCTTTATTTATCTCTTTCTTTTTTTTTTAAATTTCTATGTATATATTCAGAATGGCAGAATTGTATACATTTTTAAAATAAGGAATTTAATTTGCAATCTTTTTCAGTCCCTAAGAACAGTCACTAAATCAAAAAATGACACCTTTTTGTACATCTTATAGAAAAATATCTCAAGTATTAAGGCTTGTAGTTGATTTAAATAAGAGCAGTAACTTATATTAATATATACGCAGATACAATGAAGTAGATATATCAGTATACCAATGAATTTTCCAGTCAAATCTTGTATACTTGCAATCATACATTAAGTAGCAGGAAAGACCCAGTTAAGAGAAAAAAAAATCTTGTCAGTATTCATCTTTTAAATAAGCATACAAATGCCAAATCCCTTCAGTAAAAGCTATGGTTAACTATTTTGTTCTTCTGCCTCTATGAGCCCAACCACTTTACTGTAAGAAGGGTAAGGCTTGTTTCATGAAGACAGACAAAAGACCATAAAATAAACCCCTCGGGAAGAAAGGGCTGTTGTAATTTGTTTTCAGTGTAAAGCATGTATCCTACATGGTGATAAAGAATCCAAGAGATCTCTAGCTTAGTTATTCCAATGTAAATTGACTTTTCTCTTGTAATATTTGTCTGACTGTGTATAGCTCTGAGTTTTCAAATACAGAATTTCATGATACTTTATTCTACTGGATTACAGAAACCTACAATCAGAAATATCTTTCTTATACAGGTATTCATACATCATAGTCAAATTGTCCCTTCTGTCACTTAGATAAAATAAATTATTTTAGCTTGTTTGTCTTATTATTAAATGGGCTTTCAAGGCCTTGAAACATAGTGCATCTTATTCTCCAATTGCAGACTGGAAAACAGAAATTACTCCTCTCAGCTGGCCACATAGCTAACTTTTTATAGGATCTATCACAGGACTACTGTTGGTTTCATTTAAGTATTCTCCAATGCTGCTATCATTTGGTGTCTTTATATCAGAGGCACAACAATCAGACAGCAGGGTTAAACGCCACTGTGAATGGAGATGAAGTCTTATCTACAAAGTGGTTCTAATGTACAAAATGGAAAAAACCCTCTGCTTTATTCCCCAAAGGCCACTGTATGTACTTATTGCATTATTTCACCATGATCCATCACTCATTAACTCGGCAGAAATCCATTTCTGAAAATTATTTAGGCTGTATTTTTCATTTAGAAATAAGTAAACCAGATAGTCCTGTTAAAATGTTGTGAGAGAAGGAGTATTGACTACCACAGCAATTACTGAAAACATTCACTTTAGATGTATCTAAATTATACATTATAAATATACATCACTTAAAGAGCATTTATATGTATGTTTACATTCAGGCTGAAATTCAGAAAGGCTTATCTCGCTTTTGAAGCAAGGCAATATTTCCTGTTCCTTAAATTTCTATTAACATTTGAGTCTTATATTAAAAAAAAAATAATAAAAAAATGAAGCAACTTTTTAAGATCAATGTTTGTTATAGAAGCAAAAAAATGACATGCAGAAAGGAGTAAAATGTGATAGAAACCCTGGGATAAAAAATCTAGTCCAATAATAAATGAAAATAGTTTTATCATCTGGTAAAGGTATTAGAAATATTTCTCTGCAGATGATAAGTGTGACTAGAATAGCATCCATTTAAAAGAAATTACATTACTGGTTCATCTCTGATGGCTATTGTGGGACTGATATTAAAGTAGTGCTATCTGCAATTTACCTTTTTTAACTAATAGCTCTTTGTTTTCTGCATGGATCCTTTTAAAATTTCTTTTATGCTTTTAAGATATCACTTACCATTTAATCACTTTCCACTTACTCTTCCTCTACAGGCTTTTCAACTTTAGCTACATTATGATTTTCTGCGTATATATATTCAAGTATGTACACAGATCTGGTTTCTTACCATATCTGTCTGTCTTGACAGATACATATTTTACTTCATTACCAGAAAGATCAGGTTATTTGTGGGGCATCTAATCTGTGAAGTCCCACAGCAAAGGTAGCCACAGAACCTCCTGAGACTTGAGACATGGTCAAAATAGAGAGCTCAGGCTGAAGAGTGACAAGGAGAAGAGATAGTGAAGTCAGAGTGCAAAGGAATGGAGGTCTTACAAAATTCCAGTTGAAATGCTCTGTTTGACTGTCTGATACAATTTTTTTTTTGTGAGGTAGAAATGTACACTGGTGGGCAGCACACTCTGTGGTGTGGACTTTGAAAATAACCCATAGAGAAGCTATGTATGTCTACATGCACTTTCCTTCAGGGCTGAAAGCCATATCTGGCTACCCTTGTGATGATCAAACTAATATAGAACAGGGCTGACCCCAGACTAAAGAGTTTTGTGTTTCAAATTACACCAGGACAGTATCTAAGTAACTTTAAAATACTCAGTGTCCTCCAAAGGGGTATGTGGATCACTGTTTAAAGGGCTCCCCATACTTTTGCCCCAGCCTTGCTGTTTCAGATCATTTGCTGTAAGCCTGTGCTTAAATGTTGTGTTAAACTGGGGTCTTAAAAGCTGTGACTGCTGTAAACCCCTCAATTGTATTGCTAAAAATGGTTTCTTTTGCAACATTATTACTGCTAATATAAAAGCAGATGAAACTATTAGCCATTTTGCAGAGAGATACTGCTCACATGAAGATAGAAAATCCTTCCGAACATCCAAGGAATAAAAAATAAGATAGTTTACTGAATCTTTAGTGTATGGATTTTGGGTTAAGGTATAGCAAATATCTTCATTATGATGAAAGTGAAAGGTTTAATTAAATTCCAGGGATAAACTCAGGACCAAAATTTGCAAATCCAGTGCTTCACTGAGGCATGAGGCAATGCCTCTAAAGAACCAGCAGGCTGGCTGTGGAGGAACTGAGTTAAAGTGACACTGAAGAGCTCATTTTCCCCTATCACTGCAATCACAATTACACCAATGCTGTTAGGAGACTCATTCACAACAGAGTTCAGGAAAGCAGGAGTATTCAAAGTGGCTCAGAGTCCTTTTTTCCCCCTCCCCCACTCAAGATACACTCTCTTAGGCATAAAATGAGCAGACTTTATAAGCCTTTTCCTAAAGCACAAAGTCTAGCCCAAACAATTATGCGTTTCTCAGGATTCTGCCTTGTCTGCCCATATTTCCAGGTCAGGTGAGAAGGAACTGTGGAAAAAATAATTATTTGAACTAAATCTTCATCCATCAACCAGTGTATTCTATTGCCTAATACAAAAGACTGCAGAGGAGGAACAACACCTTTTTGAAAACCAAAGTCATACATACCTAAAAGCACAAAACCAAATCATGGCAATGTGAGCCATTTTTTGCACCTTCTTATGCAAGGTGCTATGCAATACCTGGAATTCATACAGTCTCCCTATTCCAAATGCTTAGACATGTATCAATTAGTGGCATGCAAGCACTTATCTGTCCACATTGTGTTTTAAAATGTACTTCAGAAAGTCAGTACAATTCAAACAGAAGTACATGTAGGAGAAGTAAAATCCTTATCTGCACTATCACTATTGCTAAGAAACTAAGAAAGCATTTTGTATAGAAGATAAAAGCTGTTACATGCATCCAAATGTACAAACACATACACACACAGAGACACAGAACTAACAAAATCACTACATACATTTTTTCTTGCACTAAGCATGAGAAAAATTATTATGTTTGAGCCTCTTTATGTTTTCTAATTACTCTCACTTTTAAATTTTTTTGTACCAACTATCCCAACCCTGTAGCTTCACAGTTCTCTGTGGTATAAATCGGTGAGCAACTGTAGAGTGACCATCTGCTAACTTCACTGATGCTGAGTTTTGTTAGCACACTAATCACAGATAAATTCCTTGGTTGGGCTTATCAAAGTATTATGGAATATTTTTCAGTGGGCTTTTCCCTTCCTTCCTTCCTTTCTCCCCTTGTTCGCTACCTTCCTTTATGACTTCCTTTATGATCAGATGACTCCTGCAGCCATACATAACCAGGTCCTACTTGCAGTAGCCCAGCAATTTGGCACCAGCTGGCAAGCAGGGTCATGAGGACCTGCTTAGCAAGCCTGCAGCAAGCCCTTTAGTTCCCTAGGGTGCAGCCAGGGGAAGCAAGTTGGGAGCAGTTTGCCTTCTCACTTCCCCAGCCCAAGGGGCCTTTCTGGGCTCAACCCTCTTGAAAGCTTCACTGGAGAGTTTGCTGGAGGCAGGGGACTTGCTGCTGCCTGGTTTCCAGAAGGCTCAGGCTGCCATGGTCAAAAAACACAGCAGGACTTGCTTGATATGCTGCAGAGATGGATGGGGTACCTGCAGTGGAGCACGGGCATTGTTCCTTCTGTGGTGATGCCAGGCTGCCATGTTTGAAATCTATGCTTGGCCAGACAAACATCCCCCTCCATGGGCTGCTGGGGAGGGCAGAGGAATTGGACAAGGATGCATTAATGTACAACTTATTTGTCTTTACTGAGAAATACCCAGGGATATGAATTTAATTAATAACATAAACTACACCCACAGTCAAAGCCTTTTGATACTGAGATATCTATTTGTCTTTCAAGAAATTTGGAAGGTGAATGGTGCTTGCAGACTCAGAAAGAGGAAGAAATCAACAGGAAAGCTCAGTCAGAAATTACGCTACATATTTAGACTTTTACACAAACAAAAGAGAATAAGAACAGTATTTTAAAAACCACAGATGCCATCGCAAAGTGCATGTGGGGGTGCGTGGTACTTGAGACTTAGGTGTTCACATTCAGGATAACCTTCCCTTGGGTAAACGTGGCAAAGCCTTCCAACCAAATATTACTCTATTAACTTACACATAGTCACCAGTACCAGAGGCTAGTCCCTAAAGCAGGTTTTTAAAGGGAAATTTTTGACATTAGTAGCACATTTTGACTTGTGTTGCATACACGAGCACACATGTAAGACCCACAAAGGGAATGCAATGCCCACTCTTTAAGCCTGGTCACAAAGATCTACACAATTTCACAGAAACTGCGAGAAGAATAAATGCCACTGTAAAAATAAGCCATTTCCTGCAAAATTACAAACATTTTCTAGAGTTAATAAATATTCTCACAAAAATCACATTTGAAACTGATTTTGCATCATATGATGTAAACACAGTTTCATGTAGGAACAACTAAACTGAAATTTATTAAAAGGCTGGGATGTATATCTGAGGAGAGAAGACAGACACAGGTAGCAGTTAAAACTGTGTGGCCTTTTTAAGATTACCTGTGACACTAAAACTAATTGCCTACATTTCAGCCTCTTTGAGATGGTTCCTATAACAGGAAAAGGGAAACATCCAGCCATTCATCTCACCCACAATGTAAATGCCCTATGTAAATTAAAATATTGATCCTTGCTCTTGGTTGGTTCAGCATTCTCCATCCCACCTAAAATTTCACATAGAACTAGAATTTGCCTCAGTGAGTGAATGCACCAAGATAGATGTTAAATTCACATTTTAATTCTTCCTATACATTTAAAAGGTTTTAACTTACTATGTTTCATATTTGAAGGCTATTTGCTAACAGGTTTCTCAATGTTATCTGCTTGCAGAATTTCAGAATTGAAAGGAATCAGGGAAGGGTTTTACCAGACCGTTCAATACCTCTACTACCAAATTTGAAACAGGTCAATTAACACTGAAACTGACCTCTTTGGGGTAAGAATTGTACACATGATGTCCTCTCTCACAGTTGCTTAAAGTAAACTTCAATATCATGCTACAGCAAAACTAACAATCCCTGACATGCTTTACAGCTATCTAGTGGTTAAAAGAGCAGCAGGAAAAATTAATGCAGAGAAACTGAGTAAGCCTGCTTGGATAAGGCCAGAAAGAGTGCAAACTGGAAGACTAAGGTCATTCTGAATGCTAGTGATACAGTGTTTATGTGCAAGTGTGGCAGATAGATCCATTTAGAGATGGTGGAATCTGTCAAAGGTGGGTGTCAGAATTTGAGTGACACAAGGGTTCAACTGGGCAGAAAACAAACACAAGAGTGTAAGTACAGCATGAAATGGAGCTAATTGCATGTGGTTCTAGTAGTGTGTGCTGACAAAAATGACAACTGAGTGATGAAAGGTAGAAGGGATTTGGTTGGTTAGTTCTGCTCCTGGGGTCTAATGGGAGGTCTGAGGTGGTGCCTCATCGTGGCATCCATCGACTCAACCTGGCTGGGAAAGTTCATGGTGCAGGAGTGAGATGAGTTGCAGGAGTAGATTAGAGTTACAGCTTTCATTTGATTCCTCTTATGACTCACTATGTATCCAATATAAAAAAGGGGGGAGCAGGCTATGTCAGTGCTAGTAAATTAAACAGTCCCTGGAGCATTCTTGAGAAGCAGCTCACAGCTTTCCAAACTCTAACCTAAGAAAATGGCTCACATAAACCAGTGCTCTCTTAAGGACTTCATGGGTGTCATGCAGAAGGTGGACTTTGCAATGGCCATAGCTAGAAGGAAGCTTGGGCACAGTCAACCTGTTGTAGAGAATAGCAGCATCTGTACACCGAGTTTATTAGCATAGATATAGCCATAGTGCCTCTTTAATAAATTTCTGGCCCACCTGTCACTTTCACTTGTCCTACCATACCTAAGTATTGCATTTAGAATGCACGCTTATTAGAATCTCCTTTTTCAGGTCTGTTACAGGAAAGCAGGTCTTGTGAATAACCTGTTTAACACACCAGTTCTTCACAGCTGGAAGAGAAAGTTTTGTCGATCTTAGCATATAAAGGATAAGAACTTCAGCAGCTTTTAATGCATCCAGTGCAGGATCCTGGGAGTCTGAGACACAGCTGAGGATCCACTAAAGAAGACATAAAGGATTCTAGTAAAGAGAAGAATCCAAACAACTTTTGCAGTTCTTGGAAACAGTGTGGCATGCACACTGATTAGGCATATTAAAGACATCCCTAAGTAACTCCTGTTAAGGACAAGGTATTTGCCACCTCTTGACTCCTTTGTTGTTCACCCAGTAACTAGCAATTATTTTCAGAACTCCAAAACATTACAAGTAATTATTATGACAAAAAAATAAAACAAAACTTGTACTAGGAAGGTGGTATAGATACCACTTAGTGGTATCTATGAAAAGTTCCACTCTGAAGCCACTCCTCACATGAGATCTTAAGAGATCTAGCAAGAGTGTAGTTGTGCTTTGGGTGGTAAGACACCCAGGCAGTGTTCTGTTCACTCAGATAGAAGACCAAAGTTTGGTATAAATCATGGCTCCAAGCCAAATGGTCAAAGTTCCAGGGTAATGGTGATCCCAAGACTGCTGCCTCAAAAGATAAAAATACTCAATGTAAAAGCATAGTAACAAATAGTGCTTGGGCTTCTAACATCTCCCGTTACACAGTTACTTTTAAAATCAAGATCTCTATTGCCTACTGAGTCTGCCTTCATCTCTGGGCAGACAAAATTGTCCTTGAACAGGAGAAAAAATTGTCACATTTTCTGAGGAAGGAAAAGAGAAACAAAATTAGAAGGCTCATGTGGACAAACTTGCTTCATTACAGAGAAAATTCAATGTCAATTCATGTTACAAGTATATCAGAAGAGAGCTGATAAAAACTGTCTTCACCTAATCATTCACCTCACCTTGGCTTTCCTGTAGTCCTTATATTTGGCAGGATGCATTGCCCAGAAACACCATCCATGTAAAGCAGGAAGCAATGTGATTCATAGCATCCAGCACTTAATGTATTTTGTCACTGCTTAGCTGATGTTCTGATATTTCAGGTGGGCTTAGAAAGGTGACTAGCTAATTACCACTGGCCTTTTCAGACACAGGTGTTCAAGGTTTTAAAACCTAGCTGTGTTCTCAAAAATGACTTAAGTGTCTAGAGTAACGACATAAAACTCTAATTCATTCTTTTGAAAGAGCTTGATTTGGTACTAGCTAGTATTCAGGCAATTCAACTGCATTTATTCAGAAAGGTTTAAAAGAAGGTGGAGGAGATGATTCATAAAGGATTTGCTTTGCCTTTCTAATTGAAAATTTCAATGCAGTTAATACTTTTCACTTCTCCTTGTCCACTCTAATCTTATTTATTGTGCCTCTGACACCTTCCATTATCCTTCCCTAACTCGTTGTTTTAGATGAAACGGTTCTACTGCTTTAACATTGAAAATGATATTATTTCTGTGCTATCAGTGGCAACTTCCTGTGCCTTTATGTACACAAATTAAAGAGTGGATTAACATTAATTATGCACTACAATTTTTCCTGGCAACAGTCTGAAAGTGACAAAACATTTGCTTTTGTCATAGTTCTATTAAGTGAACCCAAATTGAGCTGCTGAAATTTATGACACTTTACTGTGTTTTTAATTTGCAACACAGGGTCAGGATCATGACAGTGATTTTATTTTATTTTGCACTTTATTTTCAGTGATCCTTGTAAGGATGTTAATTAAATTGTTTGAACTAAACTGGTTTTATCATTCCAACAACCTGTATTTATTGCATATTGAGGAGAAATTTCTTGTTAACATTACTTTATTTTCTAACAGTTCACTTTAATAATGGAAAGAGCCTCTGCACTAGGAAAGACAACTTCTTTAACCAGAATGATAATGAGTCCATTTTTCCTTAGAAAAGAAAATGAAATTTACAGCACATTCAAAGGATAATTAGGAGAAAAGGCTAAGTATATGGATTTTTTGCATATGCGTATCAGTTCTGGACATGGAAAATACTCTTCCATTTATCAGGAACATGACTGAGGATTTTCCATCACAAACAGCAGCTGTCACAAACCCTATCTATCCCTACTCTTGAAAAACCAGATGAAACCATAATAAACAACCAACTAGTACAAACTTTTGAAAGAAAGGGTTAAATTCATGGTTTATCTCAATAATACGACCAGAGTGACAGGCAGAATCTGAGTCAGAAGGTCTGGTCATGCACTTGTCTGCCCTCACATAAAGCTTTACTCACTTAGATAGGAGAGCATCTCAGTGACACTTGTGGTGGGGAGCACAACCCAGCCCACAATGTTGTGGAAACTGGAACGTTGTGAATTAGGAATTGCAAAATTATCCACAGTGTTGTGGTTAAAGGGAGGTGAAGTACAGGCAGATTGTCACCCCCAGGCAGTTTGGGAGGGGTAGCCAGGATTCCCCACAGCATGTGGATTCCCCTGCTCCTTCTACATAAATGTTTTTAGAAGCAGAGAAACAAAACAAAGTGCATTTTTAACCTATTCCCCATGTTAATTCTTATGCTAGCACAAGTTTTGCAAAGAGGACTTGGGTGAGCTGACAAATGCTATGTTAAGAGCTTGAATTATTTAAACAGACATTATGCATTGTGTAGCTGTATTAATACATATATATATAATCAATGCAATTACTGATGTGATTGTATATGTATATAGTTATGTTAAAATATAAATTTAGTATTATTCATGTATTAATATAATTATGTAAACAATGCAAATGTACATCATATTTTAGCCAGTAGAAGTCTACAAAAATATCAGAAAGTCTCAGATTTTCTATATTTCTACTTCACTGCACGCAAAACAGGTTAGTAAATTTCATTAAGAAAAATCTCAAATTCCAACAGAAACTTAAATATTTTTTTCTGAGAAAAATATTTGTGATTACTTGCTTGAAGGTTAAGCATGTGAGTCAGTTTTTTTCTCAAAATGACAAAAAGACTGCAAGCCCTTTTTTTCCGACCTGTGGCTGCTTATGAGCTCCAGTGGCTGTAATGCTTTATCCATAATTAGATCGACAAGAGGAGTTAATTAAGAATAATTCAAGAAAAGTACATAAAATTGAAAAACAAGAAGGTGAAATGCATAAGATCAGAGATAGATTATTTGTGTTTTTCTGTGCTCAACAGGGATCAGAAATCACATAACATGCATAATACAAAAAGTGGAAAACGGCATTAAATGATATTCATGTTTTCCCTTCCTATATGAGGTACCTATAGGTGTTAGAATAAATTATATTTAATATATTTTAAATTTGGTCTTCAAAAATGAGCAAACATCTCTGGATAATCTGGCCTCTCACTTTGGACTTTTATTTCTGAACACTAACAAAATAAATGAAAACATTTCTGGTTGGTAAATACTCTCAGTCCTTAATAACCCTAATGGTTGAGGTTCCTATGCAGTAGCAGGAGCCTTCCAGTATCTACAAGTGTGTTTAACAAATTTTTTACCCTCTGTGTACTCCCTACTATCTTAATTCCATATTTTCTATTGATAATTTCAAGTTATTCTGTCATTCTAACTTTCAGCACTTGAGGCTAGAAATAGAATAATACATTAAAAAAACTGCATAATGGTTTCATGAAATGGTCAGATGCTAGTCAATGGTCTTTGGCACTGAGCACTCCTTTTCCACTGAGCTACAAAATTCTACCTAGATGCTGTTTATAGAAATGTAATGCACTTTTTTTTTTTTCCTCTCACAGCAATAGTAATTTTACTTTGATCTCATAGCAGCCAAACTATTAAATGTAAGCATGCTCATAAGCAAGGTACAAGGCAAGCACAGCCCATGATTTCTAGTAGAAGGTCATAACCCAGATTTTTTTTTTAAATAACTATTACAATGAGGAACAGAGTATAGCCACAAAAGGAATAGTTATAATTTATGCCTGACTTACTTCAGCAGAATATAGTTTATTTATAAACTGCTTATGGCAAACTCTGTATGCCCCTGTTCTATGCATGTGCTGAACTGTCTTCTGGTAAATTATTTAAATTACACCTAGCAGTAATTCCTGAGGACTTTCATACTTCATTTTCTCTATTAATGTAACAGGGAAAAGCTGCTTTGCAAGGATTGCTCTAAATTCCCAGAGTGTGAGTTCCAAACTCTGTATGTGTTGCATTATGCCTGTCAAAAAACTTGTCTTCTCCTGAAATTTATTACTGAAGTCTCTCCACTAGAACTACTCATTGAAGCCTTACGGAAAGCTCATACATGATTTAAGAAGCTAACAGCACTGAAAGAAATAGGTCAGGTAAAAAAACCCTGAATTTAAGCTACCTTCACTTATTACTTATGCAAGATTATGCATAATTTAGCACACTGCTGAATATGCAAGGGCAGAATAATTGTTTACCAAAATATTTACTCAGTGTTCCTACCTGTGTTTTAGTGAGATAAGGTGATTTCTCAGCCCTTGCTAATCACTTTAGAATTAGAACAGGATTAAATAAGTTTTTGATTATGCTGATAACTGCATGACATTATATGTAAACAAAACTCATGTTTAACAACCTTTTTCAAAGAGGATACCTTGTACATTAGACATACCAGGTTCTGGAGAGTGGGAAGTTTAACCTTTTTGAGAGGACTTCTTCCCTTTTGTAGTGCCCATTTAACCCTTTCCAAACACAGGTGTGAAGGAGTATGACATTGAAAGTAATGTCCCAGTCCTACCAGCAACACCCAAAACCAAAAGAGCTCTGACAATTTAAAAAAAAAAAACAACAGGTGGAGTTTCAAGGGAATTTGGCAGGGGCTAGTTTTCAAAACAAGCATACAGAAAAGCCTAGATCTTACACTACCTGACATACAAATGTTTAACAACTCAAGTGTTAAAAGAGCACTCGAAAAGGAACCTTTTTTTTTTTTTTTAAATACTACTTTTAGCTTTATGCATCAGAAAAAAAATGTATGTTCTTCAAATAATGTACTGTATGTGAATATGGATAATCATGACAAAGTGGTAGCTTATTAAAGTCTCTATAGAACTTCCTTTCATGTGAAAGTAAGATTAGAAAGGATAGACACTTGTGAAAATAATTATTTTATGGATAATGTACATGGCAAAGGTAATAGCTTTGTAGTTTTAAAGTTGAGGAAACATTCTATTAATCCTGTTCACACATGAAATCCTGCATAATTACTTTTCTAGCAACACACATTATTATACATGCCATCTTTAAATCGAACCACAGATAGGGTTCCCTCATCTACCAGACTCAGGGCACATAGAATACAAATTTGAAAACTGATTCTCTTTCCATGATCAGAAATGATACGACGCTAAGCAAATAGTTGGAAAGAATGCCAATAAAGAGCATTTCCACTCAAGAAATATCCCCCTGATAGGATATATTTTGTACTAGTACAGAAAAATACATTGCTGTTCATATGAGAATGAAATAAGTAGTTCCACTCTGTGTATTCCAGACTATAGTTCCACTCTGTGTATTCCAGACTACCTGTTTCTTCATTGTGGGCAGACCTTTATGGTAAAATTTGCTTGAAAACCTTAAGGCAAACCATAGAAGTTATCACTTCAAACAATCTTCTTGTTAAGATTGTTCCAGAAAGAGACATGAGACATTTGTTTAAATCTTTATGCTTAATTCTACTTAAAAGCTTCAGAAGGACTAATTTGTCCCAAATACAAAGCTAAAAGAGAAGGCCCTTTCTGGATTTATATATCAGAAAGAATGCCTAAGCCAAGCAAATGTTACAGCAAAAGCCAATAAATATATTCACCTCATGCCTGTCTGCAGTCGGGAAGCCTACTCATGTTATGTCCCTTTAAATTCTTCAGAGATTAATTACACATCTAGGATAACTTTTATTGCTGCATTGCCAGTGTCAGTATTTAAAATTAAATATATGCAGTATCATCAATCCAATTAGGAAACTTTATTTTTCGACTTTTGCCAGACAGAAGTCTGTTTCTACAATAGTGTCTCAAAGTCAGACCTGAGTAAAACAAGAAATTTTGTAAGTTAGAGATCGAACCAAATATGTATTTTCAAGTTGAAAGTCAGCAAAAGAAACTGAGCCTCAAAAGAACAAAAACATTGCTTTGAGCCATAGTAGATATAAACAGCGTAGGTGAGAGGCAAAATCCACCTTACCTATTGAGAATTCAGCAAGAATTCTCCCTTTCCTTCAAAAGGTCTTATTTTTATTATTTCTTAGCTTAAACTCTGGTGGAAAGAATGTCTTCACCCTTAACTCTGAGATAACTGGCAGAGAATAACAATCAAAAACCCCTTATCATCTTACCTAAAAAATAATTCCAAAGCAAGTAGCTGATTATTCATCCCAGATATAAACCTCTAAAATGCTTTCATAGCTCCTTCTCCTGTAGTTTTTCCAGTTAGCTTTACTCTACTTTGTCATCCAGCTTTTCTTTTCTCAGGTGCACACAAGACCTGCCTTTAACATCTGGTTAGATTACAAGACATCCCTACGATTTGTAACTTCATTCAGGTTCAAAGTAACACTTGGACACACATCTATCCTGTGTACTCTACCAGCTCTTATAAAAGGGAAATTCCTAAATTCAAGGAGATCCTGAAGGGAAAAACCATCCTTATCAGCAACAAAGTATTGTCATTGGTGTAATCCCAGTGCTTGTTCTGAGAGCTGGTCATTCAAATACTGCTCATCCTCACATGGACACTCTTTGAAGCAGTAGAGCTGAAGTTCTTGGTGTCATCTCAGTATGAGATCAAGAAACATAAATTAACATTTGGGCTTTATCAGATATGAAGCTTTCCAATGACTAGCAATGCTCGTACATTAAGATGCTGTTTCTTCTTCCATCACTCAGTTGAGAGGCTGAGAAGTCATCTTAAAGTTATTCAAAGGGAGAGAAAATCAACTTACTTTAAGTAGTATGTCCCTAAGGGGGGTGGAAAAATAGTATTAATAAAACCTGAAACACTGCTGCATAATAGGGATTCAGTTGGTGTAAACTGCATAAGCACTTTCCCTCACAGCTGGTGTCAGTTCTGGTCTGCTGAATGAAGAGTTGGAGAACACAATTTACAGCAGCCTGAGAGAAAGAGAGTGGTTCTTATCTTACAGTACATGACCAGCAGACAGGGATTCTGCTTGTTCTCCACCCCCACCCGAATTCAAAAAGCCTTTAAGGTGTCCTTTACCTTGTTCCGGGTTATCTGGGCCTTCATCTTCAAGGCTGGAAGCACAAGAGCTGCCTTCAAAATCTGGTTTGGTTGCAGGACCAATCTCACTTGCCCACTCCAGAGAAAATTTTGCCAAGGCAGTCAAAATACAATCAAAAAAGCTCTGGAAAACTTTGGGGGGGAAAGTAAGATGTAAATCCCATCTTACAGATGCATGTTCTCTGGATATACTTTTAAGAGTTCATGAGAAAACTCAAGTGCACCTGCACACACAACAGGGGACTTCACAGTCCATGAGATTTGGTCCTTCTAGCAGTCCCTGTGCTTGTTCCATGTCCAGACATCAGAGAGACCAGCAAAGAGGGTGATGGTCATGGCAGGATCAGGCCTTTAGCTGTCTAGGCCCAGCAACAGGCAGGTGTAGGCAGCAACATAAATAATCCTACGTCCTGAATATTATATGATCTTTTTTTTCAGCCTGGAAAAGAGAAGGTTCCAGAAAGACCTTATAGTGGCCTTCCAGTACCTGAAGGGGCTACAGAAAAGCTGGAGAGGGGCTTTTCACCAGAGATAGGATAAGGGGGAATGGTTTTAAAATTAAAGAGGGTAGATTTAGGTTAGACATCACGAACAAATTCTTCACCATGAGGGTAGTAAGGTGTTGGAATAGTTTGCCCAGGAACGTTGTGGATGGCCCCTCCCTGGAGGTGTTCAAGGCCAGGTTGGATGAGGCTTTGTGCAGCCTGGTCTAGTGTGAGGTGTCCCTGCTCATAGCAGGGAGGTTGGAATCTTTAAGGTTCCTTCCAACCTTAACCATTCTGTGATTCTAGGATTCTATGATTCTATGATATAAAAATTATTAATCTTCTAGTATGTTATATAAAGTATGAACTCACTCCCTCCTTATCTTTGGAATCAGAGCTCTTGAGTAGGGGTTATTTTAGTGACTTACATACATTATATCCAAACCAACAAGAAGATGTTGTTAACATATCTTGATATAATTAAATGGGTAAGAAGGAAGACAAAATACTAGAAATACATTGTAAAATGTATCACATTTTTACATAGTTAAAATACTTAGGATAGAATTTATACATTTAGATGGTATTTCATATGTACCTGTATAACTGTCTAGGATTCTTTTTCCAACTTAAATGATTTCATTTATAAAAGATGTTCATGCATTCCAAACTCTTCAAATTCTTGTAACATTTAACACAACAGTACTTCTGTCACTTCTATGCTGAAAACTCAGTACAACGTATTTGCAAATTAGACATGTAAAAATGAACTGTGATTTTTCAGACAATGCTTAGGTCATAGGCTGGACTTGATGATCTTAAAGGTCTTTTCCAGCCTTGGTGATTCTGTGATTCTGTGATTCTGATGCCTCCTACCTGCCCTTTTACCAGTCTAACTGCCATGATGTAAAAAGGTAAAAACAATTCAGAAAAAAACGTGCATGATCCTGAAGTGGGAATTAAGATAGTTTACTACAGCATATTTGCTGAAGTCAGTTACAGAATCACAGAATCAACCTGGTTGGAAAAGACCCCGAAGATCATCAAGTCCAACCATAACCTAAATCCACCCACCATAACCTAAATCCACCCACCATAACCTTTGTCTACCCTTTCAATGCTTAAATTATGTCCCTAAACACCTCATCTATATTTCTTTTAAACACTTCCAGGGATGGTGACTCCACCACCTCCCTGGGCAGCCTGTTCCACTATCCAACCACTCTTTCAGTAAAGAAATTCTTTCTAATATCCAGCCTAAACCTCCCCTGGTGCAACTTCAGGCCACTCCCTCTCGTCCTGTCATTATTCACTTGAGAGAAGAGACCAACTCCCACCTCCCTACAACCTCCTTTCAGGCAGTTGTAGAGAGCAAGGAGGTCACCCCTCAGCTTACTCTTCTTCAAACTAAACAACCCCAGTTCCCTCAGCCTCTCCTCATAGGACTTGTCCTCCAGGCCTTTCACCAGCCTGCTGAACAGTTTTATCTGTTATTTTAGTGGAACCTTGGAGGAAACAAAATTAACTGATGAATGAGTGCTCCTTCTCCACCTTTACATTTGCAATTGGTTTCTTGGAGAAGGTTTCACTATTTTTTAAGGCCTCAACATACTTCACTCCTTCTAGCTGTCAGCATCAGGCTTCTGGTTGTATTTTGCTCTTGACTTACTGTACACAGTCTGTTGGTCCCTAGCATATCTTTCTGGGAGGATTTTTTTTTTAAAATGTATGCCTGGTATTCCATATAATGTATTCTTCATAATGGAGGGTGTTTAACGGAACACAACTGCCTTCCCAAAGCTTCCCAGACTACCTGAAACGTGTAGTGTAAGACAATCTGTAGTAAATGTACCTGCTGTAGCACAGTAAGTGTGTATCCTCCTTTATATCATTGACTTGCAATTTGATTTTGAAGAACGTAGCAATATTTTCCTTTTCAATTCTTCTCTTTCAAAAGATAGGGCACATATATTGCTCTAAATCTGTCTATAATCTCCAATTTTTAGAAGTGCCCTTTTCAGAAATTGCTTAAGTATCTTTTCCCCTAGACATTAGTTGCCATAAACAGTTAGCAAAATTACCCAGCCCGTTCAGGACCTGAATGCTGCTGAGAATATGTGCATTTGGTACATCTGAAAATCCAAGCTTATTCTGTCCACATTCTTCCCATAACGAGAGAGAGATCACACAGGGCAAGCAAACCTCAGTTGACACAAACATGAGCTGGATTAGGCCTAGAAGGTAAACTAATAATTCATTGTACAAATAAACTCCTCCTCCCCCTTACACTAAAGATGACTATGTAGCTCTCGGATTCCCAAAGTTGGATCATCAGAGGGACTACAATTAATGACATGGGTTTCCAGTACTTTGGTTCCTCCATTTAACTCTCTGGATATGCCTTTGTTTCCATTGATGTTATAGAATCCTAGAATCACAAAACAATTTGGGCTGGAAAGGACCTTCAAAGACCATCCAACTTCCCTGCCATGGGCACGGACATCTTCAACTGATCGAGTTGCTCAAAGCCCCATCCAACCTGACCTTGAACGCTGCTAATGAGGGTGTATTCACAGCTTCTCTGGGTAACCTGTTCCAGTGCCTCACTGTCCTCATCATAAAAATGTCTTCCTTGTGTCCAATCTAAATCAACTCTCAGTTTACAACCATTACTCCTGGTCCTGACAATATATGGTGGGTTGTTGCTCTTCTAAAAATTTGCAATGTATAGCCAAGATAATTTTTTGTTTACAAAAATAAGATGCTGAAAGTAAAACCTAGCTGTCTAGTCACATTTCTTTTACATAGTGCCAATTAAACCACATAAGATGGTTTAGGTATTTCAAATTCCGTGATTTCAGAGCCTACTGAAAAAGCATATGAGAGTGCTTAACTGCCCATGAAGGGCTAGTTAATGGTAGTAACACACACAGATGCACAGTCAGGACGGAGCTGTGATGATTGCCCCCACATCCCTGAGTTAAAATCCCTGCTAATCTCAAGAAAAGTTACATTACAAACTTTCAAAAGATACAAATAGTATGGCAATTTGCAGTCCTTCCTTTATCTCTGAAAGGGGACACATCTAGACTTAGTTAACTCCCACGAGAGTGGGACTACTCATATTCAGACGCGGTTGCCTACATTTCTTGTTGTGCCTCCTGCTTCCTTGTGTGCCCAATATATTAATTTGTTTCCATCTTGCAAGGGTGAAGAGGGAACTGGCTGAGTTTGACTCTGTCGTCCTATTCTGCCACTGATCATCAAAAAACTCAAAGACCACCTTGTCCAATATTGATGGCTACACTAAAAACACCCTGAACTTCTACAGTTTTAAAACTGACCTTGGGGTCTGTACTGGAATGAATAGAAACCAGAAGACAGAACTATAGGAATGTTTAGAAAACCATGGCCTCAACAAAGAGATTGATATGGCCAACAATTCTGAAGGCCTGAATAAACAAGATATCAACCTGATTTCAAGAGTTCAGAACCACGTAAGACATGAAACTGTGAACAACTTTGTGCATGTATATAGGCTAGAAATAATAAAAATAAATAATAAATATTCTCTTATAAATGTATGAGTCTTTAGTGCACAATGCAATAATGTCTAATGTTATAGAATTAACAAGGTAATTGTTCATGTCTAAGAAGTAAACCAGAGCCACATTTGGGTTGTTGCATTCAGTCCTAATCAAGAGTACAAATGAGACTTACTAAAATTTTTTATGGTATGGTAGAAAACCTGTAATTTTGTAAGAGCTGTAATTAAGGACTTTATAGAGCTGCACATGTGACTGGCCTGCACTATACAGAAACTGCAAACCAGCCCAGCCCTTCAGGCTGGCAGCTGGAGGCCAGGTGGGTTATCATTAGGGTTCTTCAATGACCTTTAATGTTTGCAACTAGACTGAGGCCTCGATGTTTGTCTCTGAGGTGGTGCGTGTATATTGATATCCCCTTCTACCCTTTGTAAGATAATAAAAGAGCACTTAAATGTGAAGAAGGCAAATGGAATCCTGGGTTGCATAAGGAAGTGTGTGGCCAGTAGGTCGAGGGAGGCCATTCTCCCCCTCTACTCTGCCCTGGTGAGGACACATCTGGAATACTGCATCCAGTTCTGGGCTCCCCAGTTCAAGAGAGACAGGGGACTACTAGAGAGAGTCCAGTGGAAGGCAAGAAAGATAATTGGGGGATTGGAGCATCTCGCTTATGAGGAAAGGCTGAGAGAGCTGGGACTCTTTAGCCTGGAGAAGAGAAGGCTGAGGGGAGACCTTATTAATACCTAGAAATATCTAAAGGGTGGGTGCAAGGAGGATGGAGCCAGTGTCTGTTCAGTAGTTCCCAGTGACAGGACGAGGGGCAATGGGCACAAGCTGGAACATAGGAAGTTCCATTTAAATAAGAGAAAAATCTTCATTACTATGAGGGTGACAGAGCACTGGAACAGGCTGCCCAGGGAGGTTAGTGAGCCCCCTTCTCTGGAGATATTCAAGACCCACCTGGATGCAGTCCTGAGTAATGTGCTCCAGGGGATACTACTTTAGCAGGGGAGTTGTACAATATGATCTCTAGAGGTCCCTTCCAACTTTGACAATTCCATGATTCCATAAATGGAACTAACCTCATGTCTGAGTTTTAGTTGGTTTACACAAAGGCAGACTGGTGAAAGTTCTTTCCCCTAGTCAAATTCCCTTGTTTCACATGACATCAGGCAAAATAAGAGTCTGGATGTGGAGGTTTAGGGAACAGGGAAACTAGAGTTTGAGGAGAGATAAATTTTAGTGTATAAAAATATATATCCCTAAATACAATATACCCAGAAATGTATGAAGTAAAATCCCTTTTAACCCAAGTCCTCTCCACATTAGCCCATATTTCCTCTGTTAACTTAGTCTTTAATGTCATTATTCACATGATGCTTCTGCAATTTGATTATTAGCATGCAGCTGTTTTGACTGATTTAGGATTACTTGCTGAACTGTTCAGAGAGGCTGTCCAGCTACACTGGATGTTGCTGGAGTAATATTTTATGCCAGCGCTTGTGGACACATATAAAATATGTCTTCTATTAAAACAGATGCAAGTGATTGCAATTTAATGCTACTCAAGTATAACTAATTAAATAGTTTAATTAACTAATAAGGCTTATATTGAAATGAGCAGTGCTTAATGAAATGGACAAAAATGCTGAATGCTGTACTTATCTTGTGTTACACAGGACAAGGCTTGAAATCAAGTTCCACTTTCCTACTAAAGTAGTTACACAAGCAAAAGGTTTCCTATCTTGTATTTTCTATAACCATATTTACTTTGTTAATTACTCTGTACATACAGTGGCTGTACACATGATGAATAGATAAGACCAGATTACCTTGGCTATTGCACAGATTAACTTGTTGGTGTTCACAACCTGTTTGAAAGGAGAGAATGGAGGAAGGTGGAGGGTCATCATGTGGTCTGCCATGGCCTTGGCACTTTTTGTGGGTCAACAAGGGAGGAGTTTTTACTTCTATCACTTACAGTAAGTACTTAAGGTATCTTTCCTGATATTTAGGTGAGAACATCTAATACTTCAGATTTTAGACTCTAGAAAGTTATTGTGAGTGTAAACAGAGTTCATTGTCTCAGTTTGCACAGCTGCCAGGCCATCGTTTCTACCTGATGAGGAGATGCGCTTCGACTTTGGTCCATCCATCCTTCTAATGCAAGATTACAGGGGAACTCTCCTAGGTGTGAGAATCCTCATAAAATTATACATCCTCTATCTGCTTAAATCAGTAGTAAGACCCCTCTGGATTTTAATGAAAATGGCATTCAGGCCTAAACACTGTGGTATTTTGTCCTTCCTTTTTATGAAGGAGAAATACCTGCAGCTCTTCAAGTTAGGGAGTTTTCCATTTCATCTCCCCTACCTAAAAGATAACAGTTGCTACACATACTTGGCATGAAAAGTGGTTAGAAAACCTATGTTAAAATAAAAAATAAGGTTTTAAATAAGGATTCTTCCTGGGGAAACTTCTCCAGAACACCCAACTCTCTGTATACTTTCTGAAGGCACAAGCCCATCAACAAAAAGCTTTGAATCCCCAGGCAGAAATTTTATTCACAACCAGAGCAATCAGAGCTAGTCAAATATTGGGCATATCAAAACCACTGAATGATACAGTCCTTAAATCACTCTTCTCACTCCATATGCTCCCTATAGTCTCTCTGCCTGGGCTTGCAGGGTCCAGATGATGTCTTAGCTGCCCTGAGAATAGTCCAGGACTTTATCACCACACATGTAGACCAGAGAGCACGTGTTAGTTCATACAATCCCAGAGATGTGTTATTTTCAGCTCTTTGTTCAAAAGTAAATAAAACACATATTGAGATAACATTTTTCTCTCAATTTTTTATTATCACAGTCAGTGGCTGGATTCATATTCCAGAGACCCTGAAACAATTAATGTGAGAACTGTGTTGTTTCACATAATTTGAGGGATGTATTTAATTGTCCTTCTTTTGCTGTGCATATGAGATATACAAAAATGTACATAATAGGTAATATAAATATTTTTTAAATATTGGCTAATGAGAATGATTTGTGTCAGGAATCCAATTCACAACTTGCAATTAATATCCTGTTTACCAATTCATGCTAAAATAAACACTAATTATGGTACATGTTTGCTTCATAAATGCTCTGGTTTAGGTTGTTAAGAAATGCTTTGTGTAACCTGACTTTTTTATATTTTGCAAATCAATTGCACAACTGCTTGGTCCCATAGAGAAGGCAAAGCTATGCCACACATGGTGGCTAAACAGCACATGAATTAAACTCCATATAAGCAAATTTCTTTGTAAGTAATTTATATTGTATGGTAAACTTGTATCCAACTAGAACAGCAAATTAAAACATTAATCACATCTGTGAAATTTAAGGCCTTGTGCATACAGAAAAAAATATTAGGGAAATACATTTTCCTGTATTGCTGAAATAAATATTCCACATATGGAAGCCAGTCTAATCCTTCTCATTATAGTGTGGATGAAGATGAACATTAAGCCCATATAACATTTCTTTCAGAATTAGTCAATAGCTCATTTTAGGAGGTAGCACATATTTCCAAACCTGAAATGCCCACATTCAATCAGATTTGCAGTCTCTTTCCCTTTGCTGCTGAAGCTTTTCATCACTGTTAGGTAACCACCGTGATTATTCCATATCACATACTGATGAGAAGGCAGAACAAGCTCATTCCCCAGCGCTGAGCAGGTTGTAAGCTGTGGCAAACTAACTTGCTCTGAAATTATCAAGTGTTCCAGCACTCCTTAGCATTACTAACATAGGCAGCCTGCCAGCCCCCTCTCCAACATCCAAATTGTCTTCCTCTCTTAACCACATTTTTATCCATCTGCTTCACAAAGCAGCCCACATGCTTTGACTTACTCTTGTATTGAGCACAATGTGAGTTTACTTCAGATCTCAGGCTTTCAGTGCTATTTCACCAAACGTGGCACTCTCAATGGATAGTTACCCAATTATCACTAAAGCATGGATTTAAAACCCAAGAAGTAACAGTGGCTTTATCACTTTATTAATTAATACCTTAGTACCATATTACTGTTCTCATTCACGACTGAAACCAGCCTGGACTCCTCTCCCTGTCTCGTAACAACAGGAGCATCCAAAATACAAAAAGACCCCCTCCCTTGCATGTGAGTGGGAGGTGTAGCACACACCTGATGACAGTTAGAAAGGAACAATTTAAATGTAGTTTCTCTGGTCCCTCCAACTTGTCTGCTCCACCTCAAATAAAATGAGGCAGAGCCCAGGCTGGGTATGAGGAAGAAACAGCTAAGTTCAGATCAGTTAATTTCTGAAGGGCAGCCAGGCAACCAACTGACAGCTGCTGGAGGTTCTCCACTGGTTCTATGACTTGCCTTAATTCACTTGGCTATAAGAAGGTGTTGCAGATGGTTGCAGCTATATTACAAGATTCCCTGCAAGCTAAACAATTCCTTGTTTCCCCCCATGAAAAACTGTTTACCTGACTTTAGCTTCACTTCTAATCACCCTTTATGCTTTGTCGTTCACTAGGTTTGCCAATGTTTTCATTTGGGGATCGCTTCCACTCCCAAGGTGCTTGGAGCTTTGTTATTGCATGCAATGATCAGCCCATGGAGTTCAAGAAAAACCTGGAAAATTATATAACTAATATGTCCTTGCTTGCCTGAGAGCTGGGAAGATACATTCTCTAAGTAATAATTGGAGATATTATTCAAGCAAACCGTACAATCATAGAATTATAAAATGGTTTGGGTGGGAAGGGACTTTAAAGATCATTTAGTTCCACCCCCCCTGCATGGGCAGGGACACCTCCCACTTGCTCAAAGCCTCATCCAACCTGGTCTTGAACACTTCCAGGGATGAGGCATCCACAACTTCCCTGGGCAACCTGTTCCAGTGCCTAACAAACATTTCTAATTTTTTTGTCCCATTACTATTTTTAAGAGTTTTCTTTAAAGCAAATTTAAAATAACTAATGCTGAAATGAAGATCTGTTTTTAACTTTAGAGAGACTCACAAGAGAAAATTCTTCTGCTCTCAAAAATACAAACTGATAAGTCAGCATGGACTTATTTACATAGTTTCGCCCATACATTTGGATTGTCATGTGTTATTTTAATATTTGGCTGTGCATACAGTATTACAAAAACATGAAAATTATATTTTTGAAGTTACTGTGTTCATTTCAAAGGACCGTATTTTTAAAGAGGCATCTATGGCAAGATGTATTTTTAAAGTTGCATCACAAGAGAGATACCTAGTGGCACTGTCAAAATCATGCTAAATTCCTACTTCCAATTAAAATTAACAGAAATTATCTTCCTAAATCCTATAGAAAAAATTTGCTAGGTGCCTCTCTCATCATAAGAAACTTAAAGACTTCTGAGACTCTTGAAGAGACCTCGATCATTTAAGATTTTTTTTCCCCCCAGAGTGACATAAAGTAGAATTCACCGTGCTCCTATCTGGGATGGAGTCCAGTCCTGAAATCAAAGATCATAAAAAGAATAAAACATTTAATATATATGAGGATTTATGAAACACCTCCATCACACCGTAAGAACCATAAGCAATAATTTTAACCAACTCAGAACTGGTTCAACTGGGACTAGACTGTTGTCACTTTGCCCTCAGCAGTGGTACTCTAAAGAGTTTCATGCCCTGGTTAAAGAATCCAATGCAGGAGTGTCATCTTTTCCTGACAGTGGCTTCAGCTATGATCTGTGGAGGCAAATGTTTCTGCCTGAGAAGCCCCTCATTGCCTTCAGTTCTGAACTGCTGCCCCAGCAAGATCCAGCAGTGGCAAATAATTCCTACACATCTATTCCCTATACCACCAAGATTTCAAGAAGACTGCTCATATGGGAGAGCTGTGCAAGACTCTGGAGGATCAGGATTGTATTGTTGTCATATTTAGTACCACATAAATACTGTTTAATATTCTATTTAAAAGCTGTGGTAATAAAGGGAATATGAAATTAATTACCTTTCTTCCTTTTATCTCCTGTACTTTTACACCTATTTACCCTGACACTTTGCTGGTAGAGTACACACAGTGGTGTGCTTGCTTCTTTAGGTCCAGCAATAGCCTGTGAACCACATAGCCATGGGAATGCAAACGTCAACCATGTTACAATGAATTTGACTGACTAATCACTCATTTCAGTATTTTACTATGTCTGTAATTCACTGTCTGTATTTTATCTTATTGATTCATTAGTGACATAAGAAAGTAGAAAGTGAAATCACCTCCAGGTGAGCAGGATAAGCCTTCCAAGGCACCGATTTGGAAGGATGCCTTGGCAGCTTTGAGGCATAGTGCCATTGCCTGTTACAGGCTGAGGTGAATATCTTTCTAACTGGTTATTTCTTAAATGCTCCAAAGTTGTAATTTTCAGAGATTTGCCCTCACCTGCCACTTCCACCCCCTGCTATTTCAGCAGAAAATCATAAAATCATAAAAAGCATTTTCATCCTCAGTGGTAAATATTTAAGTTGCTCCCATGAGCCCTTCTGCTCTTGCTCAATTTTACTGTTGCAGTAATTCCACTAGTAATCCACTCATCCTAGTGTAACTAAGCCTGTATTACAGTCTTGGTGAAACTGAATAACCCTTTTTGAAAGTCATCTTGAAAGAAGAAACTTACAATGCACCTCTGCCTCACTGTATTTTCACCCCACAGGGCTGGCAGACTGTACAGCAGCTTGTGGATCCTGGTTACAGTAAGATACATTTTCTTTCATTCCCTTTCCTAGTTTTATTTAACAGATTTAAATTTATGTTTTATGCTTTTGATTACAGTATGAAAATTCTTTAAATTTAAGTCTAAGATACTTTTGAGTCTGGGCCTCACCTTAGCCTTCTAAAAAGGATATTCCACATGATTGCAGCACCATACTGCTGAGTACCACCATTACCACTGTAAAATGTAGGCATCCCCTGCCTGCCAGCTGACTGTGGTTATTAGGCATAAACATCTTTGTCCTGGTAATCAGAAGAAAATAATTTTTAAAAGTAAATTAATAGGAACAACAATAAAACAGAAGCCTGACTTTCAAATATAAACAGGGCACAGAGCTACTACTAATGAACTGAAATTTTCATTTTTGATTAATGTCAGACTCCTTTTGTTTGAGAAGCCATATAAATTACTGTTTCCACACCAAAAAGTATTAGAATCTATACTAAAATGATGAGCGTCCATCTTCTCAGTGGATTTCCATGCCAAAAATTATGCTGAGAATTTGATTTATAATGCAATAATAAAACCCAAGAAGAATGCCTCCCACCTGTCTCAGAAGAAGGTCTACCTTGTGCTGATAATGGATAGTTAAAAAAATAACACTTCTCTGAAATTCTTGTTCTTTTGGATAGCTCAGAATATTTGATGTCACCACTGAGGCTTCTCCTAATATGTATACATTACTAGTGACTTTGTACAATACATGGAGAAACCACAAAAGACAAACATCTTTTGTTTATAACCAGCAAAATGTCCCTATTTCACTGGCTTTTTCATGCCACCTTCCCTAGAAAATTAAAATGCTAAGGTTTAAAGGAAGTTTTCACAATGCCAGAGCTGAGGAGGTTATTTTTTTTTTTTTATGGAATGAGCATAAATTATTTTTCAATGATATAAGCATACTAACAGGAAGGGTTAATAAAATCAGAAAGTTTAATGAACTTAAATTCATTTTGCAAAACGCTCATATTCATAAACTGGATACACAACTTTGGAAACAGTGCAGATGCAGTAGGCATGAATGCTATCTTATTTAAATGTCTGTATTAAGCACAACCACTCTCTGCTAAAAATGGGGAAAAAACAAACAAGTCATATTCATCAAAGTAATTGTGTAGGTACTTTCAGTACCAAAATGCCTAGAATGAAAGATTGAACTGCTAACGGCAGCAGTGACAGCCATGAATCATGGAAGGCTACTTCGGGGCCTTTACCACCATAAAACAAAAGATGTAGATGAAAAATGCTGCAATTAAGTGATTTGATTTCTGCCCCCTTTTTCCTACTGCATTCGTGCATGGCTGCACAGCAAAGATTGATGGGAAAAATTACTCTACGTGATCTCTGACAGAGCCTTGGAACAATTCTATAAGGGGGAAACATACAAATCAAAACAGCTTTCTTGTATTCAAACAAAATAATACATATAAAGCAAATACTTTAGCCTATATCCAAAGCACCAACATTTGCATGCACACATAAATTTTTGAGAAATGCTCTGCTATCAAAACGAAACTCATGGATTTTCCAGCTAGTTGGGTAATACTGATATTTGTTTAAATAAATATTCAATCAGTACTACTGAGTGGCATCCTAAATATGTTTGTGCAGTGAGAAGAACAAATAGCACATACAAATTTATGGAGGTAAAATGTTCTTATCTTCTATATCAATATGTTATTAATAAAATACTCTCAAAATAAGATAAGAAAATCTTCCTGCATATTAGCCTCCACTATCATTACCATCATTTAAATGGACATTTTCAATGGGCATTTATAAGTGATTTCAGAGCAAGCGTATAAAGGATTTATATCTGTGGTACTTGTGTAGAGGGAAAATGTTATAATATGGCTGACACAGATTTTAAAATATGCTAAATGTGTGAAAGGTATTGGATAAAATAAACAAGCAATGTTAATGCAAATGTGAGGCGACTGGTTGTACTGTAGCCTGCTCTACTGATACTATGTGAGATTTATTTCCTGATGAGAGAGTGAAGACCACACAGATTCAGCCCACTGTAAAAAATGGGCAGCTGATTTTGCTCAAATATACACAATTGAATCAACTCACCAAAAAAAAGGCATTAAGAGATTTTCCTCCATTATGCACAGAAAAGCAGAGACTGAACAGACCAACTTGGGCATTGGTAATTAAAGTTAGGGGGTTTTGCCAAAGACCTAAAGTTGGGTTATGCTTAGAAGAAATCCTGCTGCAGTCCCTTCTCCAATGTCAGATAATATTTTTCATTTTGATATATATTTTTGCTGTATATTGAACACTTCTTCTTTCCCAGAGATTCTGTTTATCTGCAGTGCATAAGATCATATATTTTGTTTCTGCATGTAGCTGACTTATTCAACTTTAGATTTTTTTTCTCTTTCTGATAAGCAGATACAAGCCTCATGAGGTTGAGACTTCATATACATAAGCCTCTCCACCCTCAGCAGCTTTCTGCCTGATTTATGGGGGCCTACAAACCATCCTCCATGACTACAGAAGCAACTTTTTCATTTTCAAAGTTAATCCAGTTCTAGGATGAATTAACTGCTGCATAACACCCTGACAGCTAGACTGTGCTTTTATCCAGCTAGCTAGCATTCCCTGTAACTTCTTACCCTGTAAAATAAACATTAAGAGCTTTGGCCTCCTGATTGCTTACTATTGATCACTTTTATAACCCAGGACACCTTATCTTCTTTCAGCGTTTTACAGTATCATTAACTGTAAAAGGAGAGTGAGTTTCTTCTGCTAGCTTATTTTTGTACAGGGAGTTAACACATCCAGGAAAAAGAAGCTGAGAGCACTTTTGTGGTGACTTATGCAGCTGGTATGGCTCATTAGGTCCACCCTGGCAATAACAGCAGTGGAAATATTCTTTTGGGAGAGCAAGCAGAACTGGGGTCTAGGAAGACCTTTGAGAAAAGGCTACATGCATCTGAACAAGAGGATTATATCCAAAGAGGCACCTGTTTGCTTTTGTCCTTTGGGCCAGTATTCAAAGGAATCTCTTAGGCTGCAGACTCTTGAAGGTGGGAGCCAGAGTCTATTACTGATTGTGCCAAAGGTCTGTGCAGCTTTTTAGGCTTTACTGCTTCATGAATATTAAATAGTTTATAGATAAAGCAATATTTGTGATTAAGCATACGATATTCTACACCAAGTTATTTTGATTTAGCGATTTGAAAGAGCAGGAAGAGTGGCAGGCTGAAGCTCATGCACCAACATTTTTTTTCAGATCATGGACCAGTGCAAATACCATTTCTCTGTTATCAGTAAAGTTGCAGTGTCCCTACCCATCAATGCTGCTCTCTGCAGGGTACACCTTTTGTTGAAAGCCTGGGCAGCAGGTAGCAGCCCTCATTGTCCAATTGTCCCACCCAAAAGGGGAAAAGGAGATGGGATATATAAGGAAAAGAAAACACAGAAATGTATTTTCCCCTCAAAATGTCACACAATGGAAATATTGTGCTCTATGCAGCAATCCAAGAAAATCTGCAAGGATCATTCACTTCTACACAGTCCTCTGGGGAAAGAAGGCATAAACCTACATGAGAAGACGTTCTCCAGGACTCAGGAATTTTAGACAATCAAGGAAATCAAGTGGCTGTTATCTTGCTGCATCCATCATTTTAAAGAGTGATGGCCATGTTTTAGCAGAAAAAAAGGTAAGCTTCACCAACTGCATTTGCATTTCCTGCCGGGGATACCACTCCAAAAGGCAGAGGAGTTGAGGGGAATCCACACTGTGTTGGAAAGTGTAAAAAAATAGACGTGATATGCCAGAAGTACAGGTCAGCAAAACTGCATCACTCCTGGATAAAAGACAAAGACGCTCTAAAAAGAAAGCAAGGAGAGGGTGAAAGGAAGTGGAGATAAAATTCCTCAAGGCCTGTGCAGGGCAGGAGGGCTGAGAGCCTGCCAGGAGGTTTGCTCCTGGGGGCTGTGTCCTCCCCCAGGCAAAAGCTGGCTTTATGGAACACTCATTGCTACTCTAAAATGATGTTTATCTTTTTATTTATGGTTTGTTACTTTGCTTTTAATGTCATAGCATGATGTCCATACGTTTTTTCCATTGAGTGTGTCTGAATTTAAGAAGAAATGGTCAATCAAAGAAGAAACAGGAACATAAATGTGAAGATGGAGTATCTGGAGTATTCAGCTGCTTCAGAGGAAGCCAAACAGAGTAGTGTGATAAGGACCCACTGCATCAAATGTTTAAGGTTGAAAAGTTTTGCCTTTCAAACCAGCAAGTGTGCATGGCCACATACTGGTTTTGGGGAAGGTATTTCCTGAAAACACACAGTGTAGGAACCCTCTTGCAAAGAGCAGTAAGATGTGGGAGGAAATCCACCAACAAACCCCTAAGCACTCCATTGGATCACTTACTCTCATTAGATTTTCCAAACACAATTTTTTGTCCCATGCCTTAAAGTGCATAACAATGTACTATAATAGTACTATACAGAAGTTTTACACAGTTCATGTTAAATCCAGAGTAGGCCTTTCAGCTTTGTTATTTCACTGTTTGGTCGTTACCTTGTTATGCACCTCATATTCATCATCTCATGTCGTACACTTTATTTCTTACTTGAACCTTGCACAGCACAAAGATGTGGGTTTCCAATTGTGATTATACAAATATCCCACCAATTGCAGACATTGATGATGGGATAAACAGGAAGAGCCAGCAGATGAACTCCTGGCTCCAAGACTGGTATTACTGTCAGGACTTTGGTTTCTTTGATTATGGATTGATCAATAGGACACCAGGCATGCTAGCAACAAGTGGAGAAAGCCTAACCTGAAGGGGAAGAGGAAGTGTGGGTCAAGAGTTAGCAGGGCTCATTGAAAGAGCTTTAAACTAGGTTTGAAGGGGGATGGAGATGAAACCAAGGTTACTAGAGAGGAACCTGGGAGCATCATGTCAGTGCGTGTGGGCAAATGTACTATCAAGGTCTTGAAGTCTGTTGTCTCAATGGAGGTAGGGGATGGTGATCAAAGAGGAGGACCTGGAGGCCATTATGTAAGAAAAATATTATATAATTGCCATCACAGAAATGTGGTGGGAAGACTTGCGCAACAGGAGTGCTGTGATTGATGGCTACCAACACTTTGGAAGGGATAGGCAAGGAACAAGAGCTGGTGGGGTGGTCCTCTATGCTAGGGATTGATTTGAAAGCCTACAGCTTAACAATGTGAATGACAGTGTTGAGGGTTTAAGGGTAAGAATAAAGGGTAAGGCCAATAAGGCAGACATCATGGTGGGATTTTGTTATAGACCCCCCAAACAGGGTGTATCCAGCTGGTGTCCCCCAGGGATCAGTACTGGGCCCAGTCCTATTCAACATCTTTATTGACGACCTGGATGTGGGGATTGAGTCCACCCTTAGTAAATTCGCAGATGACACCAAGCTGGGGGGGACTGTTGATCTGACGGAGGGTAGGAAGAAGCTGCAGGAGGACCTGGACAGGCTGGATCAATGGGCCAAGGCCAACAGCATGAAATTCAATAAGACCAAGTGCAGGGTCCTGCACTTTGGCCACAATAACCCCAGGCAGCACTACAGGCTGGGGCAAGAGTGGCTGGAGAGCGGCCTGGCAGAGAGGGACCTGGGAGTGCTGGTGGACAGCCGGTTGAACATGAGCCAGCAGTGTGCCCAGGTGGCCCGGAAGGCCAATGGCATCCTGGCTTGTATCAGGAATAGTGTGGCCAGCAGGAGTAGGGATGTAATTCTCCCCCTGTACTCAGCACTGGTGAGGCCTCACCTCGAGTCCTGTGTGCAGTTCTGGGCCCCTCACTTCAGGAAGGACGTTGAGGTGCTGGAGCAGGTCCAGAGGAGAGCAACAAGGCTGGTGAAAGGACTGGAGGGAAAGTCTTACAGGGTTAGGCTGAGGGAGCTGGGGTTGTTTAGCCTGGAGAAGAGGAGACTCAAGGGGGATCTTATCACTCTCTTCAACTACCTGAAGGGAGGTTGTAGTCAGGTGGGGGCTGGGCTCTTCTCCCAGGCAACCAGTGACAAGACAAGAGGGCACAGCCTGAAGTTGCTCCAAGGGAGGTTTAGGCTGGATATTGGGAAGCACTTCCTCATGGAGAGGGTGATCAGACATTGGAATGGACTGTCCAGGGAAGTGGTAGAGGCACCATCCCTAGATGTGTACAAGGAAAGGCTGGATGTGGCACTTAGTGCCATGGTCTAGCTGATGTGGTGGTGTTAGGTCATAGGCTGGACTTGATGATCTTAAAGGTCTTTTCCAGCCTTGGTGATTCTGGGTGACTCTGTGATTCCCAGATATCTGCTGGAAATATAATACAGCAGAGAGGGAACAGTCCTGTAGGTTCCTGGGGTGTGTGGAAGACCACTTCCTGACAGAGCTGGTGAGGGAGCCAACTAGGGAAAGTGCCCTGCTGGGCCTGTTGCTTGTTAACAGAGAAGGTCTTGTGTGGATGTAAAGGCTGGAGGTTGTCTTGGGCAGAGTGATCACAAAATGATAGAGTTTTCCATTCTTGGAGAAGCAAGAGGAGGAGCCAGCAGAACTGCCACCTTGGACTTCCAGGGGGCACATTTTGGCCTGTTCTGGAGCATGGTCGAGAGTGTCCCTTGGAAGACAGTCCTGAAGGGCAAAGGAGCTTGACTAATCTCCTAGTTTTCTATGATGCCATAAATGGTTGGCTGGATGAGGGGAGAGCAGCAGATGTCATCTACCATGACACCTTGACTTCAGCAATGCTTTTGACACTGTCTCCCATACAATCCTCATTAGGAAACCAAGGAAGTGTGGGTTAGATGAATGGACAGTGAGAATGGACAGGATTGAGAGCTGTCTGTGTGACAGAACTCAGAGGGTTGTGATCAATGGAGCAGGGTGGAGTTGGAGGCCTGTAGCCAGTGGTGTCCCCCAGGGGTCAATACTTGGTCCAGTCTTGTTCAACATATTCATCAATGACCTGGACAAGGGGACAGGGTGTATCCTCAGCAAGTTCACTGATGACACCAAACTGGGAGGGGTGGCTGACACTCCTGAGGGTTGTGCTTCCATCCAGCTTGACCTGGACAGGCTGGAGAGCTGGGCAGAAAGGAACCTAAGCAAGTTCAACAGGGGGTAGCGTAGGGTCCTGCATCTGGGGTGGAACAACCCCACGCACCAATATAGGTTAGGGGTGAGCCTGCTGGAAAGTAGTTCTGACAAGAAGGATCTGGTAGTCCTGGTAGATAATAAATTACCCATGAGCCAGCAGTGTGCCCTTGTTGCCAAAAGGGCCAATGGGATCCTAGGTTAAAGTAAGAAGAGTATGGCCAGTAGGTTGAGGGAGGCCATTCTCCCCCTCTACTAGAGAGAGTCCAGTGGAGGGCAACAAAGTTGATGGGGGGATTGGAGCATCTCACTTATGAGGAAAGGCTGAGAGAGCTGGGACTCTTGAGCCCGGAGAAGAGAAGAGAAGGCTGAGGGGAAACCTTATTAATGCCTACAAGTATCTAAAGGGTGGGTGCAAGGAGGATGGAGCCAGAGTCTGTTCAGTAGTTCCCAGTGACAGGACGAGGGGCAATGGGCACAAGCTGGAACATAGGATGTTCTATTTAAATGTGAGGAAAAACTTCTTTATGGTGAGCATGACAGAGCACTGGAACAGGCTGCCCAGGGAGGTTGTGGAGTCCTCTTCTCTGGAGATATTCAAGACCCACCTGGATGCAGTCCTGAGTAATGTGCTTCAGGGGATACTACTTTAGCAGGGGAGTTGGACAAGATGATCTCTAGAGGTCCCTTCCAACTCTGACAATTCCATGATTTCATGATTCAGTGATTATAGTGCTTTGGGAACAATATATAATATATACAGTGATAGAGACCCACAAAAATTATATATATCTCTCTATTGATATATTATGGATTTAATGGAAAACAACCAAGACCAAAAGTGAATTGCATTCACCAAGGCTGATATAAAAAAAAGATACCTGGATCAGGAGTTAACCCCAACTTAATGTATGACATAAAAAATGGCAATTCCAGGTACATTATCTCTTCTATAACACTGCAGCAGGCTGGAGGAAAATGTTAAACAGCACAACAGGAAAGCAAATAGACTATCAAAAGATATCCTGTAACTATTAAATTAACCATTTAATTAAGTCTTTCTGCTTTACCTTTTGATTTATCCATAGTTCCATGAGAATGAAACAGTCGCAGTGTTGCTCTTGCAAGAACCACCAGATACCCTGGCAGTGGCAATACAGAAATTGAAATTTTGCTTTCTTTTTCAAATGAAATATGCGTGTTAAATAACCTTTACATTTTATTCTTTTCTGATATAATTTCCTAAAGAATCAAAATTTTTATTTGATTTGATTTTTTAGATTTTTTTTCACTCTTACAGAGACAGGTGTGTCTTTGGTGTTGAGAGGCTTGCTTGTGGAAGTTGTTGAGCTACTGCACCCAGAAAGGTGTTGGCCACCAGAGCATGCAGACAACTCCAGCCTATCACATGAGACATGTTTATAGGCACTGACTCAGCACTAATAAAAATGTTTTCATTTGTGGGCATTCTGGGTAAGTGTGAAGGAATCACACCCTCTCTTGTTAAATAAATGAAGACCTAAAGACACTCACTGCAGCTACAGAGCTATATTTGGAATAATAAAATCTACTATGCAAGCAGTTCAGCATACAACATGCTATTTTGAGCCATCTCTCTGGGGAAAAATACCCCCTGCATCTTATAATTAAAAAGCTATTTAACAATGTAAAAATACGAATATTCCCAAATCAAGTTTCAGCCAAATATCCTGGACATTTTGTCTCCCATCAGCCTGATTCAAAACATGGATATCAGAGGCAGCAATGGTCCTGTGTTTACACCGCACAGCACTACAGAGAGATGATCATTTAGCTTTTGTTTTGGTTTCAATTCATTTTTTCAAGAAGCATAATTAAAAACTGCATTAATGCCACCAATTATGGCCTCCAAGGGACCAGAAACCCCATGTTACTATGTGATGGAACACAACTGAGCTGCAAACATCCATTTGCCATTATAATACTCATTAATCCTGCCAAATACAACTCATTATGAGACTTCAAGAAAATCATCTCATAGGCAAACACAGCACAGAATCTATCTGTCACTGCATTCCTCACAGCAGAAGTTGCAGGGATGGAAATTGTTCAATGTAACTAATTTATGAAGCTGCAAACTAACCATTCATTTCTGACATAAACCAGGAGGTGTCTGATAATGTACAAGGACTACTTTGCTGCTGGAACACTCCTTTAATTGTGACTTCTTCAAAAGTGAGTATGTTCGATTAAAGGTGAAGAATGCACTTTGGAAAAAAAAAGAATTGACTTGAATGTTTGCTCAAATCAGTGTTCTTCCTAAGGTCGAAATTAATCAGTCTTTTGTCCCTTATTTACAGTTTTTTCTTCAGATTTTTAGCAAATCTTGGGGAAAAAAAGCAGCAAACATAAAAACTCACTGTATTACTGAGAAATGCTGCCAAAAAAAAAGCATATTTTAGTATTTCAGTTTGGTATTGTATATTATTGTTGTTGTTGCTGCTATTTTTTTTATTATTGTTATTGTTACTTGCATAGGATTAGTCCAGTATTACTTTGTAGTATCTATTTTATAGTACCATTTTGCAAAATTCAGGAAGGCTAAAAAATTCCAATTAATAGGAAAAAAAACAGAAAAACAAATCATATAGGAATGTAACTGAAGTCGAACCCAAAAGCCATTGTTCTGAAGACTGACTGGGTAGTCATCAAAATTAATTCTGCAGACTTTCTGGGCTTTAGATCTAGCTACTCTAACAGGAGCCATCATAACATGAATACTCTGGCTTCAGTAGCAGGAGGCTTGTGACCATGTCTTGAAACAGTCACTAAAACCCCTGTGATTTTCCACAGGTGTCTCTAGCTGAAGTAGTTTTGCAGTATTTGGTAACTTAAAGTTGGTAAATAAATTCTGGGAGTTCAGCAAGGTATTTCCTTGTGTATATTGTAAAATATTCTGAAAATTGGAAGATACTTGACTCATTTAACAGAATAGTTGCCATCCATCAATGGTTCTATACATGTTTTTCTCTTGTGAGTTATTTATTCTGTACAACATGCAAAACAAAATGAATCATGGCTCCTCAAAAATATGCTTTGTCAGCTTTGTACTCAGATGACATCAGCTACTTGGAGCTGAATGTTCTAATCGACTCCCAGGAGAAGTAAAAGAGAGCTGTCCCAAAAGCAAATCATTCATAAATGGATCCACCTCTTTGGCCCGCCCACAAAAGGCAGCAGGACAAGAAGCTTTTCACATAAATTAGACCATTTTTTAACTGAGGCCATACCACGTTAAAAGAGGTAGTAGAATTCCTCTTTGAACCACTTGATTCTGTACCAGAATCTTTGGGTATTTCCATTTTTTCTGTGTGAAAAATACTGTCCAGATTGCGAGGATGTGTTCAGATTTTCAAGCTGTCCACTTGTAAAGACTTGAGAAAAAGTTGAGGTATTCAAAAGAAGCTGTTGCTTAAGGAAGATGGATGCTTACTGAAAGAACTGTGGATGGGTGGAGAGTTCCTTGCAACACACCAGCTGTCTTCAGCTGTGTTGTAGAAACCTCAAGTCAGTTCAGGAAACATATTCATAGTTTTTTTCTTATGTAAACCGAAGGGATTCTTTGATTCTTAATGCTGTATTTTTAAGTGTGTAGAGTGCTCTTATTTTTTATATTTTTTCCAAATATCAGAAAGGAAAAGCTCTTGGCTGAAAAGAAAAAAAAAACACAATAATAACAAAAAACCCCTATACCTTATAGATACTTACACAATTAAATGAGTTCCTTGGGGAATCTAAAATATCCTTGCTCTTTGATGTCTGAAGTCAGGATTAGTGAAATCCAGACTCCAGAAAATTTAAACATAATATAGTCCTTCTCTCTTTTAAAAAGCTCTTTGAGGTCAAGTTTAAAACTCATGCAGAAAAAAGAGAATCTTATGGGAAGTCTCATGAAATTCAGCATGCTTGGCATCTCTAAGGTTAACATTACTTTTGAACAATACCTTGTTCTATTTAAAAGTGAGAGATTTTTACAGCAATGTGTTTTCAATTCTACCCAAAGTTATGATAATAGAAAAGTAATTCAGCAGAGTACATCTGGCAATGCAGCCACCTGTGTTAGAATAAAAAGCTATAACGCTCTCTAGGTGCTTGTTCTGCGTCAGAATGTTTGACTGTTACAAATGTAATCTCTCTGGGGCAGGGACTCCATCCTGTTCAACATATTCACCCATTGTTCAATGCTGCATAGGTGTATGCAAATAAGTCAAGGCAACTGACAGGGGTATGGTTCTCAA